>OX402058.1:9813594-10356094 GCA_947859365.1 Archips crataeganus
CGGTAATTTCTTTGCAATGCTATTGAGTACGTTAGCGAAAATAGAGAAAATTTAACTGCGCGCCGTTATCAAATACTTGTATTTGATAAATTTTTCTACGGACCAAGTCAATTTGGATTTGCGGGACACTTTAGGGTCTAATGCTCCTCCGTATTCGACAGTCGCACGTTGGTGCGCCGAATTTAGACGTGGAAGAACATCGACAATGGACGACCCCCGCTCCGGACGCCCTACTACAGCAGTAACTGAAGAAATTGTGAAAAAAGTCGAAAACTCAGTTTTGGCGGATCGTCGTGTCACAGTTCGTTTTATTGCTGAAAATGTAAAGATTTCAACGGGGAGCGTGCATAATATTTTACATGAACGCTTGGGTATGAAAAAGGTATCTGCGCGTTGGGTACCAAGAATGCTTACTGACACGCAAAAACAAACTAGACTAGAGATTTGTCAAGAAGCTTTGAACCTGATGCAGCAAGACCGGGAACTTTTTTTGGCGCGATTTATAACAATGGACGAAACATGGCTCCATCATTACGACCCTGAAACGAAACTGCAGTCTATGACATGGAAAAGGCCATCATCTCCAACTCCGAAGAAATTCAAGGTGAGCCCATCTGCCGGTAAGGTCATGGGCTCTGTTTTTTGGGATGGTATAGGGGTATTAATGATTGAGTATCTCGAGCATGGAGCCACTTTTACGGGCACTTTATACGCCAAACAAATAGCAACATTGCGCAATGAGATCCGCGAAAAACGGCGAGGTAAACTCTCGAAAGTTGTGCTGTTCCACCAGGACAATGCCCCGGCACACAAGTCCGCCGTTGCAATGGCTGCAATTCGTGATGCTGGGTTCGATATTCTTAAGCATCCTCCGTATTCACCAGATCTCGCTCCCAGTGATTTCTACCTATTTCCGAGATTGAAACAATACCTGAGAGGCCAGAAATTTGAAAACGACGACGCGGTAGTCGCTGCAGTACAAGATTTTTTAAGTGCTCAAGATGAGACCTTTTTTAAAAATGGAATTTTAAGTTTAGAAAAAAGATATACTAAGTGTATTATGCTAAAAGGTGACTATGTCGAAAAATAAAATGACATTTAGTAAAAGTTGTTTATAACATACTCATTCTCACTTTTTTTGAACGCCCCTAGTATGTAAGTACTTACATCGTTATCGTCCCTTAGTTGGGACTGGGTCAGTTGGTATCAATTAATTTAATCTATCCCATAAACCCATGGATCAAAGAAAGCATTTGTTGCATAGAGGTTCCCTTTAATTATGATGTACGGAAACCTTCGTCAGTTCGCTTTATCAAGTCCATCAATAAGTACCTTATGAAAAATGGGAAACGTTAATGCGACATTCTGTTTCGTTTAAAATAAAATGTTGACAGGACTGACAATTGCCCTGGTGCAAGCAAATGTCAACTTTAAGGCGACGAACCTTTTCTTAACCCGACTGTACCTATGTAGGCAAGGAATTTGAACAGATTTTATAAAATTTTCATGGTACAGGTATTTGTACTTCGAAAGGCGACGAAGCCGCAGACGCAAGCTTCCTAAATATTCCTTAAATATGAACGAGCTTACGGCGAGACGTGAGACGGTATTTTGTTTTACTGCCCTACCTAGCATATAATGCCGATATGATATACAATTGTGCATGTGCCGTAACAGTTATAGTATAAATAATAACGTACGACCTTTTTATTGTTGCAGAGAGCGAACGCGAGTCGAAATGGAAACAGTGCTGTGAGGCGTGTATTGCGCCACCCTATTTCAATTCCTGAAGGCTGTTCTTACACCAAGTTATACAAGACGAAGTTAGTTATACCTAATGTTAAAAATATGGACAGATAAAAAAGCGTTGTAATTATTAAATAAATTATTCCAATTATTAAAACCGAGAGCTGGACGTAGATAGCGAAGCGTTGTTGAGGGACGCGCGCGCGGCGCGGGCTGGGCACCGGGCGCGCGCCTCGTGTTGTCTACTACAATAAAATATATTTTTTGGACAATATCATGCTCTTTTATCTCAATCCCAAGTTGTTCGCAGAACACTAAAGGCAAGTTGAGACAGGGTCAGTAACTGACTTCGAATTCGAGACAAGTCAGCGCTGATCCGAGAAATACCCAATGTAAATTGATTTGAAGTCAGTACAGCGGTGGGGGTCAGCGCTGTAAATTTACATTGGGTATTTCTCGGGTCAGCGCTGACTTGTCTTTAATTCGAAGTCAGTTACTGACCCTGTCTAAACCTGCCATTATCCTTGAAGTGCATCCACTCATTTGTAGTACCTTAGGGTGTCTTTCCACTAGAAATGTGCTATGCAGCTAGGCTGCGAAGATGTGAATGCTACGTGTGGTGTATACAGGGACAGTTTGCAGTAATACTAAGCTATGCGTAGACACTCGAAGAAGCTCCAGAGCACGTATCTTTTCGTTTAAAAAAAACATAAAACCCGTTGCCACCAGTGCCATGCTATGTCACGCTATGTGGACCAATGAATACGATTGGTGGATACCTACCAAACGCATCTACTTTGTTATAAATAGAATAGCACATCTCTGGTGGAAAGGCACCCTAAAAAACCTTAGATACACTTCCCGGAATATCTCGAGTCTCATAATAAGACGTGAGTGGATGAAGGGGGTATGTACGTTTTTTCGATTTTCGGTTTTATGCTATAAATGAAGGTGCGCTTTTACGTGAATTTTATTAGAACGCACGGTTCCAACTTGCAACGCACAAACAGTAATTATAATTAAATAAGTTAGCGGGTGAGCTTGTATAAAATCTTTATTTATTGTGCACAGCTACAGAAATTCCGATTTCCCGAGGACGGCCAGGCTTTCCCAAAAATGGAGAAATTATGATTCTCAACAACTACTGGACGCTCATTAGCTCTTTAAAATGTTTTTGTTCGTGGAGAATTGGAAGGTGTTGGGGTTGCTATGCACAAATCGCCTCAGGAATACTGTACCAAGACAAAATTTTGCTTCTTTTAAATGCAACATGAATAGGTAGTAATACCATAGCGTTACATTGGATACTAAAAATTAATTAAGTATAGCTAAAAATTCAAAACTACTACCTACTTACACGCAACTCTTGCGCATCCTGCATTCTGAGTTCAGCTCCATGTTGCTCGTTCTTCCATATCAAAATGTCATAGGTACATAAATCACAGAGGGCGGCGGCCAATGTTCATCATCATCATCCCAGCCTATATACGTCCCACTGCAGGGCACAGGCCTCCTCTCAGAATGAGAGGGCTTGGGCCGTAGTTCCCACGCGGGCCCAGTGCGGATTGGGAGGGAACTTCACACACACCATTGAATTTCTCCGCAGGTGTGTGGGTTTCCATACGATGTTTTCCTTCACCGTAAAGCTCATGGTAAATTTCAAATGTAATTTCGCACATAAATTCCGAAAAACTCAGAGGTGCGAGTCGGGATTCGAACCCACTACCAGGGCCCTATTTAATAAACATTACAATCCAACAATTTTGTAAAAAACTGTCATATTTGTTAAATTGTACTACAAGTGCTGTTTAAGAAATTCTGCAAATAAGTAAGATACTTACAAATTAAAAATTTACAATTATCACCACTGTAAACGCCGTTTAATAAAGGTTCACATATGTAAAAAATGCCTGTTGCTTTAATGACAATATTGTATTTACAAAATTATAATTGTAAGGTACAATTTACGTAAAATGTAATTTTTTGCTACAAGTTTGCTACACTACAATTAAACGAGGGTAGACTTATTAATAAATAAGAAATTATTGAATTGGTTAACCTATTGAAGTCACGGAGAACAACAACAAAATTACAATTTTGTCTCTAATTTACGAGAATAAAGAGATTGTTCTCAAACATGCAATGATAATATTGATGTTATGTTCCTTATGGCCGCGAAGTATCACGTTGCAGGTGCGGCTAGACGAGAGGTCAATAATGGATTTTCATACAACATTGCTGGCCTAGGCCGGCAAAGTGATCTTTTTCGTTTCCATTCCACACGGAGAGACACGGCATCATGGCGTTCGGCCATTAAAAAAAACTATAAGCAATATTTGCTGTATGTATATAAATAAATACCTACACATAGTTCCAAAGTAAGCAAAGCTTGTGTTATGGGTACTTGGCAACGGATAAATATACTTATATATATTTAAATACATATTAAACACCCAAGACTCGAGAACATACATTCGTATTTTTGAAATATCAGCCCTGACGCGGGAATCGAACCCGGGACCTCAAGCTAATGTCACTACTCGTTGTTAGAACCATGATTTTTAATTATTCAGATCGTCGGAGCACACTTCATTAATTTCTGACAGATCCCTAGGTTACCTGTAGGGATTATACTACAATTTACAAAATATGTAAACTTGTAAGTACAATTACTTGTTTAATAAAGTAAATTTCCATACAAAATTGTACACAATCACCTGTAAAGTGAAAATTTTTATTAAACAGAATTATGTGAAATTGTGGGTACAATTTTACAATTTTGTAAATTTTCCACCATAATAAATTTGTAAATTAAAATTTTTATTAAACAGAAACTTGTAGAATTGTAACCTGTTGATACAATTTACAATTTACAACTTGTAATGTTTATTAAATAGGGCCCTGGCCTCATGCATGCCATGTACTTACGCGCGATATTTATCTACCGCGGGGACGATCTCCTGCGATCGAAATTTCAGTAGGTTGTCACAAGCGCGCGCCGACGCCCGTTCATTCGTGTTCCACGGAAAAAATATGCCGCCTGGACTTTTATAAGTGAAAATGGTGAAACAGGGGGCAAACTTTAATATGGCTATGCTAGAATTAATAGCTAATATAACAATTTGGAAGTTCGTTTCGTGCTGTCCCTCTTACTCTTCTATAAAAAGCTATAAGCGTGAGCGGGATGGCACGATGCGAAGTTCGAAAGTTGACCTTCGTATCTAGTATAACGTTAGGGTACTGTGAGCATGGCAATGTGTTCTGCGCATTACAATAAATATCCTTTTTTGTTAGGATTCCAGAGCTAAAATGGCAAAAACGGAACCTTTATAGTTTCGCCATGACCGTCTGTCCCTTTGTCCGTCCGTGGCTTAGCTTAGGGAATATTAGTGCTAGAAAGTGCAATTATCCCGACAAAATGGTAAAACAACATGGAGAGAAAAAAAAAAATCCAAACTGCCAGCCCTTGTCACTGTCGGCACGCACACATTCTTAAGGAGACGGAGTAGTATAATCTGTGGCTACAATCGCGGTAAGTACCAAGATTTTGTACGGGATGCAGTATCAGAAGCACTACTACGAAATTCGAAAATCGAAGTTCGTATCGTATTATCCCTCTCACTCTCGTGTCAAATCATATTAGCGTGAGCGGGACGGCACGAAACGAAGTTCGAATTATGCACTTCGTGGTAGGGCCTCTGTTACGAAGTAACTATTAAGTAATCTGTGCCACTACCCTCTACTTGAGAGGCCATTGGTCAAACCGCTAACACTAACTAACTAACTTTTTATTTTGTGCCGCTAGGCCACCACGGCTATGTTGCCATAACTAAAATATACTCGTAATGCTTGCGTCCACCCTACGCGATATGTACCTACGACGAGTTGCATGGGGAGTGGCAAGGAAAGGAGAGGCGTAGTATAGTCACCGCCACGAGTATACAGGTGAAATTTAAATCGTAATACAAAATTAGTAATTCGTCTAACTCAGTTATAGCTGGGCAACATAATGCATTAAGTAATTCAATTGTAAAGAGCGTTTATACCTGCTGAGCTGGCAACGTTGCATTTTTGTTAGTTTTTCTCGATTATTCCATAAAAATTGAATGAAAATTAAAAATGTGGTGTATACGAATTGTTCCAATATACACCTTGAAATTTTAGTGGTTGTTTTCCCGAAACGAGGTGATTTAGTATCGATTGTACAATCGATTTATAATTACTATTTTGACTAGAGTCAAAAATCCAATTGTGAAAAACGAAAGTCGAAAATGACCGCAAACCAATAGTAACGCTTCGTTGGTACCTAAACCTATCCTACGATCGTACGCTACTTGTACCAACGAAGCGTTACTATTGGTTTGCGGTCATTTTCGACTTTCGTTTTTCACAATTGGATTTTTGACTCTAGTCAAAATAGTAATTATAAATCGATTGTACAATCGAAACTAAATCACCTCGTTTCGGGAAAACAACCACTAAAATTTCACGGTGTAAGTTAATGTGTCTACTGCAATAATTATTCGTGATAAGACTTTTATTTTCTTTAAAAACCGTTAGGTAATAATTTGTTCATTTTTAAAGAAAATAAAAGTCTATCCCGAATAATTATTGCAGTAGACACATTAAATTATATATTAGAACAATTCGTACCTATACACCACATTTTTAATTTTTATTAAATTTTTATGGAATAATCGGGAAAACCTAACAAAAATGCAACGTTGCCAGCTCAGCAGGTATAAACGCTTTTAAAATTAGTCTGATAAAATGTAGGGTGTCCATACTTTGTTGAAATGAAATCACAAACTCGAAGTATGGATACCTCAAATTAAATAAAAATATTACTAATTAAAACATTATACAGTGTGACACATAAGACGTAATACAAAACAAACATATCCGACTCAGTTGTAAAAAAATAATATAATGCAATTAGTGAATTATTAACATTCGCCTTGTAATGTTGAAGTATTGAAACACTCGCTGCAGAGTAAATACTGCTTTATTCTAAATGCTTCCAACTATTTTATACTATACATATGGGTGGGAAAGTGTGTGTGGCGCAGCTCACACTACACCTCCCCCGTTGAAAAAAGAAAAAATATATACATACCTATACATATATGATCTTTTTTTTTAAAAAAGTCGTTACAATTAGAATAGCAATAGCAAATTATTTTGAAATCAACCTTCTTATCTATGAATTACTTTCCATCTACTATGTATAAATAAAACTTCCTAACTATAAAGCTGTAAAAGAAAACAAATGTAAGCATTTAACATAATAGTTTTAGACTTATATTTATTGATTAATATAATTATTCACGTATTATGTAATTATACATCGGTACCGGCGGAAAGTGGTTATTTTTGACAAGTACCTATCTGACTTCCGCCGATACCGATGACAGTTTAAGTCGACGGTGGCGCCGTGGCGGCCGTTGATACTATAATTGTTTACAAGCCCGTGTCGTCATTCGTTGAGCTTTCGGATAGCTAACTAACACCCTAGTGTAGCGAGTTAGTTCTGTTTCAGTTGTCACAGTGTTAACAGCTTTATTTCATTCAAGTAAATGTATGAAAAAATCATAAAAGAAGTTTAATTCCAAGAAATCAGAAGTTTGACTTCAACAATAGGTAATTTCTAATTTCGATCATTTACCTAGGTAAATTTCAAAATCATTTTATAACTCGATAATTAAAATTTAAATGTCGTTAAAAGAATGCTCAGTACCTATCTTACCTGGTAAAATTTGAGCTGTAATAACAGACGCGGAATGCTATAAGTACCTTATTGGGTGATCTAATTGAGATCATCTAACTTAGTGCTGTTACTACGGGTCTATTTTTAGAGCACAAATTTAATGTTATATACTTGATTTACTTGTATATTTACGCTTAAAAACTCTTAAGTATCTCTGACTCTGACTAAATTATTAAAACCAATGAAAAGTTCTTCTACTATTAAAATTTTTGTCCAAGGTCTGAAATGAAAACTTTTCATATTGCTAATTAATTAAAATAGAATAGTAGTATCTCGTCAACTAACGGCATTGATACCCCACACTATAGGGTTAGTCGAGAAAAAAAATCATCCCCACTTTACGTCTATGGGAGGTACTGTAAAAATTTTTTTTTTACTTTTTTTTTATTTAATCACTTTGTCGGCGTGACGTGATATATATTCATGCAAAATTACAGTTTTCTAGTACTAACAGTCTCTGAGCTGAGCCGCGGATGGAGAGACAGACAGACGGGCAGACATAGCGAAACTATAAGGGTTCCTAGTTGACTACGGTACCCTAAAAAGAAAAAAACGATTCATTTAATTAGTTTAACAACACAGGACATAGCAGGATATTTAAGTATTAGTAAAACGTCTGTTAATAAGTGGTTTTGTATTAAGTCTCATGTGTCACCCTTTATTGTCCAGCATGAACTAAATCAGAAACACTATTTTTTTATTATGATTTAAATTACTCATCAATCATCATGCCCTCATGCCCAGTGTCGGCGTTAAGGAGGGGCGCGATGGGGCCCCAAATTTCAGGGGACGATCAGTGGGGGTGGGATGCTTCCTCGCCAAACTGGCACTCAACTTTGATTTCCATAAGTGGGCGCCACAATATTCTTGCCCGGGGTGTCAGTGGTATCGCCGGCACTGTTCAAGTGTTCATGCCCATCAAGAGACAGGGAAAAGATGCGCGAGAGAGCAGCGTGCGGATGCTACATCGTGGCAGCGCGATTAGCAGAGCGAGAAACATAATATTGCACTAGCTAGAGTAAGGGGTGGTTTCAAGACATTATATATTTATATTTTTGGTTGAAGCAGTTCTGTTATATTCGGCCGGCGCTCCTCCCGGGGAGGAGTATGGCAGTAGGTTGTCGCTCGGCCTTCAGTTCGCACGCTAGCCGCGTCGCGCGAAATTAAGCTTCTTTTTTTCTGTGATTTTTGCAACGAACAATGACTTCTAAACGATCTAAAGGTAGTTTACTGAATTAATACACACTGTTATCTTTCTTGATTTATATACCTACCTACTAAATATCGGAGAGTGGGAACCCGTGCCCTTGGTTTCGGATCAACGATACCCAACGGAATATGAACGCTCGTCTCACAAGATAAGTTTCAATTTCGCGTGCAAGCAGAAAGAGTAGGCAAGTTTTATACCTAAAGTTGACTTTTGTTCGAGAGTGATCCTTCTGTATAGCTTGGCTAATTTAGAATGACGCGCCCCACCACCGCATTTACGCACAGGATTTGAAACTCAATTTAAGCTACAAATGAATGCGGTGGTTGGGCGCGCGTCATTTTAAATTAGACAAGCTCTACGTTAGTACTATTACTTATTCTGTGGTTGAAGTCACAGCAGTATCTCTGCTGGGTATACGCCTCCTCTCAAATTCCAAGGCATTATATAGGCTGCAGTACCCACCAGTTATAACTACCACAACAAGAAAAATTTTAATCGCACTTGGAAGTCAATATAATCTTTATTCAAATTTATCTTTCCATAACAACTCACAGCGTGTTTCGAGAAAACGTTCAATACATCTTTTTTGATCTTGCATTGCATTTGATAATGCAATACAAAACACGAAGTGACGATACCTTCTACAACAAGCACTGATGAGATGACTGCCATAAAATCTACCACCAGTTCGGAAAAATCTCTTTTGCCAAGCTGGCGAGAAGCTCAAACGAAGTATCAGTAGGTACACATAGAAACTAAGAATAATGATATATTTAAGTCTTCTTCTTCACCATCATCGTCATTTAAAATATAAAAATAAGAGTCATCCTCTTCTTGATGAAGTAATTGCCACTTATCCCTTTCTTCCGCCAGCCTTTTGACTTTCTGACGACCAGAGGCCGTATTATCTAACGCTTCTGACGCTTGCCTTCGCTTTCACCGTCTCTTTCTGTCATTATCTTATGCAGTTTGACAGAAAGAAATAGTGATTGTGAAGGCAGACGTCAGAAACGTTAGGCAATAAGCCAGCTGGGGCCTACTTTCTTCTTAACTTGGTTGAAATAATTCAATCTCGGTCTCCCGCTTCCTCTCCTCCCGTCAATTTCTTCCTCCAAAACAATTGTAAAAAAACTATCCTGTCGAATTAGGTGTCATCTTTTCTCTTCCTATCCCAATAGGTTTTAACAAGGATCTCCTTTCCCCAACCAATCTCAATACATCTTCATTAGTTTTTCTTTCAGTCCCAACTTATTTTCTCCATCTTCTCCAGCACCACATCTCAAAAGCTTTCAGTCTATCTCTATATCTAAGTATCAGTATCTGACTCTCGTTTTCATATAATCATGGACTTAATACATATAATGCTATGAGATACTTTAAAGTTTGACGCACACATAACCGCTCGGCACCGGAGATCGGCACCACCTCAACTCGAGCCGTTCAGTATTGTTTGTCCATACTGTAAGTTGAGGCCTGATTCCACGCGAGCCGATGAGGGCAGTCGGCGCCGAGCGGTTATGTGTGCGACAACTTTAACTAAGCGAATTCTAGCTTTCGTTGATATTTTGGCTTTAAGTAGATGCTTCTTGTTATTGAACGCCTTCTTAGCCAAAGCTATCCTCAGTACAATATCTGCAAAGCATCTAGACAATTCGTAAATTTATTTATTTGTTCAGGTTATATATATTCTGAACTGGAGTAAGTCGGGATTTTTTTAACTATCATATAAGAAATCACGGAACATTTCGTGAGTGTCAGTGCCCACTGCCCCTGCCTCGTTGTCGCTGTAGAGGGGGATGGTGTCTGCCTCATTAAATTCCTTTTCAGATTCAATCTCTTCTAGTTGACATTCCTTGTTCTTGATTCCTGCAATACCTGAAAGTAGAAAAAAATTTGGTAAGTAAGGGAGATCTTCATACAAAAATCATGACTGTTACATCATTTTATTTCATTTTAAGAGAGCTATTCGGCGGTATCTGTGAAGTCACTACATATAGAATCAGAAAAAAAAAATCAGCAGGATGACCATTAATTTAAACTAAAAATCGGAAAGAATAAAAATTTTGTATTGGAAAATAATTTGTATGTTTCGTTTTAATCCAAGCTTTTTTTTGCTCACGTATTGTCATACAATGTGCATTCGATCCACATGTGCATATCAAATTTCAAGTCCATGACGTGAATTGGGTGAAACTTGACTTTCAATATTTGACCTAAGTAAATCACAGAAGTAGGTAGGTACCTAGGTGATGTACATCATCACCATCATCATAATCCCAGCCTATATGCACAGGACACAGGCTCAGAGTGAGAGAGCTTGGGCCGTAGTTCCCACGCGGGCCCAGTGCGGATTGGGAACTGCACACACACCATTGAATTTCTTCACAGGTTTACGCATGTTTCCTCACGATCGATGTTTTCCTTCACTGTAAAGCTCATGGTAAATTTCAAATGTAATTTCGCACATAAATTCCGATAACTCAGAGGTACGAGCCGGGATTTGAACCCACGACCCTCTGCTTGAGAGGCCATAGGTCAAACCACCAGGCCACCATGGCTTATGCATGTTTAAAAACGTAAATCTATGAATTTATTTTTGATTTCTAGGAATAGAAATGTCACGCGAGTTAAAAGCCCGAGGCGTCTTTGACTCTTTAGCCATATATTTAATCCCCTATTTAATTGTTCAAAGAATGGGTTGTATTGTGCATCAAAAAAAAAGACTATATTTAACTAAAACCTATGAAACACAAAAAACATGCCTGCACAAATTGGCAAGTGAGACAAAAAAGTGGCAACGTCAGTTATGAAAGGAAATACAAGCAATAACATTTGAAACATTTCTATTAGTTCAGTGACCTAAACCAATAAAATAAACAAACATTACAATTTAAATTAAATAAAAGCCTGTAGTTAATAGAAAACTTATAAAAGTCACAATGTAATTTAGGTTAAGTACCTTTTGCTGGCAATGTGGGAGCGCCTCTCCGCACTTTGCGGCGTTTAGTCCTATCGCCCTTTCTCATCTGCACCATAGTTTGGAAGTTAACTATATAATCAGCTCCAGCAAGCCTCAAAGAACATTCCGAAACCCCAAGCTTAAATGCAGTTTCTAGGTCAAAGTTGCTCCTCTCGTCATATCTCCACCAACCTGGTAAAATAAGAATAAAAATTGAACAAATGAATTTGAATAACTAAAAGGTTTGCTAGATTTATTACTTACTAAAATCGCTGTCAATTGAAATTGCGAACAATGTAAATAAACCATTTAATGATATATCCATATTCTAGCACTTGTTTATTGTTTTAATAGTTTAGGATAGTGTTGTGGTAAGTATTGATTAAATAACACACGGATTTAGCAGTATTTGATGAGGGAAATGGAAATTAAAGACATTTTAAATACAAGGTTTGTTTTCATTGTTTGCAATTTCAATTGACTGACAGTTTAGTTATATTTTTACTGATGGACAAAGGTACAATACAGCAAAGTTAGGTTGGAGCTGCAGTACTTTATTATTAAGAAGAAAATAGGTAATACGAATAACCAAAAATATGGAGAACATACCTCGCTCTCCTCTGTAATACCATTGAGAGTCTTGCTCATTTTCTTTAGTGTTATCAGATACCTGCTGTAATAGTACTGGACAATCTAAGAATTCAGGTTTGATTTCTGCTCTGCAAAAAGCACAGGTTGGAAACCCCTGAAAATATTAAACAATGTTAGTTTATGTTTCTAGGCAGATAGTATACTTCGCTGCTTTGCTAAAAAACCGGCCTAATTCGAAATGATACGCTGTGTAACTATCTACTTTATTTGCAATAATTAAAGTATTAAGTTACACAGCGTATCATTTCGAATTAGGCCGGTTTTTTAGCAAAGCAGCGACTTATAGAGTCCTCATAGTCTGTTTAGGTTAATTTTATTTATTCCACAAGAAACTACTTTTTTTATAACTTGCACAGCACAAAACCAGACGACGACCAGATGGCCTAGTGGTTAGAGAACCTGACTATGAAGCTTGAGGTCCCGGGTTCGATTCCCGTGTTGGGGCAGATATTTGTATGAAAAATACGAATATTTGTTCTCGGGTCTTGGGTGTTTAATATGTATTTAAGTATGTATCTATCTATATAAGTATGTTTATCCGTTGCCTAGTACCCATAACACAAGCTTTCCTAGCTTACTTTGGGACTGAGCCAATTGGTGTGAATTGTCCCGTGATATTTATTTATTTATTTAAAACACAAGTAGATTATTTATTTATTGACAAAGTTACCTTTCAATATTGTAACATTTAAAAATTATCTCAAACTAGCTTTTGCCCGCGACTCCGTCCGCGTGGAATTAGTAATTTGGGCAGCTTATTTTTTTTATCCAATTTGCTTTTTCATCAATTATGGCTCTCCTTAGTTCCTCGATAATAAAAAAATTACCCCCCGCCGCAACCCCCCGCACTCTCCAACCCGCTCCCTCCCGCATTCCCCCCGAACAGCAACCCCGAACCCCCCCCGCACCCCTTCGCACCCCCTGCACGCCCTCCCACACAGCACCCCCGCACAACCGCGTTCGTCCCATCCCAAGTCAATTGCCCTATAGAAGTTTTACTTCAAGTTTTTTTTGTCAAATATCTTGAAAACGGTGCATCCTACGGCAAAATCAATGAAATTTTCATCCCCCCTTAAATGCCCCCACACCCTCTCCCCCGCACCCCACACCCTCCCCCGCACCCCCCATCCCGTTGATGTTTTGTCAAATACCTTGAAAACGGTGCATCCTACGGCAAAATCAATGAAATTTTCATCCCCCTTTAATACCCCCACACCCTCTCCCCCGCACCCCACATCCCTCAACCCACCCCCCCAACCCCCTTGGTGTTTTTCTCAAATATCTCGAAAACGGTGCAAATCAATGAAATTTGAATCCCCCACCGAAGCCCCCGCACCCCCTCCCCCGCACCTTCACCCCCCCCCCTCAACCCCCCCACCCCCTTAGTGTTTTTGTCAAATATCTTGAAAACGGTGCATCCTACGGCAAAATCAATGATATGTTCATCCCCCCTTAACCCCCCCCCCCGCGCCCCTCAACCCCCTCAACCCCCCCTCCTGCTGTTAACACTAAGAATTTTTCAAATCGGAGCAGTAGTTCCTGAGATTAGCGCCTATAGAAGTTTTACTTGAAAAACCCCCGATTTTGAAACATTCTTCCGCTCCGCTCCGCTCCTATTGGAGTTAGCGTGATGATATATAGCCTATAGCCTTCTTCGATAAATGGGCTATCTAACACTGAAAGAATTTTTCAAATCGGAGCAGTAGTTCCTGAGATTAGCGCGTTCAAACAAACAAACAAACTCTTCAGCTTTATATATTAGTATAGATAAATTATTTACCACAAAACTTATTATCAGACCACTTTGGCCCATTTTTTACAATCTACACATTTTTCATTGTATTATTTTTACTTTCCAATAACAACTGCGGCAACACTAGTAATACCTATTTAATGGCTACCATTGAGGAGGAATAATAATGGTAACACTTTTGATTTAACCCCTTGTATGCGGGAAGCTTTGCGGGAAGTGAAAAAAAATGTGCATTCTAGTCTCAACTGTTTCATATAAAGCCAGTTTTACAGATTAAAATAAATGTACAAAAATAATGCTTTTATGGCATGGACCCGTGTCTTAAGCATACAAGGAGTTAGCTCTCACCAATAAAGGCTCAGCTAAAGCAGTGTACTTGTAGCGACTACTAGCGCCATCTAGTCATCACATAAGGAACTAATTACTACAATCCTACATCACGCTATCGAAGTTTCTCAACTCGGCTGCATAAATACAACTTCCAACTTTCATCCATCGGACTTCGGTCCCCAGGCATAACATCTGCCTGGAGAGAGTTCTCTCTATTGCAACTACCCCCAAATTGGTGACCCACGACATTGGACAAAATCGCAACCTTCAGACACACAAGACGATGACGCAGTCTCACAGCAAGCCATACTCACCGCACTGTGCACCATTAGCATGTATCTATTATCTGCCTGGTGTCTACAGTTCGCAAATCCTCCTCCCACTACTTCCACTTGCCAATCAATCAACCAACGCTCGCCAACAAGGCTCCGAGCAATCACGCAACAGGCATGCATCTACAAGTAGCAGAGGAACAACAATGCGCGCCGACGAGGCTCTGAGCGACTGGCCCTTGCAAGCGCCCACATGACGCACAGACTGCACTCCACTGCAATTCGTATCGACCTCCGGTCTAAAAGGGAGGCTGATGTAGCGACTACTAGCGCCATCTAGTCATCACATAAGGAACTAATTACTACAATCCTACATCACGCTATCGAAGTTTCTCAACTCAGCTGCATAAATACAACTTCCAACTTTCATCCATCGGACTTCGGTCCCCAGGCATAACATCTGCCTGGAGAGAGTTCTCTCTATTGCAACTACCCTCAAATACTAATTAACTCACCTTGACACACAGGTAACAAAAGATGTGACCACATGGTAGTTTTGTAGGGTGATTGAATTTTTCTGTGCAAATGAAGCACTCTTGATCTGAAATTATAGAATGTCTGTGTTTAATTTACTGCACAGACATAACTGTCTTGCACATGTGGTTTCGGGATATTATGATATAAATAACAGGTTTCAGTTCAAAGAATTTTCATACAGAAAAAGTAGTTATTAAGCCCACTAGTCCACTACAGCATTTCCGAAACTAAGTTCAAAAACTCGGCCAAGCGCGTGTCGGACACGCAACGATAACGAAATATTCCTTACATAAGCTCAATCCTCAAAGCTTACATACCAATATTGTGTACAGTAAAATACAGTAATAAATTACAGCTTTCTAAGGCTTTCTAGCAATGATAGTTTCTAAACTAATCTGCGGACGGACAGACGGGCAGACAAACTAACAGATCAAAAATCAAAATGATTATTCTGCAAGGGCTCTTTTACATGTCACCTTTTTAAAACTACCAGCGCTTTCAGAAGGATCATCATTGCAAACTTATCTTTTCAATAGAAAATAAATAAGTAAAATAAATTTAAACACGCGGACAGACCGAGATGACGAAACTATAAGCACAGTAAGGGTTCCGTTTTTTCCATTTTCGCTACGGAACCCTAATAATAAAAGCGTGTTAAAAAGGGAGAAGTTTCTAGATTTTCCCGTGTACCGGAACAATACCTAACTATTACCTGACGTATTTTGTCTGATTATTAGAGCCCGTTATCTTGTCGCACTGTCATTACTTTTCAGTAGAGCGTGAATGTTTTTTTTTATCGACTATCTAAATGTCGATACTGTATGTCACTGATAATTTCAAAGAGGAGTCACTATAGGTACTATAACTTTTTTATAAAAATATACAGTGGTGGTCATACAATTAAGAACGATTTGAAGTTTCCGATTTTTTTAAATCTAAATTTTGTCATATGTCTAGTTGTGTTCCTTCTTAGAAGTAACAAGTTATGTTATAAAATAGCCACATGGATAGAGCAAACGGGATTAAGAATAATAGTGTATAATTGCTAACATTTTTTTTTACAAATTTTATTTGTTCTTTATAGTTATAAATTCAAATAGTAATGAAGCTGGACAAATAATTAAGAACGATTTATTAAACTGCTCGAGAGTTGTTTTATATGAAACTTAGATTAAATAAATCATATTAATGTGAAGTTGGTATAGAAAAAAAAGCAATTTAATACATTTGAACTAAAATTAATAGTTAGTAGCATGTCCACGGCTTTTAATTACGGCTTTACACCGGCGAGGCATTGAATCTATCAATTTTTGACATTTCGCAAGAGAAATAGAGTTCCATTCTTGTAAGAAAACGTCGTACAGCTCTCTCAAATTGCCACACTGTCGATTTGAAAACTTTTTCTTGACTTCGCACCAAAGATGCTCTATTGGGTTAAGATCTGGGCTGTTGGCTGGCCAATCTAAGACAGAAACTGATTGTGATGTGAGGAATTCCTTAACGGTGCGTGCAGTATGCTTTGGATCATTGTCGTGCTGGAATGTCCAAATAACCGGAAGCACGTCTTCGGCATATGGTAACATTGTTTCTTGCAGTATATTTTTGTATTGGAATTGATCCATGTTTCCTTCTATCAGCCTAACAGGTCCAACGCCATGTCCAGAAAAGCACCCCCAAATTTTCACATTTCTCCCGCCATGCTTTAATGTCACTTTTGTGTACTTTGGGTCGAATGCTTTATTCGGAGGGCGTCGTACGTATCGTTTTCCATCAGAACATACCCTATTTATTTTTGTCTCGTCAGAAAAAATAACGTTTTTCCACTGTCTGACTGTCCAGTTTTCATACCTTCTTGCAAATGCAAGTCGGGCTTGCCTATGACATCGTTTCAACATAGGCACCTTCCTTGCTATCCTTCCGTTCAACTTATTTTCTACCAAACGCCTTCGAATAGTGCGTGCAGAGATTGCTGAAGGGTTGTTTTCGCCAAAATATTCTTTTCTCAACTCATTAGACCCTTTAAAAGGATTTTGTTTTGCCAAACGAACGATATTTCGATCATCTCGACGAGATGACTTTCTCTGTCTAGGTCCACGCGGAACGTTTGAAGTAGTTTGATACGTGGAAAAATGCTTTACGGCATGGAAAACCATTGTTTTTGAACATTGCAGATGGTCGGCTATCTTTTTATACGACCAATTCTTCTCGCGAAGTTTTATTATTACTTCTCTTGTAGATTTATCACAACTTTTATTTTTCCCCATTGTTTTTATACGAAGTAATCACTTTTAAGACTTTAACAGCACGAAATGGTGCCAAAATTATACGAATAATAATCTACAACCACAGAGCCACACAATGTTCTCTATTTAAATTTGAAAAAATAATAAACTATTCAGCGTTCTTAATTACGTGACCAGCCAGTAAGTACTAATACTAGGTTCAGATCGAATGTATAAAGTTTCTCTATTAATTTTGTAGCCAACTATGTTGCATAAATGAATGTACCGGTAGTACGGAAAAGTTTTGCAATACCGAGAGAAATAAAAAAAATACGGGCAATTAGTTATACTTGTTACTTTGAAAAAATCATCTCAATAAATAATCGTTCTTAATTATATGGCCACAACTGTATATCATAACTAGCTTTTGCCCGCGACTTCGTACGCGAAGACAATAACGTTAGTTGTTTGGATGAAATTTGGCATACAGGTAGTTTAATAGGATAATACCAGGAAAATTCAAAGTTCCCGCGTAACTAATAGGAATAAGTGACTTCTTTAGCCGCTAAACCGTGGTGGCCTAGTGGTTTGACCTATGGACTCTTAAGGAGAGGGTCGTGGGTTTGTGCCCGGGCTTGCAAATCTGAGTTTTTCCTAATTCATGTGCTAAATTACGTTTGAAGTTTACCATGAGCTTTACAGTGAAGGAAAACATCGCGAAGAAAGCTGTATGGTGTGTGTGATGTTCTCAAATCGCATTGGGCCCGCGTGGGAACTTCTGCCCAAGTCCTCTCGCTCTGGGCCTGATTGAAACAGGCTTATTTTATCCCAAGAAAGTGCAAAGTAAAGTTACCGCAGGATAGAAATAACTGTTTTGACCTAGGTATATTGAAAATCAGAGCCAGTGTAGCTTTTTATTAGTGATTTTTTTTTAATCAGGCCCCAAGTTCAATACACTTATTTCTATCCCGTGGGAATTTTGCATTGTCCCGTAGAAAAGTAGCCTATGTCAATCAAGGATACTGTAGCTTACTATTAGTGAAAGAATTTTTTAAATCAGCCCCGAATTTGTATTGACTTACTTCTATCCCGCAGGAATTTTGCATTTTCCCGAAGAAGATTAGTCTATACCAATCAGGAATAGTGTAGATTTCCATTGGTGAAAGAATTTTTAAAATCAGCCCCGAAGTTGAATTCAGTTTTTTCTATCCCGTGGGAATATTACATTTTCCCGATGAAAAAGTAGACGACACATATAATGCTCTATCAATTTCTATTAAACTTACGTACTTGCTTTTTTTTAAGTCTTAATGTCTAAAATAATTATTATAAAAAAAAAAATTTTTTTGGTTTTAGTTCTCTTGTTTCTGATGCCCTGTCAATCGTTTAAAGGTTAACTGGAAGAGATCACTTTAAGGGATAAGTTCGCCTTTGTACATCTGTTTCTCTTGTTAACTGTTAATTTTTTTTTTCTGATTTTTGTCGAGGCTTTGAACACTCCAGATGGCCATAGTTATGCAGAAAGCGACCAACCCCATTTTTTCGAGAAATGAGTTAAATATGCCACTAAAAACTAGATTTTTTTCTGCATATTCTTATGAAACGCGGTAATTTTTAAGACTTAATTTCACTGAGAAATTTAATTAAGCTTAAAACGACTATCTGCAAAATTTTGCGTTTTTATTTGTCAAAAGCAGCCAAGTACTGTATTTGGTCTATTTCTACCGTAAAAAGACTACAGTTTTAATAAGCAGAAAACAGCCAATTTACCCTCGGCCCACCTGGTCGGATTTAACAAAAAACGAAGTATGAGTTAGTACATTTATTTTATCTGCTTAAAACGACCAGACATATGGTCGCTTTCAGCAATTTTGTTTTTACGGTGTATTCCAAGTGTGGTCGTTTTCTTACGCCAAAATACAGTACCTGAACTTACTGTGCCGTGGTCGTTTCTTATGAATACGAATGTTTGACTGTGCAGGAGTGTTATTAGTGTAAATATTTACTTGAGTATAAGTGACTATTAAAATTAAGTGAATAAGTTAGAATTAGTGTTTTTTTATATCTCTAGTAAAATAATTAAAATTTAAATTCGTGTTATTACAGTAAAACTTATTTTGTTATTTTTATGCTCGGGTATTCTGTATTTTTATTATTCTTAGAAAAATAATGGAGATGAGTCTTAAAATTGATTTTTCTAGCTGTAATTATTATAATTATAATTACATATTTTACAGGGTTTATTAAAATATTTGTTATTGTACATTAACAAAATAGTGTTAATGTTGATATACTTACAATTTTATTATTGTAATAAATACTTAAGAGAATTCTTAAAATATATTTTTTTTTATTTTAATGTTCAGGAAAGACTGTTATTTTGTTTTTTATTAAATAAATAAATAAATAAATATCACTTATTAATTTCTAAAAACAAAAAAAAAAATCTTAAAAATAAAAATAAAAATTCATTGTAATTACACTAAGTAAATACATACTAAGTATATACTAAACGTTTCAAGCAAATTTTTTTCATATAAAAATAAGGCAGATACTAGAAAGAGTCTATTTTAATTTAATTTAATTTTTTCCTGAATAAAAGATTTTGTATAAGGCGACCAAGGTAATTTGCTGATTACGATCATCAAATTAGCTTTTTCCAAAAAAATTAAGTAATATTGTATGGTAATTTGCATAAACCGACTAAATTATGGTCGCTTTCATTGATTTACGGTTGAAAACAGATTAACAAACATTTAATTCTGCAGAAAACAACCAACTTTTTTGATTTAAAAAAAAAGCCAGAAAAATCCATTAAATTTACATAAAAGGTGCTTAATACAATGCATTGTACTATATTCTACTAAATTGGCTTACTTATTTTGAATAAAACATAATAGGGAGTGTAAAAAAAATTTTTACAACCTAAAAACGGCTATATCTCGAAACTGGATTTTTATTATTGGTCTCTTTCTGCATAACTATGGCCACTGGTGATCATGTCAGCCTCATGGGTGCTTAATTCCCTATTCAAGGGACATATCAATAAAATGGTAAATGCCGATTGCTTTGTCTGACAACAGCTCAGATAACCAACAATTCACCTGGCCATTGTGCATGGAACCCAAATCCCCAAGAACTCTTCTCCTCAAGTCTTACTGTTACTTTTCATGTTTTATATACAATACATACATACATACAAATTCATTGTAAAAGTACGACTATTTTACTGTTCCTACAACTCTGTTACTTTTATGTCCCTATTTTTATAAACCCCGGTGCCACACATAGGACAAAATGTTTCAACACATATTTGAACACATATTTGATCACATGTGAAGCACCGGTATTTGCTTATTTGTTCAATAAAACAACCATACAATCAGCCATAGATCAAATATGTGTTCAAATATGTGTTGAAACATTTGAGCTATGTGTGGCGCCGGGGTAAGAGTAAAGTTAGATTTTTTATAAAAAGTTGGTAATTGATTGTATATTTTATGTGTCAGATATATATACTACTTTTATTTACGAACAATAACTTAGTTATATTCTTATATTTCATTCAATTTAAGCAATTTAAGGAAAAAAAATGTTTCATAAAACATACAAAGTAGCAGAGTATCCATAATTTTAAATATTATTCATAATTTAAGAAACAATACTGTGATTTTCCATGTCAAACATGAGAGTTAAGACTTATTTTATGTTAATTCCGAAGAAGAATATACAAAATTATTTTTGTTGTTTAAGTAATAATAAATAAATGATGGTAACAGATTTGTTATTTTTTTGTACCATGACCCAGTAAATTTTCTAAAAATCTGATAATAGAGACAAATGATCATGCAAAACTTCAAAATTTAACTTTACAGAGTTTTATACATATTGATACCGGAAATCTCAAATGGCGTAAAGGACAAAAATGCGAAAATGAGTCTTACATGCCATTGTATACAGCTTTTTTTTCCCTACCAAATGGCATTTAAGACTTATTTTCGCATTTTTGTCCTTTACGCCATTTGAGATTTCCGGTATTGATATCATGAATAAATTTACACCTGAATTTTATTAACTAACAAAAAAAAAATTTACGAATTTAGATTTACCGACACGTTTTTCTGCAACAGATTTTAGAATGACCCAGGCTGCTGCTGATGATGATGATGATGATGATGATGATATAAACATCGATATCAAAAAGGTCGATAAAAAAACATTCACACTCTACTGAAAAACAATTTCAGTGCAACAAGATAACGGGGTCTACTGATTATTATTAATTGTACTAAAACCCTTTCACTTATTTGAAGTCTATATTTAATTTTGTTATTTGACACTTGATTACATTATTATTGTTTAATTACCAACTAAGTATTATGTTTTAAGATATTGTGTATCGAGTTGTATTATAATTCTTTAGATTCCTTTTGTCTATAACACAGGTTACACTTGTAACCTAGCTTAGACTAAACTAAATTTACTTACTAGACCTAAGATTATTTAATGCTTATATTTTGTATCTTATATGAACTTTATGAATAAATAAATAAATAAATAAAAGTTATACCAAATTTTAATACCTTTCAAATCGCCCTCGTCCGTCATAGAACTTGATAGAGAATTACGACTATTATCTGACATATTGTAGATTCAACACCACATGTACAAATTACTTTTTCGTACTTGACAATCGTATAATCTATTTCTACAGTTAAAATGCGAATTATATTTTACAACTGTGTAAATGTTCACGACTCGAAGAAACGTGAAACCACAATAACCGCCTACCTAAACCTAAGACCTAACACTAACTGACATGACAATGACAGAATGACACTGACAGACCGACGGACGGACGGACGGCATAAAAGGCCTTCTACACGGTCGGGACCAACCGCCAACCATCGTGTCCTTGGTCGGGTTGATTTAAAAATGGACAGTGTAGAAATCGGTTGACCCGACCGATATTTGGTTGATGTCAACGGCCTTGGTCGCGAGCGCATTGTCCGTGGTCGGCCCCAACCGTATGGAACGCTGTCGGCCGACGCGAGCCACACGACGGTCGGCGGTTGGTCCCGACCGTGTAGAAGGCCTTTATACAATACTCTTTGGTACTGATAGAACAGCTGACTATTTTTTTTTATATTTTGTGGCCCTGGATGCCAAGGTCTACAACAAGATACACAACTGACTTTAATATTACTATTGGCAGGCTCTGTTTTAAGTCTACCCTATTTTTAGTGACAATTAGGATGAAAGAAATCGTATACTAATCCAATATACACTTTTTTTTTGTACGAGTGGTAATGGGTTATGCAGACGGTAATTTGAACTTTTGTAGTTGACAATACAGTTTGATTGACTTTGATTTGACAGTGACAAATTGAGACTTAACGTGCGAGTTATATTATAATGAAACAAGATTTTTACTATTAATTATCTTGAAAATTATGTTTTATTTCAAAGCAATAAAAATAAAATTAGTTTGACGTACTTGAGAATTTCAAATTAACTAATAACTCTTTTTGACCACTTCAATCATTTCAAGTCAGAAATTTACTATCGGTGTACTTCCTATGTATATATAGCTCCCGGATGATAATCAAGTTTTTGTATTTTGATTCAAAATAAAAAAATTAGACACGAATATTTATTTGAAAGTTTCAGAAACATGTCCAAAGATATTCTTGTTTTAACGCCGAATGGAAGAAGGCAGAAGGTTCACTGCACTCCAGATACCAGCATTTTACAGGTTGTTATTTTTCTGATATACCAAACCAGGAGTAAATAATAATATGTACTATATTTTTATTTTTTACAAGCTCTTTTTCTTTCAAGGTTTTAGAAGATGTTTGCGCTAAGCAAGGTTTCCGGCCTACTGAGTATGACTTGAAGCATCATAACCATGTTCTTGACCCAACAACCACAATTCGTTGGTCGAATTTACCAAATAGAGCTACATTGGAAATGGTAGAAGCCGAGAGGACGCGGCAAGAAACGAATGTCGTTATAGGATTATTATTACAGGATGGTAAGTTATTTCTATATCTGTTACAAAGAGCCTGTTATTTTTTAACTGTTGAGTACCTAAGTGTATTGCTGTAAGAAAATTTCCACCTACATGCTATGCAGACAGATTTGAAATGTGGATTGTGCAAGTTAAAGTCAAATGGAAATGATCTTGCTATTATTTGAAGATTTTGTCACAAAATCTTCAAATAATAACAAGATCATTTCCATTTGACTTTAACTTGCACAATCCACATTTCAAATCTGTCTGCATAGACATCCATGCGAGATCCATCTCATGCATAAGTATGTAACAGCACATTAGTCTTAAATATATGTATACAATCTGTTGGTCACCAGTATTTGAATTACGAGGATACACACAATCCCACAAATATAACAAATGGCCTAGTGCAGGGATGAGGAAACTTTTTCCTTTGCGTGCCAAATAACAAAATATATGGCGGGCCAAGTTGTTGCATTTTTGGCTATGTTATTTACTAATTTGATGATTTTCTGACAATACAAAATCTTCTCTTGATTTTTGTTTGATGGTTGCGGGCCGGATTTCAAGCTTTAGCGGGCTGGATTTCAAGCTTTTGTGGGCCGGATTTAAAGCTTTTGTGGGCCGGAGATGGCCTGCGGGCCGCAGTTTCCCCATCCCTGGCCTAGTGGTTAGAGAACCTGACTATGAAGCTTGACCTCCCGAGTTTGATTTGCATCAGGACAGATATTTGTATGAAAATAAGAATGTTTGCTGTTGAATCTTGGATGTTTATTATGTATTTAAGTAATTACAGAAAATAGGTGCACATAGACATTGAGTTGTGGAAAATAGCCCGCTATTATCTATGTATATAAACAACCTTGGTCACCTCTTGTGGCAACATGAATGACTGCCAGGTTTAATTGAATTTAGGATGTATTTACGACAAAACTTGACCAACATCATCCACTTAAATACAGGTTTGCTTATAATAACTGTGAGCATTTCTCCAAGTGTTTAATATAATTCATATTATAGGTGAGAGAAGGACTGGAGAGTTTCCCCCTAACACGTCGTTATTTGAATTAGCCAATACATTGGCACCTGCTGAGTTGGGTTCATTGACTCACCCCACAATACTGTACATGAGGCAGGAAGTTACTGGCGAGCATGCTCTGAGAGACAAGACTTTGAGGCAGCTGGGCCTGATAGGGGGACGTGCTGTTCTGAGACTGCTGAATAAAGCAGAAGAAGGAATGTGAGTATTTTATTGCACATCCAGCATCTTGCCTACAACTACACTTTTATGACAAAGTCTAGTTATTCTTATTAATAAATCCTTTCTTAGGAACCCAACTTAAGTTTCAGATCAAAGAAGCTACAAATAAAATAAAAACTTTTTCATACATTTAGTACAATACGTTTACTTTTAGTTTACCACTGACAGATGGCTTGCCTTCATTTCATTTCCAACTTTAACACCATAAAAATAAAGTAGCTATTACAAAATCTGCAAACGGTGGTAACAGTATTCTAAAATTGGCTTTATTTGTAGGTTGTTAAAGTTGAATATGAAATGAAGGCAATCCATCTGTCAGTGGTAAACTTTATGTGATTTTACTGTATGGAAGTTGATGAAAGGTTTTAAGAGGGTACAATGCGCACCATTTCTCCATACAAACGTAATCCCCTGTTTCCTCCCTGGATAATGGCTTTAGAGCCAATTTTTTTTTACTGTGTAATCTGTATCTACCACAGCTATGCCCCTATGTTTCGTTTTTTCCCATATTTCAATTAACATAAGAAATATGAGCTTTCAAAAACTGAAAAAATGGCCCAATTTCAACGTCATTTTCAGACGCTCATCAGAAAAGAATCCCTGATATAAACGAAAAAAGGAAAACATAGGGGCATAGCTAAATCTGTCCTCTAATTATTTTTGAAGAAAATAATTTTACTGGTCCAGTTTTCGAGAAGAAAACAGGGGATTACGAAATGCTGTTTTGATCAATTTTACGCGCCTATTAACGGTCTGAGCTGCAGTTGTCCCTCTCTCGCTGTACTGACACGGAGGGGTTCGGGCGAGACAGCGACATTTCATTAAAATACCTATTTCTCAAAAGTCTCTCAGCCATCGTACCCTCTTAAGGGCAACAAATATTGTTTTATAATATTCAAATATCTAATATTACTAGCATTCAGTTTTATTTCTTTTGTGACAATCCCCATTTAGCACTACCATTTCATTACAAAAAAAAAAAATAGTTTTGCTGTGTTTGTTGTTCATTGTTTTGCTCAATAGAGAACACTGATTTATGACATTCTTTAGTAACACTTTTCCAGGCCATAATCATAGTTTTATATTGTTTGTAGACGGTATTGTAAAGGTAGCAAATGTAGATTTACGTGGTTGCTATGTGCATTGTACCTGGAAAAGGGTTAAACCTAAGTGGGTGCTGACAAAAGTTTTTGTTGCACCTAGAAAACAAAAGACTATATTATTGTGTTATTTTGCTGCTAGGCAAGCAAATGTGTCAGCTGTTTACCGAAGACCATTCCCAGCAAGAAATGACAAAGTCTTAGAAAGCAGCCAAACAAGGGAACCTACACATACTTATGAAGAAACAACTAGTTCTGGAGCTCCTGAAAAGCATGAGGTCCAGAAAAAAGTTCATCCTGAAACATTTGATCCCATTGATTTGATTAAAAATGAGAAAGGTAGAAAGGCGCAAGCTAAACAGGATGAAAAGAAAACAGTTAATATCCGGGATAGTGATGATAATGTGCCAATTCAAGATGTGCCAATGGAAGTGGACAATCTTGAGGCAAATGTAAAGAGCTCTACATCCAATACATCATGCATGTCTCAAAAAAACTTAGAGAGAAGGTTGAAAATAGAAGAAGAAGTCACATTTGTAAGAAATATGATAAGTTTGTAATTTTGTTTCAAGTTACTCATCATAGCGTTTGTGATGAATAAGTTTTTGTTTAAATTGTTTTTTTAGCACAATCAAGAGCTTAAATATAATGACATGGTGTCAACAATGTCTATCTTATACAGCTCTATGCCACTAACCATAAGGTTGGTGTTTGCATATATTTGACATAATGGCTGTATAGATATTTATGCCTTTGACTGTACAAGGTTTTTTGTTGACTCCAGCCAGGGACTTCCAAAGTACACTGTGTCTGGGGTCAAACTTCTTCATATCGACAGTTAAAAGGCAAAACGCATGAAGCAACACTTTTTGTCAAAATGAGTTATATACATATTTGAAATCAGCGAATTTTTCTCCATCGTTTGAGCCGGGTTTCATGCAAAGTTCAAAAATTGTCGCTTCATGCGTTTTTGCCTTTTAAACGTCGTCGATATAAATATTCTTACGCTCTGCTCTCTAATAATTTAATAATTTACACCTGCTTTAACTGGTGATGAAATTGATGCAGGTCTATTCTCCCCCTCAGCATTATTTCCAGGGGCATTTGGTCGCATCTACCCCTGACTTATACTTGCATTGTCATACTTATGAATAATAATTTTCAAATGAATCTCGCTACTGCAGTGGGTGAAATTTAACTTTTAAAATTGACCTACACAAACATACATTGCAAGTAAAATAAAGGTTTGTAAAAATACCTGTATAAGTAAACTTGGTCCAATGAGGGTTTTCTATGAGAGGCTATTTGGCGCTACCTAGTATCGTCAGGTCCGTTTGACAACTTTGACATTTGTTGTATGGGTGTAACGTCAAATAGACCTTACGATACTAACGCCATCTAGCGATATTCCACTTGTCAGAAAACCCTCATTGACAACCTTTCATTTTTTTAACACCTGATAATTACTACAGGAATCGAAAGAGTTTCGCCTCCTGAACACGGAAAAGTATTTATTATAATTTATTTCTCCATATTTAAAAAAATACAACAAATTTATAAAAAACATATATGTATGTACTTACCAATACTGCCACAGAATAGATATGTTTCCTTAACCCTTTTCACTAGAAAAAAAGAGCTGTCATAAAATTTCTTGTTTCAGTGGATCTATTCGTTTAAAACCGGCCAAGTGCGAGTTGGACTCGCGCACCGAGGGTTCCGTGTAAATTTATATGTATCTATGAACATCCAAGTCTTAGCAGACCCCTGCTCCTAAGCAATATTGCTCCTGCGTATTGTGGGATCATTGTAGATTGGTTACTGATATAGACAGATAGAGAAGTAAAAACTTTTTAACAAAAAATTAAACCGCCGAAAAAACTGAAAAGCAAAAAATAATACCTTTTTTGTTTGAACTTAATCTAGGTACCAGTTTGAAGTACTCAGCACTTAGCCAGGAGGAGTGGACCTATAATCGTCTACCTGATTGGCTTCTATCACTCCTCCTGGCTCGTGCTGAGGCACCGACTTCAAACTGGTACCTAGATTAAGATCAAACAAAAAAGGTATTATTTTTTGCTTTTAAATTTTTTCGGCGGTTTAATTTTTTGTTAAAAAGTTTTTATTTTATACTTTTTTTCCATCCTTGGGCTAATTTTTTTTCCAAATTTATAATACCAACTTCAAGGTACACCCTATCTATCCAATAAAAAAGAATTATGAAATCAGACTACTCTGTAAAAAGTTAGTCAATCATCCCCTGTTTTCCTACCCTTAGGGTAGGAACATTATTTCCAAATTTAAATGGAACCACCCTTGGGGTATACGCTTTCCAATAAAAAAAGAATCATCAAAATACGACTACTCTGTAATAAGTTATGCGTGATCATACATAAAAAAAAAATACACGTCGAATTGAGAACCTCCTCCTTTTGTTTTCGTCGGTTGAAAACTTATGCTTTTCGTAATAATTCCTTTATCTGTGCTATAAGACCTTGCCTCGTACCAAATTTCAAGATTCTGAGTTCACGGGAAGTACCCTGTAGGTTTTGATTCCCTTGCGAGTGTCGAAAATTTGCGGCATAAATAGATTGGTTACTGATATAGTGATATAGAGAGACAGACAAAAAAATTTATGTTTATCGCAATTTTTCCTTTATCTGTGCTATTAGACCTTGCTTCGTACCAAATTTCAAGATTCTGAGTTCACGGGAAGTACCCTGTAGGTTATGATTCCCTTGCGAGTGTCGAAAATTTGCGGTATAAATAGATTTGTTACTGATATAGACAGACAGACAAAAAAATATATACTTTTCGCAATTTTTCCTTTATCTGTGCTATAAGACCTTGTTTCGTACCAAATTTCAAGATTCTGAGTTCACGGGAAGTATCCTGTAGGTTTTGATTCCCTTACGAGTTTCGAAAACATGCGGAAATTTGCGGCATAAACGGCTGTATCTTTTGTTTGCGTTGGCTTAGAGGTTTGATTTTTTCACAGCTCCAAGAGACAGTAGACTTGAGTATTTGTTATAAATTTCAGCTTGATACTTCCACGCGTTCCTGAGAAAAAGGGTCTTGACAGACGGACGGACGGACAACAAAGTGATCCTATAAGGGTTCCATTTTTTCCTTTTGAGGTACGGAATCCTAAAAATTATGACAGCTCTTTTTTCTAGTGAAAAGGGTAAAGGAAACATATCTATTCTGTGGCAGTATTGGTAAGTACATATTATGTTTTTTAAATTGGTTGTATTTTTTAAATATGGAGAAATAAAAATTATAATAAATATTTTTCCGTGTTCAGGAGGCGAAACTCTTTCGATTCCTGTAGTAATTTTCAGGTGTTAAAAAATGAAAGGTTGTCAGTTGAAGCTGAACTATAACCACATCATTGAATTTCAGTTGGGCGCGCAGAAAGCCATTGCTTTCATACCGGAAGGTTCAGATGAGGAAATGGAGGACCTTCCTGATGCTTTTTATGAATTAACAGTTGAAGAAGTGCGAAGATTATATTCTGACTTACAGAATCAAAGATTAGACTTAGAAAATACACCTCTGGTCACTGCTTCAAAAAAAGAAGAACTTGCAAAACAGGTTTTTATATTATTTGTACTAGCTGTTCCTCGGAACTTCATCTATATTCTGTGGGAAGTTTACACATTCCCAGGACAAAATATAGCCTATGTTATGTGGTAACAATATAGCTTTTTTCTTTATTTTTTTTTTATTAACTGTAATGGCCTGGTGCTTTGACCTGTGGCCTCTCAAGCAGAGGGTGTTGTGTTGTCTGAGATTTTCTGAATTTTTGTGCGAAAGTAAATTTATCTCAAACTTTACGGTGAAGGAAACCAACGTGAGGAAATCTTCATACACCTGCGGGGAAATTCAATGGTGTGTGTATACAATATTTTCGTGGGCCTCAGGAGGATATACTTATATTTTTTTACTTTCCTTGTAGCCGAAATGAAAAGCAACTGTTCAACTCGGCAAAAACACCAATATCACCCTCGAAATATTGGCACCCTCGCTGTGCTCGGGTGCCAAGTAACATCGTGTGATATTGGTTATTTTCCTTCCTTGTTGAACAATCTACTATTGCTTATTATGATATCTCTAAGAGCATTATTTTTCGCTCTATTTCTATACCACTGAGACTGTAGAAACCCTAAAAAAGAAGGCTACGCACATTAAATTATATTATTCTTTTGTTTACAGACTTCTCAAATGCGACTAAACTCGTATAAACACGTGGTTGTCCGTGTTCAGTTCCCCGATCACATTATACTTCAAGGTATTTTTTCGCCTGACGACACCATAGAGGGTGTCACAAACTTCATTAAGGCTCATTTACAGACGCCTGATAAACCTTTTCATATATGTAAGTACAAATTAAATGTAAAATTAAGTAACTACTCTAAAAATATGAGATTTATGATTAAATAAAACATTATTTTGATTTATTTATAGTCACAACTCCACTAAAAGAAACCTTGGACCCAAAAATAACATTGCTTGAAGCAAAATTCGTCCCATGCGTTCACGTGCATTTCAAGTGGATCCAGGAAGAAATAAATGCAAAATACCTCAAGGAAGAAATATATTCGAAAACTACATCCTCGGATGCTGCCAGTATTTTAGCTTCTAAATACCGGTATTTTTATATTTTATCCTTCAAAATATTACACGTAATTTTTTTACTTACATTTTTTTCTAGCTTTGCGTCACATGCGTGTTGGTTTATATTTATATGTTTATACTACGTAGAATCAAGTATTTTTTTTATGCAGTATGGTTACTTAACCATGACCTGGTGATATCTAATATATAAGAATCTCGTGTCACGGTGTGTTATCGAACTGCTCCGAAACGGCTTGCCCGATTTTTATGAAAATTTTTGTCTACATTTCGTAGGTTTGAGAATAGGTCGTAGGCTATTTTTTATACTCATATTCTTCGCAGACGGAGTCGCGGGCAACAGCTAGTCTTCTAATATATAAAAATCTCGTGTCACGGTGTTTGTTACCGAACTCCTCCGAATCGGCTTGGCCGATTTTTATGAAACTTTTTTCTCTACACTCGGCAGGTCTGAGAATAGTTCGTAGGCTATTTTTTATCCCCCCCCCCCCCGCTCATTCTTCGCGGACGGAGTCGCGGGCAACAGCTAGTCTAATATAAAAAAAATCTCGTGTCACGGTGTTTGTTATCGAACTCCTCCGAAACGGTTTGACCGATTTCGCTCGTTCCCTAAATATCAGAATTGCAAAATACTAAATTGCCGACTTACCCTATTTCTAATATTTTTTTTTGTTAAAAAAATAATTTTCAATGCAAGCTTTTTCGCTAACTGTACTTGCATTGTCAGCCAACCTACATAAGTATACCAAAGGGTATAGCCGGGTAAGCATAGTAAAACTGCCCTTAGCGAAAAAATGATTTTCCTTTTACCAGATTATTTACCTTCATATATGTAGTGCTTTCACCAAAAATTAAGCCTCAAATGCTTCTGGTTTAAAAAAAAATGCATAAAAAGAAAAACATTTTTTTTTTTAGCCAAACTACTAACCCGATTTATTTGTAATTTGGATATATTGTAGATATAATTAAGATCGCTTTTTGAAAAAAATGTGATTGATTTATCTTTTGAAAAAATAGTTAATATTTGAGTTGAAAGTTTTTAAAAAATAAAAAAATAAACTTGCGACATAGCGACAGTTACCAAATTTACATATACGTTTTTATTGTACATACCAGCGATTTACATTGTAGCCATAACACAGCCGGCGTAATTTTAGTTCATTAACAAAATAATATTTATCCATACCTCTCGCGTTTTCAGATATAATTGTGTCCTGAAATATAAGGGCAGAGCACTTTAAAGACACTATAACTTCTAGTAGGTATCATCATCATCATCATCATCATCATTTCAGCCGAAAGACGTCCACTGCTGAACATAGGCCTCCCCCAAGGCTCGCCAAACAGATCGGCCCTGCGCCATCCGCATCCAATGCGTTCCCGCTGCCTTCACCAGGTCGTCGCTCCATCTTGTTGGAGGCCTACCTACACTGTGACTTCCGGTCCGCGGACGCCACTTGAGAACCTTTCGGCCCTATCGGCCGACAGTTCTACGGGCGATGTGCCCTGCTCACTGCCACTTAAGTCTAGCGATTCTTCGAGCTATGTGCTATGGCTACAATGTAAATCGCTGGTACAACTACGTAATAATACGAATATGTATTATAAGATATATTACAAAATGCGTACGTCCTAGCCGTATATAGCCACAGAAGTAATTTAAAGTGCAATACGTCACGTTCTTAATTCAAATTCGTAAAGATTGCGTTCGAAATATATAGGTAGGTACTTAATAATTTATTGTCTACTTAGCTTCGCTTTGTATGTAGAGAATGTATGGGATGTTACAAATTCGATATTTTCACACTGTTAATCCCATTTTATTTTTTTGAAAAAAAAACATTATTAAATTTTACATGAAATATGTAAATTTGGTAACTGTCGCTATTTCGCAAGTTTTTTTTTTTTAAATGTTCAACTCAAATATTAACTATTTTTTCAAAAGATAAATCAATCATATTTTTTTCAAAAATCGATCTTAATTATATCTACAATGGATTACTAATAATTCGCAAATTACGTTTCCCAAACTGATTCATTTGGCAAATGTTTCATTTCCCAAATGCTTATTTTTTCTGAAACTGTAAACTTTTCAGGATTGATATAAAACAACCCTATCCTAACCTACAAAATAGTCCTGAAATATATCCTGAATAGTTTACAGTTTCAGAAAAATAAACATTTGGGAAATTAAACATTTGCCAAATGAATCAGTTTGGGAAACGTAATTTGCCAAACAAAAGTACACCATCTACAATATATCTAAATTACAAATAAATCGGGTTAGTAGTTTGGCTAGAAAAAAATAAAAATGTTTTTTCTATTTATGCATTTTTTTTTATCCAGAAGCATTTGAGGGTTAATTTTTGGTGAAAGCACTATACACCGTGAAATTTTAGTGGTTGTTTTCCCGAAACGAGGTGATTTAGTATCGATTGTACAATCGATTTATAATTACTATTTTGACTAGAGTCAAAAATCCAATTGTGAAAAACGGAAGTCGAAAATGACCGCAAACCAATAGTAACGCTTCGTTGGTACAAGTAGCGTACGAACGTACGATAGGTTAGGTACCAACGATGCGTTACTATTGGTTTGCGGTCATTTTCGACTTTCGTTTTTCACAATTGGATTTTTGACTCTAGTCAAAATAGTAATTATAAATCGATTGTACAATCGATACTAAATCACCTCGTTTCGGGAAAACAACCACTAAAATTTCACGGTGTATATATGAAGGCTAATAATCCGGTAAAAGGAAAATCATTTTTTCGCTAAGGGCAGTTTTACTATGCTTACCCGGCTATACCCTTTCAAGTGAATCCGACCACTGGAAGTGGGTCAAATTCCGGTTCGACCCGTACATACATATTTACATACATTGCAATTTGCAAGTTAATAAAAGGCTTTTAAAATAGCAAATTCTCAGAATACCAGACTTTCCTGTCACCGTGTTTTTCTCTATATCGGTTTGCCAAAAAAGCTTGTTTTCAATATACCATGTTCCATTCAAAACCGAATTTCCATAATACCATATAATGAAATCACCAGGCTCGTCAGGCAGGTCGTGGTCAGGGAGGTCAGGGGGTCCGAGCGCTTGGACTTCGTAACATACGTGTTATCGACACTTGGTTCGGCTAACAGAAAAGCAGGCTTAAGCCGATCTATGGACACGTGTATGTTTCTCTGTCGCCTTTTTGAATTAAATAAACTTTGTCGGCCCTTGATACACCTGGATACGGTCCTTCGTACGGTGGGGTCAGATTCGGACGCAACATTACGAGCCTGGTGATTTCACTATCTGGTATTATGGGAATTCGGTTTTGAATGGAACATATTATGGTGTATTGAAATAGTAGATTGTTCAACAAGGGAGGAAAATAGCCAATATCACATGAGGTTACTTGGCACCCGAGCACAGCGAGGGTGCCAATACTCCGAGGGTGATATTGGTGTTTTTCCCGAGTTAAACACTCTGCTTTTCATTTCGACTACAAGGAAAGTAAGAAAATATAAGTATAAATAAATAAAAACGTCTAAACTGGTCAATATGTTCGATGTAAAATATTTCAATGGAGTTTATTATTAAGGAATAATTAATTTAACAAAATTTAGAATGTTCAATATAATAATTAATGAAAACAGTAGATAAAGTAGGTATTTTAGTAAATTTATTTATAAAATATGTAAGTAACCAATTTGAACCAAGGAGTTAAGCTGTATAGAGATAGGCTGTGTGGACAATAACATTGTCATTTACCGTTTTTTTAATTCATTTCTACCCTTGGGAAGAAAATAATACATATCCTCCCGTATGTCAGATATGATTTGCCTCACTTTCCGAGTATGAGAGATGAAAACAAGCTTTTTTGGCAATCCAATATAGAGAAAATAATAATATTGTAAAGCTGAAGAGGTTGTTTGTTAGTTTGTTTGTTTGAACGCGCTAATCTCAGGGACTTCTGCTCCGATTTGAAAAATTCTTTCAGTGTTAGATAGCCCATTTATCGAGGAAGGCTATAGGCTATACACCGTGGAATTTTAGTGGTTGTTTTCCCGAAACGAGGTGATTTAGTTTCGATTGTACAATCGATTTATAATTACTATTTTGACTAGAGTCAAAAATCCAATTGTGAAAAACGAAAGTCGAAAATGACCGCGAACCAATAGTAACGCTTCGTTGGTACAAGTAGCGTACGATCGTACGATAGGTTAGGTACCAACGAAGCGTTACTATTGGTTTGCGGTCATTTTCGACATACGTTTGTCACAATTGGATTTTTGACTCTAGTCAAAATAGTAATTATAAATCGATTGTACAATCGATACTAAATCACCTCGTTTCGGGAAAACAACCACTAAAATTTCACGGTGTATATCATCACGCTAACACCAATAGGAGCGGAAGAATGTTTCAAAATCAGGGGTTTTTGAAGTAAAACTTCTATAGGCACGCTTGACTTGGGAGTACGGTGGTGAATGTGAACGCGGGTGCGCGGGGGTGGGGGGTAATTTTTTTATACCGAGGAGAGCTATAATTGATGAAAAAGCAAATTGGATAAAAAAATAAGCTGCCCAAATTACTAATTCCACGCGGAAGGCGTCGCGGGCAAAAGCTAGTAGAGAAAATAAGAGTCGGCTATATAGTATTTTGTAATTCTAATATTTAGGGTATGAGCGACCTATTTTTATGAAACTTTTTTCTTCACATTCGGTAGGTCGTAGGTTATTTTTTATACCCCTATTCGCAGACAGAGTCGCGGGCAACAGCTAGTTAGTGTATATGGGCATTTTCAGAAAAAATTGTACCCTGTACTTTTTTTTTAAAAACCTAATAAATTTTGGGTTATTTCTACTCAGAATCACAAGCACTATCGATTTAAGCAATAAAAACCGGCCAAGAGCGTGTCGGACACGCACAAGGTAGGGTTCCGTAGCCATTACAAAAAAATCAAGTAATATTTTTCTAAGGATTTCGTATGTGTACGGAATCATCCAAGTTTAGGTATGTTTTATACCTTAGGCTACTATTTACTCTTAAACTACAAATAATTTCCAAGCAATCTTAGCCGCTATAATTTTCCTAGTAAATTTGATATATTTACATCCATTCTGAATTTTTTCAAATTTTTCCACCTAACATTTTAGATTTTAGAGGGGGGGGGACGCTCGATTTTAATGAAAATTTTCACTTTAAAGTTGAATATTTCGCAAACAGATCACTGAATAGAAAAATCATGTTGGCAACCCCGCAATGGTTTTAAAAGACTATCCAACGATACCCCACACTATAGGATTAGTCGAGAAAAAAAAATCACCCACCCTTTACGTCTATGGGAGGTACCCTAAAAAAAAATATTTTTTTATTTTTTATCTTACCACTTTGTTGGCGTGACTGATATGTATATTCATGCCAAATTACAGCTTTCTAGTACTAACGATCTCTGAGCTTAGCCGCGGACAGACAGACAGACGGACAGACATGGCGAAACTATAAGGGTTCCTAGTTGACTACGGAACCCTAAAAAGTGTCCCTCCATTAATTGTCAGTTTTGTGACGCAGTTAACCATACATGTTGTATGGACCATCACAAAACTGACTAATAAATTTTGTATGGAAAAATTAACAATAATTAAGGAAAACGGGTACATTTTTTTCTGAAACTAATCAAATAGTTCAGAGTATGTACTTCCATTTTAAAACTTGATATTGCGAATTTAGAGCAGCTAAAGCTATTTATTAGGGTATCGTACAGTGTCGTTTTCACTTATTGGAGTTGTCGTTTTCACTTATTGGAGTTTTATGTGACTGGTGGTGCCACCGTCTATGTAAAAGAAGCGGAGTACACATACACATATACACGTACATTTTTTTTACTAATTAGGTCGTTTTAACTCTCTTAGGCTCCAATTTAAGGCCTCGAAATCCCATATAGAGCTGAAAGAAACTGCTTTCGAAGAGTCATCTATTTAAATAATCTCGTCTTAGTTTTTTATGACTAAAACTTTGTTTACTACATATTTTGGTATTACAAAATAATGTATTGGAGTTCATCGAGGCAAAATTACATTGAAACTCAAAGCGATTTTTGTAGTCATCCTATTTTTTCATCCCTTCCTTCGTTCATAGTATATTGGAACACTAAAAGGCTAGTTATAGATTTGAAACTTTGTTTGTAGGCTACAAAAACGAGGCGGGGCTTAAAAAACTTTTTAACAAAAAATTAAACCGCCGAAAAAACTGAAAAGCAATAAATAATACCTTTTTGTTTGACCTTAATCTAGGTACCAGTTTGAAGTCGGTGCCTCAGCACTTAGCCAGGAGGAGTGGACCTATAATCGTCTACCTGATTGGCTTCTATCACTCCTCCTGGCTCGTGCTGAGGCACCGACTTCAAACTGGTACCTAGATTAAGGTCAAACAAAAAAGGTATTATTTATTGCTTTTCAGTTTTTTCGGCGGTTTAATTTTTTGTTAAAAAGTTTTTATTTTATACTTTTTTTCCATCCTTGGGGTAATTTTTTCCAAAATTTATAATACCAACTTGAAGGTATACCGAATAAAAAAGAATTATGAAAATCAGACTACTCTGTAAAAAGTTAGTCAATCATCCCCTGTTTTCCTACCCTTAGGGTAGGAATATTATTTCCAAATTTAAATGGGACCACCCTTGGGGTATACGCTTTCCAATAAAAAAAGAATCATCAAAATCCGACTACTCTGTAATAAGTTATGCGTGGTCATATAGTACAATCAGTAACTGAACAATCAATCATCCCCTGTTTTTCTACCCTTAGGGTAGGAATATTGTTTCCAAATTTAAATGGGACCACCCTCGGGGTATACGCTTTCCAATAAAAAAAGAATCATCAAAATCGGACTACTCTGTTAAAAGTTATGCGTGATCATACATAAAAATATATATATATATATATATATATACACGTCGAATTGATATATATACCTCCTCCTTTTGTTTTCGTCGGTTGAAAAAGATCTAAAAGGCTCTAGTCTTTCTTCTGAACACTAGTAAAACAAGTTTTTTTAACTGTTTCTATAATAATTACAGGGCACCCAGTAGTAGGAAACTGAACGCACCGGAAAATCGACAAACATCCAATGCTGGACCCTCAACATCCAAACATAGCAAAATGCCAAAATGGTTCAAGAAATAATCAAGAATACCTTACCTGAATGATGTTTACGATCGAATTTTGAAGAAAGGAGCAGAAGAGAGAATGTTTACTGTTATGTTACTGTTTTATATTACCGGGGATAAAATGAATAAAAAACAATATTTAATGTCTTTCACAGTCTTTATTTTCAAAATATAACGAAATAAACATAAAATATTGCCATGTTTACCACAAAAACTTGGTTAACCGTTGAACGGATGCTTAACACAAAATATCATTCTATAGAAAACTGACATTTTGGGCATGTCTTAGACACGTTCAAGTTTTTGTAGTAAGGCTATTATGTATAGGGTATCTAACTAACATTATCGCTGGCACTACTTTGTTATTCGTGATCAAGTTTCTTGAAGTGACCAGAGGTAATACTTACTCCGAAATTCGTATCGTACCGGCGCTCTTACTCTTGTGTTTAATATTATTAGCGCGAATGGAACCACACGATACGAAGTTCGAAAATCGAATTTGTTAGTATAAGGCCAACTCATCTGTGGTATACCGTTGCACGTTGACGCAAATTTGAATCAATGTGTATTATTTATTATGCTTTTGTTTCTACTTTTTCCAGGAAAGAAGAATTCTTGTAAAACAGCGAAGTGTAGAATCAGGCCTTCTACTACAAAGTTAGATTTTCGAACTAAGTATCGTGACGTCCCACTCACGCTAATAGTATTTAAAAGGAGTCTGAGTCAAGATACGATACAATCTTCTAAGTTCGGTGTAGTCCCCTCAGCACTTGACTAACATAAATAAAATACGAAATAGGTCCTGTCTCAAAACTGCATTCCGAAAATGTTTATCCATGTTTTAATATAGAAAAAAAAATACCTAAGAAAATATGTAATAACTAATTTTAGTCGTTCATAAAAGTACCTAACGCGAACTTTCTCATTTCATGTTTTCGAAAAGTTCTTACCCATTTGTCACTGTGCGTATGAACTGTGTTTTTAAAAATACCTACGTGAACTTAGCAAAAAATTAAAAAATACTTACCCTGTTTTGCAGTACGACGGTAAATTTCGTTCCAGGGAACGAGCTTATTGCCCAGTTACAAATATAGAGCGCTTTCTAAAAATTGGACCATGTTTCTAAAGTAAAAAAAAAAAAACTAAGTTCCTTGTTAATTTTTTGGGTGTGCTACAACTGGATAAAAGACGGTAAGGTCCCTAATTTACACCTAGAAGGTTTAATGACTTCAAAGCTCTCACTGTTTGTAGTTTCTTCTACTGATTCTCTGTAGTATCTACTGCCGGATTCAGTTTTCTCTCGTGAAAACTGGACGTGTAATTCGGTTGTACTTTTTCTTGACTGGGCAATATTCTTATTATATTTTGATCTATTCTTTTCTACTTTATATTTCATTGTTTTTTGAGGAGATTGCTTTCGTATACTATGTCGTCGTTTGCGATCACCATTAGTAGTTTTAGTTATATGTCTATTTAAACATTTATCACCTTTTTCACAGTAGCCTCTAATAAAGTCTGAACAAACCTTTGCCTTTTCGCTTAGTTTTACATGTAAATATGGGCAGCCTTCTTTAGTACACATTCCTTTCAAGTAAAAGTAGCATGTGGGCAATTTCGTATCAGAAAGTTCATGAGACAGAAGGCATAAGCTATCGTGACACACGCCATTTAGGAATTTTCTGCAAATAGAGACGTGTTTTTTGTCGTGTAGAAAATCACATTTTCCTTGCAATTTTCGCAAGCACTTTCCATATTTACGGTATTGTGGACATGGGATGTTATTTTTCTTGTATACTCCAATAGTTTTTATGCGTGTTCGACTGCATATTACTTTTCTGGAGTTATTTGATAGTTGCCTTTTAAATTGTGGCTTATTGACAACATTCACAGACGGCCTGACAAGTCTATATCTATTTATACGAGTATTGGGAGACTTAGTGGGAACATTATTAGATGCTAAAGTTGATAAAATAGAATTATGTTTTGTGGTGGCTTTAAGAGTAGTCGATTTTTCTGCATTTAAAGGTTTCACTGTATCAAGAGTCTTCCTCATTTCTGTGATTTTTATGGATTTATATTTATTAATTTTAACAGTCTGAGTTTGCATGTTAGTGGGCACAGTTTGTGGTAGCCCAATTCCTTTTTGTCTTACCAATGAGTAGCGAGAAGTAGTTTGAAAAGATTCATTTGAAGGTGGTTTCATTGGAACTGTGATACTACTTTCATGTGTTTTTATAAGAGGAGCAGAAACAATATTGCTACTGTATATCAATGGAATTGGTTTTCCAAAGGATTGATGTGCATTCATAAATGGGACTTGATTTGTAATAACATTTGGCTTAACAAAGTTAGGATTGATGTAAATTTTTCCTTTTGGCACTGGCTGTGTTTTCTGTGCATGTTGGCAGAAATAGGGGTTAACATGCATAGCAGGCACTTGTCTTATCGGTCCATTATTATTTGTCCCTTTGTTGAAGTTAGGGTTGATAAACACTCTATTCCTTCCTTGATCCATATTTTCTTGCATTTCTGTTATCACTGTAACATGAATTGGAAAAATTTGTTACCTATTTTACAATTTACTTTGTTAACTACTATAGTTTTGAGAGACTTTTCAATCTCCTGATAAAGAATATTGTTAAATATTTCTAAGGCACCAGTTAACTCTGACTTCTTGTTCCCAGTGGCCCACAATATACTCATATGAAGTGATGGATTCTGCAATACACAAAAATAAAAAAAGTTACTCATTGACTAATATAAAACACACATGATATTAATTAACATTACTTACATTATAAAAAGTAGGCAAGTTAAAGTCAGTGAGAATCTCGTCAACTTTCTCCACAATTTTCAGCAGATATCTGTTACTGAAGTGTTCTACTGCAACAGATATGAATGTCCTATTGTTTTCTTCGTTGCAGTATATTTTGACACTTTCAAACCCCAAATCAAAGCTGCATTTGTAAGAAAAAAAATATTATATGCAAAGAAAATATGAATATGTATATTTTGTATATTTTACACTATTTTTTTTTTCATAATAAATTTACCTTTCAATGCTGTCTATGGTTGTTTGAAGTGAGTTAGCAAAAGGAGTTATCAAATGGTACTTCAGGTTCACAGTTCTTGACAAACTTATATGGAAATCATCACATACATGAAAGTCACCAGTGGGACAAGCAGCTAGTAAGTTGTTTATCAAATTCGTCAAATTCTCTTCCTCAGGATCTGTAAATTAACAATTAAAACCAAATCTTTATTTATTTTTTGATATGTGACTTGTACTTCAATGACCAGATAAATGTGGAGACAGTGTGCTGTAATGTAAAGTTCATTTCAATAGAATCTGATAAGCTCTTAAATAGATACCTATAGCCAACTGACATGGACACCCGATTATCTAGGTTCTTAAAGGTGTGATTGTAATAAAAAACCAATAAAAAAAATTATCCTATCGCTAAGGATATGGACAATATATGGAGAACTTGGTGTCCACGGCAGTTGGCCATAAGTGTCTATGAGATTGTCAGGTTCTATTGAAACAAAGTTTAAGTAGAGCCTTTTAATAAAGTGACAAGGGTTTAATTAAAAGTTCTACTCCTTAGACCAATGTCTTAAACCAGGGGACGGCCACCTTTTGGCAGACATGGGCACATAGTGAAAAAAATAGATAAAGGCCGGCACTTATAAGATAATTTTGTACCTAATAGGTATCTACCTAGTTGTCTATTGTAGGTTTACAAAACCGTCACGGGCCGCAAGGAGATAGTTGCCGACCGCTGTCTTGAACACATTCACTGCCCAGACAGATATTGTTGGTGAAACTGCAATAGCACATAACCAGCTTTTTCCATAAGGTAAATAAATAAATAAATAATAAATATCATGGGACAATTCACACCAATTGACCTAGTAAGCTTAGCAAAGCTTGTGTTATGGGTACTAGGCAATGGATAAACATACTTATATAGATAGATACATACTTAAATACATATTAAACACCCAAGACCCGAGAAAAAACATTCATATTTTTCATACAAATATCTGCCCCAACAAGGGAATCGAACCCGGAACCTCAAGCTTCATAGTCAGGTTCTCTAACCACTAGGCCATCTGGTCTTTAATTTGTTTAATTTTATTTCATTTCAGGTCGAGCCTTATGGAAAAAGCTAGTTATGCAGTATTGCAGTTTCACCAACAATGTGTTGTTTTTGTGACTTTGCCCAGTCCTGCTTTTCTAATGTTGCTGTCATTAGAACTAGGGTTTAGTTTTCCATTCCGGGGTAGAGTGAATAATGTTAGTAATTGTCTGGTAGCACCTGGAATAGGGAATATAGTTTCCCTTTGACTATTTATTTATCCTCCAAAATTAGAGCTGAATACATTAAATCCATGTTTTTTAGAAACAAATAAATAAAATAGGTGAAAGAAATAAATACAGGTCGAAAAAAATAATGCGCCCTAGAAGACAAGTGCCCTAAATAATGAAATTATTATTTGAAAGAAATAAGATATTTTTTTAATAAGGTTAAACAGTATAATATAATGTACCAACAAGGACCTAGGACATAGTTTTGCAAAAACAATCCAACCTTCAACAAGTCGCTTTTTGATTTTGGATCTAGTTTCAGTACCAAAAAAAGCGAAATTAAAGAAGAAAAAAGTCAGTGGCTTGCATAACTACATCCTATTTACATACCTATTTATTATTTGTATATTAGAATATGACATTATTTTATCCTCCTGAGACCCAGTAAAATTATTGTGTGTTTGAATTAAGAATCCTTTAAGTTATTTAGAAAGTCAATTTTGAAATACATACAAAAAATTGTATGTGGAGTCCTAGGAGGGTATCTCTAATTCCAACACATAACGGAATCTATCAATCTGACAAACAATTCTATCAATCAATCAATCAATAATTTACACCTCTTTTACCTTTCGAAATTGTGTTAAGGTCAGTTCACTAACAGAACAAGTGATACACAATAATGAGGTAGAGTAGTCTGCAATCATTAAGCAACAACAGGCATTTTTAATACGCACATTTAATATAGACATATGACGCCCAATTTCCTCTCACGTGTTTGAAGGAACGCGAGCGCCCTTTGTGTAGTTCGGGATTGTCTACATGGTCCTCTGAAGGGACCACAGTAACATTCCTCAAATCTGGTGTAGGTAACTTGGATCTGGAAGTAAGAATTATTATGTGTATGAGTATGAGTAAAATTAAGGCTAATTTTTCATTTTATATGGATTATTTAATACTGAAAGTTTTAATGCGTACTTTTGAATACTCTTTTGATTGATCTCTGTAAGGGAATCGCTGTCTTCTGAACTCGATCCGTAGTCACAAATATAAGACAAACTAGACATCAGATAATTATGAATCAGACATGTATCACTATTGCAATAAAATTTGTAGTACCCCCTTAATAAATCGGGACGATTAGAAAAATTCAATTTTATTTCTCTCCTATCTTAGCTTAGCTATCATGACGTTGACATGACATGACAATGACTTGAATGACTTTTCTTTTTTTTTTTTTGGATTTTAATGGCCTGGTTTCAGAGGCGCTACCACGAAATCCGAAAATCGAAGTTCGCATCGCATTATCCCTCTCACTCTCGTGTCAAATCATATTAGCGTGAGCGGGACGGCACGAAACGAAGTTCGAATTATGCACTTCGTGGTAGGGCCTCAGAGACCTTTAAGCCAACTTGAATGACTAATAGCGCTCAGTGTTGCCAACATGAGTAAAATAAAATGCGCTACAACAACAGTAAAAAATAAGCAAAATTAGGCTAACATTATTTCAGTGACAAATAAAAAGTTATTTAAATTGGCTAAGTAAAGTTTTTTGAAGAGATGCTAATTATATTTTTTTTCGACAGTGGTCGACACCAACACCAAGAAACTGCAGCTGTTTTATTTTTATCTCCTTTTATTTATTGGAAATATTTTTTTAAGTGTTCGAGATGACATTTGTGAGATTTTATGGCTGACAAGCGGTTCGTGCTCAGTACTAAGAAGAAATAGAAAAAAAAACGAATTCAACTGTCGCTTCTGTCAATGTCAAATGAAATCTAACCGTTTGCGTTGTCCAAGAAGCAGTTCCAAAATAGTGATCGAAAGTATTCAATCGTGATCCAATTATTGTGCATAAGTTGTGGAGAAATGCGGTAAAATTGAAAGTCCGGATTTTATGCGGAGGTCAATAAAAATAGTAAAAAAATCACACTGAGCACACCAAAACGCAAAGCAAACGAAACGCAAACGATTTGACATTAACAGCAGTGACAGTTCACTTCGGTTTTTTTTTCTGTTTCTACTAAGTTCTGAGCACGAACGGCTTGGCAACCATAAAATCTCACTAATGTCATTTCAAACACTCAAAAAAATATTTCCAGTAGACAATAAGAGATAAAAATAAAACAGCTGCAGTTTCTGAATCACCAGAACGCCGACTGCCGAAAAAAAATATAATTAGCACCTCATCAAAAAACTTTACTTAGCCATTGATCACACTTTTGATGAACAGTATTTAACCGATTATGTTTTCGAATAAAATGTTTACAATATCCTGGTCTTTATCCGCTACTGCCGTGCTTGCAGAGATAGATCTGCAAGGTTGAGTGTCAAGACCGTAAGGGTATGCGCGCACGAGCAACTTTGTCTCCGCGACTATTTTATCAAATCTGTGTATTTGTATCCTAGGAGTCGCGGTGCTACGTGTGCGCACTTCCATACTAACCCATAGACTTGATAAAATAGTCGCGGACACAAAGTTGCTCGTGCGCGCATACTCTTACGAGAGTACCTATAGAGTGCAGTGCGCTGTCCGATTCCGATACTATGTAAGAAAAGCAGCACTTCCCTGTCTTATAATCTGGCATATAAAATGGCATTTGTTTGATATTATCACTTTTAAATTCAAAAAATGTATACAAAAAAATTAGCTTTATGCTAAATGACATGAAAATATGCTAAGCCTAGCGAAATAGGCTTAATTGGCTACACTGAGTGCTATAGATTAAAACCATTATCATACAAAAATAAAAAAATATTATCGATTGGTACTATCGGTAGTTAGCCAACATAAGAAATATATTAAAAAAAGCTGTCAGACTGTCATTCATAAATAATTGTAGAATTTTAGGTTATTTTGAATTGTGTTGTTTAAAACCATCGAGCGAGATTCCTAATTGCGAGGCTTATAAAGCAGCAAATTTAGTTAAGCTCCTGTTCTGAACTTAGATTAAATGGCGAAAAATAGCGGGGCAAAAGTGCAACCGATTCTTGAAGATTCAGTAGAATGTTTATTCTTTTCCTCATGTAATGAAACTGACTATTTGTTTTGGGAAAACTTGTGCCAGCAACTAAACACATCCATACAAACATTATCACAGAATTATATCTGGCAAAAAGACGAGTTTAAAGTTCATTTGCCGATTATCCAAGACAGAAAAGAAGGTATATGTTTAAACGTTTCAAAGTCTCTGTTTTCTTATGATTTAAAGAAAATAATGTTACTAACAAGAGGGGTACTTGATGATGATGATAAGCATAAGCTCCCATATATATATTTATGGAATAAAAGTAAAAGAGGGTGGGAGTATGCTGACACTTGTGTCACAATAATTGAGCAAAGAAAAGCTTTGATTATTGATTATAATTTTGTGATAAATAGATATAATTCTGCAAAAAAATAATCTTATTACTACTTAATTTCAGAAATACCTAATCATCTTGCAAGTATAACATGCTTTGGGGACAATATTGAAGATGAATGGTTCATAGTATACCTAGCTTTGGAGCTGAGTAAACAATACAAAGATTTGATCATACAAATCAGAGATAATGATGGAGATTTCTTGCTTATTGAAGCAGCAGATTATTTACCTTCATGGGCAAATCCGGAGTCAACAGTTAATAGGGTTAGTTTATTTTAGTTCTTATGAATTTATTATAGCATTAACAGATGACCAACCACTGTGGCATAGCACAGGGATGCAGCTGTATGTTAGAATAAGATAGTAGTACAAATCTCCAGATGACTTATATTATCATCTCATTCTACTAAAAGGCACTGTTTGTATGCAGGTTTGTTTGTTATCTGTATTAAGTTTTTTAGTAGACCAAGATTTGTAATGCTCAGGGTCCATTATCCGGATGCTATACATATTGTCTAAATGTCTAATTAAAGCAGGTCTAAGGACATTTGCGATTGCATTCACCATCACTTTCTACCCTCATCTAATAATGGTGAACAGAAAGAAATTGTGAATGTGATTCTGCGTGTGTTGGCCAATATGGTCTCTATTTTGCCAGGTGAATAGCTGCTTGATCAGTACCTAGCTTTTAAGTTTTTAACAGTTACTTTACAGTATACTTTTATTTTCAGGTATTTATACATCAAGACAGCATTCATGTAATACCACCTATTCTACAAGATGCAGATTCAACATTGGCAATTGAAGATGCAATAAAAATCATGGCAAAATTATCAGAAAAAACAAAAGCATCAAATGAAATTCAACAATCTATTTTGCAAAGAATTGGGAAATATCCAGAGAAAATTGAAGATAGCTTTCATAGGGCTACTGCTTTACTGCCAGTGGATATAGCAACACTCTTAACCCTGAAGCCAGCGTTAATAGCTCCCCTGGTCAGCTCCTACTGTAATCATGATGTCATTGATGTCAGAGCTTGTAAAAAAGATGCATTTGAAGATTGTGTGAAGGTGACTGTAAAATTTACAAAATGCTTATATGCCATGTTGATGCATGCAAAACCACTCAAAAATATTAAGTTCAGGGACATAAATGACAAGAAAAGTGTTATTGGTCAAAAATTGACCATTGGTTATCAAATTTTAATGAATAAACCTACACAGGACTTATATTCAACAAAGCAATTCAAGAACTTTATGGGTAAATTAAGTGCAAGTGGTTATTTTAAAAATAATATTATAGGATCTGCTGACTATAAGGAGTTACTGAAGAATGCAAAAGAGTTTTACTCTGTTATGGAATGTCCAATAAATGCACAGGTTTCAAATGATATTTCACATTTGTTGCTCTCTAGCAGGTTTGTAGAAGCAAAGGCTACTTTGGTGCAAAAGTGCACATCTAATGATGAGCTTTTAGAAGATAAAGAAGACTGGCTTAATATTAATCCTGATCAGTTAAATGACTTACTTAATACTCGTTATGGAAAGAAAGCTAAATTTAACAGTGATGATGTACTAACTGCAAATAATGTTACATCTAAATTGTCTTCTTTCTTAATGCAAACATCAGACTTCGAAGGAGTAGAGACTAAAAAAAATGATCACCTAACATCAAATATTGAATTTGATCCTGATGATTTTTCAAACTCTGTACAGAAAATGTTAGACCTGATCACTTTGGGTGACACAGATGATAAAGATGCTTCTGATAGTGATGATGACTATTATGAAAGTGGTGATGAAGATGAAGATGATGAACTTAATGGTATCAAGCAAGAACAACTGCGGGATAGTAAAACAATACTGCAAAATATAGTTCAAAGCATGAAGGAAGAGGGATTATCAGGACCTACTAGTAATTTAATGAAGACTGCAGGATTTAATAAAAGAGATTTCTTGGACTCTGATGATGATGAGTAATAAAAGTGATTCTAAGGTGCTGAAATGTATTTGTATTATTTGTGGTATAAAATAATACAAGTAATATAGCATAAAATATTTTTTTTATTCTTAGGCCTTTTTTTGTAACATTGGCAGTTTTAGTTATTAAAATATTTTTTTTTACAATTGCAGGATTACAAGTCCTGTATTGAAGCATGTGATGAAACTTGACAGATTTCTATTGCTCTTGATATCAATTATTTAACCTTTTTTAAAACTCACGATGAGAGGCTCATGGTTTTTAAGGTAAGTTGTACAAAGTTACACAATGAAACCTTGCACTAATTATATAATATTATCTGCCAACCATAAACCTGGACCCAGTCAATCCTTTACAACTTTAGTACTTGGAACAACTATAGATATTATAGATGAGCATAAGCCCCTCCAGCTACAACTACAGTCTCGCCGGTCATGTAGCTGGCATCATCAGATGCTAAGAATGCAACAGCAGCAGCAATTTCTTCCGGTTTACCGAATCTCTTCATTGGTACAATTGATAAGCTTTGTTCTTTTCCTGCTTCAGAACTGGTGATCTGAAAAAAGGATTATATTTCAATGTTTTCAACTTAGTCAAAGTCTAAATATATTTATTTTAGGCTATAAAAAGCACTTATGAAAGTTGGAGAATCTAACACCAGTTTGAAAAACCCTGTTGGGAAGAATCCGGGAAGAAACTCAACAAGGTAAGCCAATTTATGTAGTTGTAGGAGCTGATAAATGGTTACTATCAAAATTAAGTTGATCAATGATAATTTGCCTTTGCCTTTGCCTTTTTGTACCATAGTGGTCTTGTACTAAGCATTCATCATCATCTTCCCATCTCATGAGAGGGCTTGGGCCATAGTTCCCACGCAGGTCCAGTGCGGATTGAGAACTTCACATACACCATTGAATTTCTTCTTAGATGTATGCAGGTGTCCTCACGATGTTTTCCTTCACCGTAAAGCTCATGGTACAAATTACAAATGTAATTTCGCACATAAGTTCCGAAAAACTCAGAGGTGCAAGCCCAGACTCGAACGCACAACCCTCAGCTTGAGAGACCATAGGTCAAACCACTAGACTACCACAACTAGGACTAAACATTAATGTGCAATAAATATGTTGCACTCTCAATACAATGACCAGCCGAATTTTTATACTTACCCTACACTATACACACTACATTACAAACAACACTAGAAAGCCCTAAAAAGTAAAATTAAAAATGTTAATGCTTACAGCTGAAGCAAATTTAGTAGCTACAATCCCAGGAGCTACGCAATTGACTCGAATGTTGTCTGTAACCACCTCATTAGCGATTGCCTTAGTTAGACCTAATAATGTTGTCTTACTGACGCTGTAGGGGCCGAGAGGCTGCAAACAAACATATTATAATTATGCGTCAAAATTATCTTAACAACATTTCTTTCATAAACTGATAATGATAAGTTGATAACACACAGTAATAAAGAATTAAATAAACATGTCCTTACGCTCATAGGTTGGTATCCAGCTATGGAGGCCACAAATACAATATTGCCACCACCCCTCTTGATAAGATTGGGATAAGCTTCTTTAGCTAACAACCAAGAACATTTCACATTGATGTCAAATATTTTATCCCAAATATTTTCTTCAGTCTGAAATACACAAAGATAAGGTTTAAGTATTTACGTTTTTTTTTTCTTACTATATTGCTACTTGCTTAAATGTGGAAACTCGCCTCTAAAATTGGAGCCACGCCTGGATTGACGGCAGCATTTGATACCAGAATGTCTACACCACCAAACTTCTCCAGTGCCTATGACATATTAATTATTAAGATAACATGTTAACCTTGTATAATAGAAACATTATCCTTCTAGCCTAGGAAAGAAGGTTCAAGTTGAATTGAGCTTACAGTGTCAAATAATTTCTTCCTCTGGTCAGCATTACCAACATGGCATGCAATACCCTCAACAGTTATTCCCTCTTTACGAAGATCTTCTACTGCTCTCTGGACATTGTTTTCTTTTCTACTGCATATAACCACTGATGCTCCTTCACCACCCAATCTTTTGGCAATAGCATATCCTATACTGAAAGGAAATAAAACGAAAGAGGTACCTATTACTTAGTATTCTAAATATTATTTTTCTTTATATGACAAATATTTTCTTACCCCTCTGTAGATGCTGTAACGATAGCCACTTTTCCCTTCAATCTGTTGGACATGTCCGAAGCACTAACGCTATAAGGTTGCACTGAATTTAAAGCTCTGCTTCTCATGGACAACATTCCCAGTGAACGTAGCATTGAGATTATAAGATCAGGTTTTATGAGAAAAAAATACCTAAAAATATTTTCTAGAAGTAAATAGCCAGTGTACTGCTTTTGGCGAAATATTATCAAATATCACATATAGTATAGTAGGTAGGTATATAGAGGTATAATCTGCGGTTCTTGATAAAAATTGTACCGTGTAGTAATAAAAAAATAAATCCAAAACGTTCAAAGGTTGTTTTCCTATTGTACAACAACATACTTAGTAGGGGAGCCGGAAAGGTTAAAACAGAGTGATTTTTTAATATGTATTATACTTATTTATTGTATGTAAAACTTCTTATTGTACTTACATAAAAACATGAAATTAACAGTTAACAAGAGAAACAGATGTACAAAGGCGAACTTATCCCTTACGGGATCTCTTCCAGAGTTAACCTAGATTTCGAAGATTAGTCAAAGTCAAAGTTGTTTATTTATTGCTCATGTGTGTTAAAAATACCTCATCATCCCAGCCTATATACGTCCCACTGCAGAGCACAAGCCACCTCTCAGAATGAGAGGACTTGGGCCGTAGTTCCCACGCGGGCCCAGTGCGGATTGGGAACTTCACACACACTTCGCTGTTGTGTTCAGGTGTTCAGGTTTCCTCACGATATTTTCCTTCACCGTAAAGCTCATGGTAAATTTCAAATGTGATTTCGCACATAAATTCCGAAAAACTCAGAGAGAGCTAAAAATACCTAAGTACATAGATCTTATACATATTGTCATCGGTGCAGTGGGAGGAGCGTTTATAAGATTCAAAAATGTATAAAAAACAATCGCATGAAGATACTAGAGCGCGTCAGTTATTGATAGTATTTCATAGTATGCATCTCTGATGACGGAGACGTGATACTCTGCCGATTTGGGGCCGGGGAACAACCTTACAGAATGGTTCAGTCCAGCAGACAAAGTCTCGGTACTCGAGCGCGTCAGATGTTCAAAAAAGATATTAAATGGACCCAAATGTAACTTCCATTTAATAGATATCTGATCAGGGCCCAATTGCATAACAAAGTACAACTAATATTACAAGCGGAACTCTCGCTTCAGTTATATTAACTAGAAAGGAAGTTCCGCTTATAATATAAGTTGTACTTTGTTATGCAATTGGGCCCTGGACGTGACACCCAAGCTTGGGTGGCCTCAAAGAGTATTGTAATATTATATGAACAAGAGTGGCAACTCAAATATGCATGTATGGAAGGTGCTGCTGCCCTACGCCCTGGTCAAGAACTAATGTGACGTATCTATATGTATATGTATCTATATGTTGGTAGTGATGTACAGCTATAATTACGCGTAATTTTAATTGATAGGCTCTTTGATCAATTATAACTGAAGATACACATTGCCGAACAAAATCCCCTTCAAAGAATGTCCGAACTTTTTTATTTGTTTGCATAACAATTAAAATCATCACCTACACAGAAATTTGAACCTAGTCTTTACTTTATTACAGTCGAATTTCGGTTGACACTTGACAGCTAAACTTGACAATTTCACGCAACGTACTGAGAAAAAAGAAGGCCACTTTTATCAAAGTGGCGCTCATTTGGCTCGGACATTTTCGGGCGCGCGACTGTGGATCTACAGTTATAATTGATCAAAGGATAGGCTAATTGCCACTATTCGTATTTTAGCCGTCTAATTCAAATCAGCATATACGAAGTATAAGCGGCTAAACCCGATCTGCACTATACGGCTAAAATACGAACATTGACAAGTGGCCTGTCAATTAAAGTCCTTCACCGTACAATTTGGTACGCCATGGCCATGGCCGATGAATGACAACTGACAAGTTTGACAAGTCAACCAAGATGGCCGCTAATTTAGTTCTTTACAAAACAACCAGAGATCGCTGTAGTCGCATGAAAAGTGTGATATATGTAAGTGTGCCCCCCCTGGGTGGCCTTTAGAACATGCGAAAAAATCGTCATTCTGAAATACTCAAGTGTGCGTCAGATTTTCATTCAAATGGTTCAGCTTGATGTCCACAGACTACTAAGAGATACTTGTTGATGTCCGGTCGTGCTAATTTAATCATGTGCTGATATGGATCATGTCTGACATGACGAAGTAAAAAACATCTGTCTGATTGTTTTAAACTCACTAGTTATTAACTCGTGACCACGGCTGCTGCAATGTGGCCGAAACGTCGAGGTAAATATTATTTGCGTGATAAGGATAAGTCCCGTTTAGTATAGTAATTATCTGTCTGATTGTCACAGGGCAAATAGCAAGACACTATCTGACGCGTTCGAGTATTTCCAAGTATCATTTTTTTTACCATTTTGATCGCATGCGCAGTTCTATATTTATTACACGAGACTTGGATTTGACAGAGGTGCTCAGCAGGGTGCAAGCTATCCCCCATATGATAATCTGCCGACCTTGAGTAAATAACAAAATCCTCTCGTGGGCTCCTCTACTAGCTCAACATAGTACACAAACAGGATTGATAAGCCGGTTACATACATACCTGCTAAAGCCCTCCACTGACCGCAGCGGGGGCGTGCGCGCGACGGAGCGTGCCCAGCGCACTGCATAACACTGAATCACATACGCTGTGCCGCGCTGCCGGTGTGTGCCACCGTATATATGATTCAGTGTTAGACCGTGCTGGGCACGCTCCGTCGGCGGCGTCGCGCGCACACCCCGCGCTGCGGTTTGTGGTGGGTGGCCTTTAAACATCTTTGACGTGGACGACGCTATAACAACGCTGTAATAATGCTCGCGCTGTCGTTGCGCACTTTCAGATTACGACTACCTATTTAACACATATTTAATGAGGCAACACAAATGACACAAACGTCAAATTATCCGTCACTCAACTCAACGCAAGGAAAGTTCAGTTTTTAATCAAGGTTTTAGACGTACAGTGTAATGTTTTATACTGTAAAATAATACCTTACTCTTTCATAAAACGTTAAATCATGTTTTTTATATTTTTCTTAAATTAAAATTACAATGAAAGTGTCATATCTACCATGGCTATTTTCTGTAGAAGGATATATTATAAATATGGGAAGTGTTTACTGATAACAGTTTTGATAGCTTTTTTCGTTCAAATTCTAATTGCGATTAATTATTTTCCCTCTGTAAATGATAACTTACTTCACAAGAATGGACACAAGACCTCGGCAAGACACGAGGTCGGCGAAGTTTCGGCTAGAAAAATAGGCCCAGGTTTCGACGACGACGAAGATTTCCCGGCAAAAGCTAAGACCCAAAATAAACCTATCGCTCATCTGCACCTGCGGCTAGAAGAGTTAGATTTTAAGCCGATCTGTGAAATCAAGAGCCGGGAGGCAATATCCGCCATTCACAGGGCCAAAACGCAATCCTGTAAGGAACAAATTGTTAATAAAACTTGCCTTATACAGTTTGGCAGTTTTTATCCAAAAACATTGCCGAATAAATGTCATGGTAAAAGAATGACTTATGGACGACACTTAGGATGCTATCAAGATGAAAAAAAAATGAGACTTCTTTCCAGTTTTTATGGCAATTATGCTAACACAAATTCAAGGGAAGCTTGTTTAGACATCTGTGTACAGGCTGGATTTCCTTATGCTGGAGTTCAATATGCGTAAGTTATCGAAATCTCTAGATATTATGCTAAAATTTACTTTGGAGGCTTGTCAACTTCTTGTCAATGATTGGAATGGTTTCTTTTTTACTTTAACTTTTTATTTAATCAGATTAAGATGTGTGGAAGGCAGTTGAAGATGTATTGTTATTAAGATGTGTGGAAGGCAGTTGAAGCTGTATTGTTATTAATATGTGTGGAAGGCAGTTGAAGCTGTATTGTTATTAAGATGTGTGGTAGGCAGTTGAAGCTGTATTGTTATTAAGATGTGTGGAAGGCAGTTGAAGCTGTATTGTTATTAAGATGTGTGAAAGGCAGTTGAAGCTGTATTGTTATTAAGACGTGTGGAAGGCAGTTGAAGCTGTATTGTTATTAAGTGTGTGGAAGGCAGTTGAAGCTGTATTGTTATTAAGGCTACATAACTATTGTGTCATTTCAGTTCTGAGTGTTTCTGTGGGGAAATTGAGCCTCCTTCATCAGCTAAAGTTTTGGATGAGTTTTGTGACATGAAATGCCCAGCCGAGCCTTCAAATACCTGTGGGGGCTACTTCACAATGAATGTCTTTGAAACGGGCCTTGCAAGTAAGTAAGAAATTTACATTATAATGGTAATAATTTCCATTATGTTTATTAGATAAATGATTTACCACACTGGATGCATACTGTGGTCGCGGTCAGGTCAAATTAATCGCAACCTGCATTATGTATGAACAACATTGTTGGTCTCTATGTTGCACGTGCATGCGATCTGACCGTACGGCCAGATTGCATATCTATACAAAATATATAGAGGCTGACAATGTTGTTCATAAATAACGCGGGCTGCATTAAATTTGACCTGACCACGACCGCAGAACACATCCACTATGGCAAATCCTTAATTCTTATACTGCTTAGAATTAGAAATGTCTAGGGATCAAAGAAATATAAGAACTTAATAGTGTCATTAATACATAGTAAAAAAATATTTATTCAGAGTCAGTTAACCTTAACAGTACAATACCATTGATTATTTAATTACATATGTGCTGCACTGGATAACAATTGCTACTTTGCTTGATCAGTGATAATCTTTACACACTTTGTCATCTTTTGGGCACTTTAGGCACTCAGCAAACACACCCACAATGGTGTTGGAGCTGCCATGCACTTTGTTCAGCAAATGCAACTCTCTACCTTCTGATGTTGTGATAGAATGCATAAAATAGTTTATTATCATATTGAACCATCACCATGGGAGTTCAATTTTTTTTTTAGAATTCACCTCTGTGACTCCGGCCACTTCAAGCAGCATAAAAGAAACAGTCAGGATTGTATTCCTACTGACTTTGAATGGGCGTGCGCTGCGACAAGTACATCGATTGATTAATGCACTGTACAGAACAAATCACTATTTTTATATACATATTGATGCAGTAAGTATGCATATTAATGAGAAAATTAATACACATTAGTCTAACAACTCTACACCGTGAAATTTTAGTGGTTGTTTTCCCGAAACGAGGTGATTTAGTTTCGATTGTACAATCGATTTATAATTACTATTTTGACTAGAGTCAAAAATCCAATTGTGAAAAACGAAAGTCGAAAATGACCGCAAACCAATAGTAACGCTTCGTTGGTACAAGTAGCGTACGATCGTACGATGGGTTAGGTACCAACGAAGCGTTACTATTGGTTTGCGGTCATTTTCGACTAATTTGGCTAAGTAAAGTTTTTTTAAGAGGTGCTAATTATATTTTTTTCGACAGTCGGCGTTCTGAAGATCGAGAAACTGCACCTGTTTTATTTTTATCTCCTATTGTTTACTGGAAATATTTTTTTAAGTGTTCGAGTTGACATTTGTGAGATTTAATGGCTGACAAGCCGTTCGTGCTCAGTACTTAGTAGAAACAGAAAAAAAACGAAGTCATCTGTCACTTTTGTCCATGTCAAACCGTTTGCGTTTCGTTTGCTTTGCGTTTTGGTGTGATTTTTGGACTATTTTTAACTACCTCCGCACAAAATCCGGATTTTCAATTTTACCCCATTTCTCCACGAATTATGCACGATAATTAAATCACGATTGAATATTTTCGATCATTATTTTGGAACTGCTTTTTGGACAATGCAAAGTAAACGAAACGCAAACGGTTAGATTTCATTTGACATTGACAATTGGCTTCGTTTTTTTTTCTATTTCTACTAAGTACTGAGCATGAACCGCTTGTCAGCCATTAAATCTCACAAATGTCATCTCGAACACTTAAAAAAATATTTCCAGTAAACAATAGGAGATAAAAATAAAAAAGCTGCAGTTTCTCGGTCTAGAAGACGACTACTGTTGAAAAAAAATATATTTAGCACCTCTTCAAAAAACTTTACTTAGCCAATTGGAATTTTGACTCTAGTCAAAATAGTAATTATAAATCGATTGTACAATCGATACTAAATCACCTCGTTTCGGGAAAACAACCACTAAAATTTCACGGTGTATAATGTCTAGTCATCTTTCTCTGACATTAGTTTGTATAGTAATACAGGATATCCCAAACTTAAGGGGGAGGTTGCTTAGGAGGCGGGTATTACGCAAAATAGGCGCGTAGAAGACGTCGAGTTGCGGAAATTAGCCCGTTATTACCAATACCAATTAGGAGGCGGGTAGGACACCTACCAAATATAGAAAAGTGACTAAAATAAAAGCTTGTAAAAATTAAGAAGAAAAACTACTATCTAGTTACTTTTGAATTGTTATTAGTAACACGACTATTTAATATTGTTGTTCAATAAAAACAAAAATGTTAAAGATAACCATTTCCAAATACCACAACTAAAAAACTTAGTCTGAATGTCTCGAAACTTGTGACACTTTAACCAAAGTCATTTTTCTATATTTTGTAGTTGACCTGCCCACCTACCTACCCCTTTATTTTTGTTGGGCAACTTAAGGAGAAAATGGTTCCTCAGAACACATCTTTGTCTTTTAGTTACAGAGTTACCCATACTGACCTAGATCTGAATGGAGCACCCTGTATGACCATTATTCATTTTATTTACATTTTTATCCCTTATGTTACTAACAAAATTCTAAAATGTGTTTCAGCGTCAAGATTATCTGCATAGAAAACTATTATTATTGGAGAAACAGTTCAAAAATATCAAATTGGCCACAAAAAGATTTTCTACAATATGGGGTGGTGCCTCTTTACTCACCATGCTTTTAAAATCAATGAAAGATTTTATGGAGCTTGGTTGGCAATGGGATTTTGTAATCAATTTAAGTGAAAGTGATTTCCCAATCAAATCTTTAGAAAATATTGAAAGTTTTCTGTCTGCTAATAAAGGTCTTAACTTTGTAAAATCTCATGGAAGAGAAGTTCAAAGATTTATCAAGAAACAAGGACTAGATAAAACATTTATTGAATGTGAAACTCATATGTGGAGAGTTGGCGAAAGGAAACTACCTCGAGGCATTGTAATTGATGGAGGAAGTGATTGGATAGCATTATCACCAGAATTTGTGTCCTATATTATTGGCAAACAAGATAAATTACTGAGTGGTTTGGATATAATATTCCAGCATACCCTACTACCGGCAGAATCTTTCTTCCACACTGTATTAAGGAATTCTCATTTCTGCAATACATATGTAGACAATAACTTGCATGTCACTAATTGGAAAAGAAAGTTGGGATGCAAATGTCAATATAAACATGTGGTGGACTGGTGTGGGTGTTCTCCTAATGATTTCAAAACAGAAGACTGGCCCAGAATTCAAAACACACAGGATAGGCAGCTATTTTTTGCAAGGAAATTTGAACCTATTATAAACCAGGAAATAATTACTAGAGTAGAAAATTACATAGGGTTTGATGATCATCACTTGATACCCAATTTGGAAGCATACTGGCAAAGCCTCTATAACACAGATGACTTGACTGCTAGCACTGATGATACATTATTAACACACGCAGAGAGCATCATACGGCAAAATGCAAAAATTTTACTAGACAAGGGGTGCTCTTTAGACTCTGGAGAAATTATTGAAATAAGCACTTACAATTTTGCAGATGTTTATAAAGGAAATCTTATATTACATAGAGCATATGTAGACACAAATGTCAGTGTGCTGATGGAAACTTGGTATAAGCCACAAAAACATTTAGAATTTAATTTCGAAAGCCCTTACACAGACAATATTAAAGTATTTAAGGTTAGCTCAAACTATGATCAAAAAGAAATGATTTTCAGAAATCTAGGCAATATTTTAGGACCATTATCAGAACCAAATTTACTATACCAATTTGCACCCAACATTGACAAACAATTTGAAAACTTGACAATTCTTTGGTTGGATCCAGCTGGTGTCATAGCTGATATAAATTACATTCATCTGGATGAAAATAATTTGACAAACTTCATCAAACCTAGCCTCAAGGTGCCTTTGCTGCCAGGAATTTGGAAAGTTGGATTATTTGAAAGTAAATCTAATCTAGTAGCATTAACCAAATTCCTTATAGCGCCTTTGCAATATTTTTCTGGTAAGGAGTTGTCTCACCAAGAGGCAAATATAATACACAGTGGATCTCAGAGTGCTTACAAAAACTTTTCTTATATAAAACCAATCAATTTTGTACCTGGTCCTGATGACAGTTTATTATTACAAAAGATATCATATTCAAACACAAAAAGAATACATCAGGACTTAAGAGAGTGGATAGACGGCTTAACTTTCCAATTTTATAATATATTGGGCTCATGTGTGAGTTCAGGTTCTAGTAATAATATGAATAAGAAATTTGTCTGTGGTAAGCATACTTTTGAATACTGTAAATCGACAGAGTGGAGCTCTCTATCACCTGATCCAAAGGGATCAGTAGGCAAATTAAATAACAAGACTGGTCGCCTTGAAAGAGTATGACAAATAATTCATCAAACAAGTATTTTGTAATAAAAAGTATGCCCTGGCCAAAGTGTAATAGATCATGCGCTCGCATTCCAGGACAAAACTATGTTTTTTTTTCATAACCAACTCACGCTTGACTGATTTTTATTATTTGTTAATATGCAGTAAAATTATCTCTATTATCATTACAAGGTGGTGTTTTGATGTTTACACGTTAGAGATACAACGAAAATAAAAATAATATTATTTTGTATGAGACCCCCTCTAATTATTTAAATTTAATTTAATTTTAGTCATTTGTTGTAGCATCAATAGATATATATATCATACAATAGATATACACCGTGAAATTTTAGTGGTTGTTTTCCCGAAACGAGGTGATTTAGTATCGATTGTACAATCGATTTATAATTACTATTTTGACTAGAGTCAAAAATCCAATTGTGAAAAACGAAAGTCGAAAATGACCGCAAACCAATAGTAACGCTTCGTTGGTACCTAACCTATCCGTACGATCGTACGCTACTTGTACCAACGAAGCGTTACTATTGGTTTGCGGTTATTTTCGACTTTCGTTTTTCACAATTGGATTTTTGACTAGTCAAAATAGTAATCATAAATCGATTGTATAATCGAAACTAAATCACCTCGTTTCGGGAAAACAACCACTAAAATTTCACGGTTTATATCAATACTCATCATACTTTTCAGCTGTGTGGCAAAATTAACACGTAATTGTTAGTTTTCATGGCCTTCTGTTATTTGAATTGTGTATGTTATTTAGAGATAAATGAATGTTATCAGTACCTAACCCTTATGATTTGCATCATAAACTTATAATAAGTTTTGTCGCATTTGACCGGGTTCGAGTACCAATTAAGACAGACAAACGATTTTTCAAAAATCCATAAATGAAGATTTATTTTTCATTTTTCATAATGCATAAAAGAAAGTCTCCTTTACATAAAACGTGCTAAGTATTTTCAATATTAAAGGTAGTTGCTTTACATGTGCCGTTCGTTTTTTCCACTCTGTATATGCCAATACGGTCTATAAGCTAAGCCTCGGACGGACGGACTGACATGGTGAAAGTATAAGGCTTGATTTCCTCCTACGCTGACATCGGTCGCTGACGTCGGTCGCGCGTACGAATATACACAATACTCTATTGGCCACCGCACAGCGACGCTGACGTCCGCGGCAGATTTATTGCTTCGCGCCGCTGATGGCGCGCGTCGGTCTCGCTCGTCAGCGCGCGCGCGTCGGTGCGCTGACGCGCTATACACCACTATCGCGCGCTCAGTGCGAAGCTGACCGACATCGGTCGCTGACGCTGACGTCCGTCGAGTGTACGAATAAACAATACTCTATGGGGCACCGCACAGTGACGCTGATGGCCGCGCATTTGTCATACGCGACCGACGGTACGCTCGGCCGACGTCAGCGTAGGAGGAAATCAAGCCTAAGGGTTCCTCGTAAGAAGGATCCCTAAAAAAAATAGGTGCAGACAAAATGTGAAGGACCGTTGATAAGAATTGTCAAAGTTTAGGTACGACACAGTAAAAAAATGTAGAAACACCTCAGAAATTACTAGGTATATCATAAAAATTTCTTCAATTTCGGATAATTTGTACCTAAAGGTCTTACCACATTATGTCTAGAAAAATAAAACGATTAGGTATTCGGTAAAAAAAGTTTCCGTGTAAAATGTCAGTTGGCGAGCGGGGTAGTGGTACTTTTCAATATCATGCTATAGCTGCAACAGGATTGTTATGTCAAAGGTTTAAAACAATTAATTGCCTTACGAACTGGCTTGTAAAGACCGAATTTGCAGTTAAAATGAAAATAGTCACTTTTTAATACTCAACTGTACAGTCGAAGGCATAAATATCTATTCAGCTATCGCCTTAAATATTCAAATACCTATATGCAAACACCAACTTTATGGTTATTGGCATAGAGTTGTATACACCGTGAAATTTTAGTGGTTGTTTTCCCGAAACGAGGTGATTTAGTTTCGATTGTACAATAGATTTATTATAATCGATTTATCTATACATATAATAAATTTGTAACAAGTCGGTGTCTGTACATTGAAGATATTTGAGAAAAACTGTCACTAGGGCTATTTATTAGCACAATAGAACCCAAAACAATGATTTTTAGAATTATTGTCTGTTTGTCTGTGCGTTTGTGCGCGCTAATCTCAGAAACGGCTTAACCTAGAAGGATGCGGTTTTCACTGATATGTTGGTATTTTCTTGGATTAACATTTAGTGTTTGTTTCATTTGAATCGGTTCACAAATAAGGAAGATACGTCTATTTTAAGAATTTATCGAACAGGTTTTTTGTTTGAACGCGCTAATCTCAGGAACTACTGCTCCGATTTGAATAATTCTTTCAGTGTTAGATAGCCCAGTTAGATAGGGCGGGTTGGGAGTGGTTGGGGGGGCGGGTTGAGAGCGGGTTGGGAGCGGGTGGGGGGGGAGTAGGGAGCGGGTTTGGGGCGGGTTGGTAGCGGGTTGGGAGTGGGTTGGGGGCGGGTTAGGAGCGGGTCGGGGGCGGGTTGAGAGCGGGTTGGGAGTGGGTTGGGGGCGGATTAGGAGCGGGTTGTGGGTGGGTTGGGAGCGGGTTGGGGGCGGGTTGAGAGCGGGTGGGGGGCGAGTTGAGAGCGGGTTGGGGCGTATTGGGAGCGGGTTGCTTTATTATGAAGTTTCACTTCTTCCGGAAGGATCTAAGGAGAGCCATAATTGATGAAAAAGCAAATTGGATAAAAAAATAAGCTGCCCAAATTACTAATTCCACGCGGACGGAGTCGCGGGCAAAAGCTAGTAATTACTATTTTGACTAGAGTCAAAAATCCAATTGTGAAAAACGAAAGTCGAAAATGACTGCAAACCAATAGTAACGCTTCGTTGGTACAAGTAGCGTACGACCGTACGATAGGTTAGGTACCAACGAAGCGTTACTATTGGTTTGCGGTCCTTTTCGACTTTCGTTTTTCACAATTGGATTTTTGACTCTAGTCAAAATAGTAATTATAAATCGATACTAAATCACCTCGTTTCGGGAAAACAACCACTAAAATTTCACGGTGTAGATAATTTTGACGCCTTGGTAGCGTAGGTACATATATTTATGATTATGACCTTGAAGTTGTACTTAAATAAAATAGAGTGTAATTTTTAAGTTTTTTTGGTTTTCTAGTCTGAATTCATAGTTATCAATCATAGTAACTTCACTATTTTGCGAAAACAAATATCATCACGAAAAGCTTACCTACAATGATATATCTACGGCAAAAAATTAACTTTGTAATAAGTAATGTGTTCATTAACTTGTTCAAATCCCCACGGGAACTCATTTCTGGGATATTAAGTATTCGATGTCTCAATCCAGACTTGTCTATCTGACGCTAAAGTTTAATCCAAATCTCTTCAGCCGTTTATTGCGTGATTAGCCGGGTCTCCACTGAGCGAGCCGCCTCGCGAGGCAAGCGCATGAGGCATGATTTTGTTCTACACAAAGCTCAAAATCGCACCGAAAATGGCTGCCTCGCTCAGTGGAGACCCAGCTATTTGACTAACAAACATCCGAACGAAAATCTTCACTAATTTATCATTTATAACATTAGTAAGATATTTATCAGATTTTTTTAAACTACAAGACTCGAGTCGCGACTGTGAATCTAGAAGCCTCGAACCTTAAAGGCTCGGCCGTATAACGAGCACAGAAACCTCGAGTCTTTAGGCCTGAAGCTTTAAAGTCTCCTAAGCTTTTTAAGGTTTAATTAAGTCTATAAAGTTTGGAGCATTTTCTTAAATGCTCCAAACTTTGAAGGCTCTTGCCTTAAAAGCTTTTAACAAATTATCAATCTATGACATATTTGATATACATATAGGGGCCATTCATTTATTACGTAAGACGATTTAGGGGGGGAGGGGGTCGACCATGTCTTAGTTTTTCTTACAAGGGGGTGGGAGGGGGTCTTGATAGTTCTTACGTAAGATCACAAAAAAGCGCAAAGTTAAGATTATACTTTGAAAAAGCGCGCGCTCTTATAATATGCGTATAGGTAAACGATTTCCATGGCAAGAAAAATTCGAAAATAAAACCAAAGTTGATTATTACCAAAAAATAAAATATATTAGTACCTAAGTAAAAAAAAAATATTTCTTTGAAAAATAAAAATTAAAACAATCCGAACGTATTAATTTTTCCTTTATATTCTTACGTAATAAATATTACACAGGGGGGGGAGGTGGACAGCCGATTCTTATTTTTTCTTACATGGGGGGGGGAGGGGGTCAAAAACTAGCAAAAATCGTCTTATGTAATAAATTAATGGCCCCATATATACTTTTGAGATATTATAGGTAATAATATAAATCAAATCGTGTCATATTATGGACGGTTTCCACTAAACGGCCCGCAAGCCGCATAATATCGGATCGGAACGATTATAATCTTTAAAAGATATTAAATCATATACCTACACAGCATTTAAGGTCTATCTACATTACCAAGCCGAGCTCAGCGGGGATGTCCCACTAGGATCACCTAATATACAATATACACCGTGAAATTTTAGTGGTTGTTTTCCCGAAACGAGGTGATTTAGTATCGATTGTACAATCGATTTATAGTTACTATTTTGACTAGAGTCAAAAATCCAATTGTGAAAAACGAAAGTCGAAAATGACCGCAAACCAATAGTAACGCTTCGTTGGTACCTAACCTATCGTACGATCGTACGCTACTTGTACCAACGAAGCGTTACTATTGGTTTGCGGTCATTTTCGACGTTCGTTTTTCACAATTGGATTTTTGACTCTAGTCAAAATAGTAATTATAAATCGATTGTACAATCGAAACTGAATCACCTCGTTTCGGGAAAACAACCACTAAAATTTCACGGTGTATATATTAGGTGGTAGGATCACCTAATATACAATAATTGTATATATATTATACAATTATTGTATATTAGGTGACATCGGGTCGGATCGGATCGGTTTAGTGGACATCGCGAGCTCAGCAGCTTGACAGCGGGCGTCTTCCGTTTAAGCTGCTGAGCGCGGCTTGGTAAGATAAGATAAGAAAGATACGGCTTGTTAATATAGACCTTAAGTAGTAAGTACTGTTATTTGATGATTTAATATCGTAAAAAATATAGTTGCGTACAAATTACTAATATTTTCTTGCTAGAGTGCTCATTGTGTGAGCTCGTAACGCTTGACACAGGTCTTTGAGGTTCGGAGGCTCGAGCTTTGGCTCAAGTTTTTAAAGCTTGAGCTCCCTATGAAGCCCGAGTCTTAAAGACACTCAAGAGAGCTCATAAAAAGCTCAAGTCGTTAAGGTTCTGAACCGTATTGAAGCTCAAACTTTCAACGCTCAAGTCTTCAAAGCTTGAACCTTCGCGGTTTGAGAGTCTATAAGGTTCGAAAGTCTTCAAGACTTGTCTTCTAACAACACTAATTCGTGTTCGTTGAATCACTATTCATTAACTCGTTAAGTCATAATGCGCTAAAATGTTTCCGATTTTGTGTATAAATATTAGGATATGGATATAATGTTAATTGTTAAAAATAAAACAAATTATTTTATCAAATGTGTTTAATTTTGTTATTTGCATAATTATTTCAAAATCATTATTTAAACATTTTTCATCTGGATTAATTGTTGTGTTGCCAATTTGATAATTCCGTAGAAATCTTCATGAATATGTGATCTCCAGAATTTACACCTACCCCATACAATAGCAGGAAAGTTTGGTGAAGATATTCCTTGGAATATTCTTGCGATGCTACGGCCATTGAATACGCAGTCTTTATACGAAGCAATCAATGCTCGCACGTCACTTATTACTCTTTCTTCATCAAGTGGTCGTTCCTGGTACACAATATCATTGGCAAAAATATCTTCTCTTAGGAAGTAGTCACGGATCGTGGATTTTAACTCGTTCGATTTTGAAACAAGAATATCTTGAGATAATTCACTATTTTCCAAAGAATTACTTCCAAATTTACTAAAAGCAGCGTGGCTTTCTTCTAGCTGATACAACATAGCTTTTTCTTGAGTCATTACCATGCTGTGTAGATCATCTAACACACTATCAAGTTCCGTTGGTGTGAGATCCCCTAAAGCTTTTACCCTAAATCCAAGAGTATTAAATTCAACTTTTAATTGAGATCGTCTCGATGAAGCACCTTCCGTAGTCCATTCTAAATTTTTCAAATGATACTTTGTCATACCACTTTCCCAACCTATGGCGGCTGCAACCTCTATAACATCAAACTCCAGAACTGTAATTTTCGTGATGTCTGAACCCTTTTTGGATTCCATCAAAACAGCCATTGCTAGAGGAGGGCATGTCTTTGCAGCTTCAACTATCTTTTGGGGGCCACCATATGAGGCAATTTTGCATACTGTATAAGCATTATTAAGAACTTTTAAATATTTCTTTGGGTGAAGTTCTACATAACATAACAATGTTGCAATATTCTCTGATGGTAAATCTAGTTCCTCCACTGTGTTGTCTATCGGAATTCCGACCTCATGTCCTTTACATCTTTGTTTGGGTAAAGGTGGCGTTATTGATTCAACATTAGACTTTGTACATTCACAAGGAATGAGCACTCTTTGAAGTAATTTTCTTACCGTTGAGCGATCAATTGTATTAGCATGAATATGTTTCAGCAATTCGTTTTTGTCATTACTGCTACTGCTCATAAAAACATGGCAATATGCAGTTTGTCCGTCACGCCCGGCTCTACCGACTTCTTGTACATATGATTCAAAACTGCTTGGCATATTGTAATGTATTATGCATCTGATATCAGATTTGTTAATTCCCATGCCAAAAGCAACAGTAGCTACAATGATTCTCAAGGTGCCATCCATAAATTGCTTTTGAATTTTCTTTCTCTGGGCTCCCGACATCCCAGCATGGTATGCTTCAGCTATATAAGACATTCTCTTCCTTTTCTTGTTTTGTGCCTCCATGCTTACTTTGCCTGGTTCTTGAAGGCAAGATCTAAGAACAGCAGCTACCCTTTCACATTCATCTCTTCTTATACAATAGACTATAATTGAACTAAAAGAGCTAATTCTTTCTGATGTCAAATATGTCACCAAAGCTCTATCTTTGTCTTCTTCAAAGGACACAGATAAATACAGATTATCTGGGAGGGCAGGATTTGTTATGACACCAGTCAATCCATCAGGTATATTAATATGGCTTATAACACTTTTAATAGTGGACTGACTTGCAGTTGCAGTTAAGCCAAGAATACATTTCACATTAAGTTTTTCCCTTAAAACTCTACAAATCATTAAGTAACTTGGTCTGAAATTGTGGCTCCATTGTGAGACACAGTGAGCTTCATCAATGCAGGCAAATGCAATGGGTGGCAGTGATTTAAACAGCCCTGCAAAACCATTGGATGAATCTCCAGATATTAATGCTTCAGGTGAAATAAGAAGAATGTTTATCTCGCCATCTTTCAAGCATTGAATAATTTTACGACGCTGTGTTGGTGGTTGATTTGTGTGCAGACATCCAGCTTTCAGAAAATCTGGCATGCTCAATACTTGATCTTCCATTAGAGACACAAGTGGTGATATTACCAAAGTGATACATTTGTATTGCTTGCTGTAAATGTAAGCTGGAATTTGATAACATAGTGATTTTCCCCCACCAGTTGATAATATTAATAATGTGGACATACCACATAAAATGCGCTTAATTGCATGATCTTGTCCAGGCCGGAATGATTTATGCCCAAACATTTGGAGAGTTTCTTCTAAAATCTTTGTAGTTTCTTCAGTTAAACTGGAGTGGATAGGCTTTATTTCCCCTGTCTCATTGCTAGAATTATCAGCCAACAGTTTTAGAAAGGATTCTGGGATCACACTGGCTTCAAAGACTGATGTACTCAATTGTTCCGGTAATGAAAGCTTGTTTGTTTCCTTATTTACAATATTCTCTATATCTTCTAATGTAGGAATGTTGTCCTCACTATAGCTTTCTAAAGGCAAAAGTGCATCTCCTCGATGTGCTGTACAGTACCTTGCCATATGCCCTGGCAAATTACACTTAAAACATAACATTTTTCCAGATTCTGGAAATTCCATGCCAGCGTGAAGAGCTTTTTTGTCTTTATATTGTTGTTTTTTGTACTTGGAAAAGTTCATACTCTTCTTACCTCGCACAAAGACTTTTTTCTCTATATTAATTTTTACAAAGTTTTCATTTAGAGTACCATTTTTAATTTTGTTTTCTAATGTCTGAATAGCTCTGGTTTCACTAGATTTATAATCAGAATTTACCGAGTTTTCTAATGATTTTAAAATATCTGTAGCTTTGGAATGACGAGGCTTCAAATTTTCAATGCCAAAAGGAACATATTCCGCAATATCTGGAGGTTGCTGTTCTGTGCTGCTATCTGAAATTTTAGCACTTTTTTTTACTGTTCTTCGATTTCTTTTGTTTTTTGCAGGTACTTCTGGGCTTTGAGATTTATCTAATTTCATTTCACATGTCTTTACTATATCAATTTTTGGTTTATCTTCACTTTTATTTATTACTTCTTCATGATTTATTGAAGAGTCTACCTTCCTCTTTTTTAGAGCAGGTTTCAACTTAGAAAATGAATTGTCTTCTCCTTCAGACTCACTGTTCTCTACATAGTCACAGAATTTGTCTTCATCTGGCTCAACCCTTGGAATAACAATATTACTCAAACCAAAGGTTTTAGGACTTACCAATTTTGTGTTCTCATTGGCTAGTGCCGTTAATTTTAAACCGGTTGCTCTTTCTAGCCAAGCCTGATTGAGTTGTCTTACAGACGGAATTATCATACTAGTCTGGGTATTGCCTTTCTTTTGGCAGGGCAGGAAGTCTTTTGAAAGGGTATTATTAGTACTAAATACACTTTGATTGTCAGAATCTAAAAAGGAGTCAGTATGATTGCTTACATTTATTGACATTGATGTTGATGGAACAGAGCATTCAGTGTTTGGTATCTCACTATCTTGATCAATTTTGTTTTCAATTATTGATTGTGATTTATGCGCTGAAAGTTTTCTTGGATTTCTTAAAGCAAATTTCTTGTTCTGAAACAGCTTCTTAGATAAATTATCAGTAAATGGACTTTTTGGTTGAACATTTTTGAAGGGTTCTTTTTTAGAAAGTGGTGCAAGTAACAATAGTTTCTCAAGTTGTGGCCCAGTTGGTAGAGTGGCAACTAATTGTTCAGTTTGTGGGCTCAAAGCTTCAAAGGCATGTTCAAAATCTTGAGGATGGTTTGGAGATCCAAAGGGTTCATCATCCATACAGATTGATAGGGAATTTTCAAGTGCAGAACTTTTAAGTTGAAAATATTTTTTGTATGCATACTTTATCTTTGATGGAGCTTCCTTGATATCGAATTTTGAAGGTGTGCGCGAGTGGCTGGTTTTGAATTCTTTTTCCCAAGTTTTTACAACTAATTTATATTTGATGTATGCTTTGTCCTTTTTGATAGATTCGATGACATCCATATTAAGTGCAACGTTTACACAACTCTTTTCTAATATTTTAAACAAAAGCTTGCCGAGGACGTATCCAACAAGTACCTATCTATATAGGTTCAAGTCCACATCGTATTATAAACTTGATTGTACATTTGCACTTAACCTCAATTTCTTTACAACTTTACTGTTAATCACAATATGATATACTGAATTTAGATTCACAGAAATCACTTCTTCGTATTTACTGTACAAAATTTAGTTCTTTCTTAGCACTTCACATTTTTGGCGCGATACGATACGACCAACCAAATGCGGCGCTCTGTATTCTGTCTGTCAGTCTAAGCAAGAGTGACACTGACAATGACAACATGACATAGACAACAAACAAACATGTATTTTTTGCCGGCTCCACATGCTTGGCAAACAACGGCAAACAGCGAACACCAAACAACAAACACGAACGTGTGGATAAGTGCAGGGGGGGCACACTTACATATATCACACTTTTCATGCGACTACAGCGATCTCTGGTTGTTTGGTAAAGAACTAAATTAGCGGCCATCTTGGTTGACTTGTCAAACTTGTCTGTTGTCATTCATCGGCCATGGCCATGGCGTACCAAATTGTACGGTCAAGGACTTTAATTGATAGGCTACTTGCCAATGTTCATATTTTTTTTTGGTAGGTAGCGAGCAAACCGTTAGATCGAGCGGCGCGCGAGCACGGCGTCCTGCACAGGGGGGGCACACTTACATATATCACACTTTTCATGCGACTACAGCGATCTCTGGTTGTTTGGTGAAGAACTAAATTAGCGGCCATCTTGGTTGACTTGTCAAACTTGTCAGTTGTCATTCATCGGCCATGGCCATGGCGTACCAAATTGTACGGTCAAGGACTTTAATTGATAGGCCACTTGCCAATGTTCGTATTTTAGCCGTATAGTGCAAATCGGGCTTAGCCGCTTATACTTCGTATATGCTGATTTGAATTAGACGGCTAAAATACGAATAGTGGCAATTAGCCTATCAATTAAAATTACGCGTAATTATAGCTGTACATCACTACCAACATATACATATAGATAGGTATACATCTATAGATACGTCACATTAGTTCTTCACCAGGGCGTAGGGCAGCAGCACCTTCCATACATGCATATTTGACCATAGAGTTGCCACTCTTGTTCATATAATATTACAATACTCTTTGGTCCTGCATCGACAGTAGTAAAAACGCAACTCACTGGCCAAACCGAAAACACACGAAGGCGCGCTCGGTGCCTGCGCAGTGCGCACGGCAGACGCCGATGTTTGCCGAACGTAAGGACCGGTCGAAATGGCTGCGCGAGCGCATCGCACCGAACGGCTTACTTAATATTATAAATAATAAACATTACAGCAGAGGGCTCGAACTACGATTGCACTACGTTAAGAAAAAACAATAAATATTTAAGTACAATCTACATAATAAATGTTAGGTCGCCACAAGTCGTATAGTGCAAATCGGGTTTAGCCGCTTATACTTCGTATATGCTGATTTGAATTAGACGGCTAAAAATACGAATAGTGGCAATTAGCCTATCAATTAAAATTACGCGTAATTATAGCTGTACATCACTACCAACATATACATATAGATAGGTATACATCTATAGATACGTCACATTAGTTCTTCACCAGGGCGTAGGGCAGCAGCACCTTCCATACATGCAAATTTGACCATAGAGTTGCCACTCTTGTTCATATAATATTACAATACTCTTTGGATAAGTGTTTGCCTGTTTTTGTTTGTGTTTGCCAGTGATCGGCGTTGGTGTCGGTTTTTTGCACAAATCAAAGGGTATTCGACAAACATGTTTGTGATGTTTCAGAATGTATCAGTAGTGGTCATCCCCACACTTGGCGAACCACAGAACAGATAAAACTATAGAAGTGTTATGCAGAAAAAGGCGGGAAACTATAAAACTTGGTGGACGCGTTTTTTGAAAATCTATTTTAAAATTTAATTTTTTTATGTAAATATAGGATCAATTAAGCTGTAAAGTGTAAATATTTAGAACTTGTGTATATATTTCTCATATTGTGTAGTTTTAGCGGTCAATTCGGTAAGTAGGTAGAATTTTTTTGTAAATATGAACAAAGAGGAGCCCCCAGATCCTGGGGGTTCATTTTCATCTCAACCACCATCACCTGCGAGTTATGTAACAGTTTCTAATAGTAGCGAAGCTAATAGCGATTTTAATTACAAAGATAAGGACTCTGATGTAGGCTTTGATACTGATACGTCGCTTGCATCATCATCAACCGGAAAGACCAAAAAGTCGAATCTCAAACGTTCTTTCGTTATTCACACATGCTCATCATGCAACAAAAAAACAAGACATAGTGACAAGTATGGTTCTAGCTCAATTAAAGTTTGCAACTGCAAGAGTGAGCTTCAAACTCAAACAATTGAAACACCAAAAAATACAGAGGATATGACAATAGATACTCCAGCCAAGATCCCCATTGGTAGAAAGACCTACCAATCATCAGACGCTTCTCCATACCTTATTCATGTGCAGCGCATTGTGTCATCTCCTTCAGACAATGCTACATTACACCCGGTTACATTTGGAAACTTCTTATTGAAACAAAAATACAATAACATTGTAAACGGCAGTGTAAAACGAATTGGGAGGAATAGAGTGGCTGTTTCTTTTTCCAACTTTTCAGATGCTAATACCTTTATTTCTGATGCAAACCTGACTGCGCATAAGCTGAGTGCTTTTATTCCCACTTTCAATGTTACCAGAATGGGTCTTATACGTGGGGTGCCTGAGGATTGGAGCCCTGAGGAGGTCAAAGACAATGTTAAAGTCCCTATGGGATGTGGCGAGATTCTAAAAGTAAGACGCCTGAATTACAAAGTAATGGTTTCAGGAACACCAGTATGGAAACCCTCTCAAACCGTTGTACTCACTTTCGATGGCCAATCACTTCCCAAAAAAGTCTTTATGTGTTACAATGCCTTACCAGTGGAGTTATACATTTTTCCGACCATACAATGCTACAACTGTTGTCGCTTTGGCCATACTAAATTGCAATGTAGGTCAAAACCTTGTTGCTTTAAGTGCGGTCAAGGCCACACTGGTTCTTCTTGCGAGATTTCTCCAGAGGATGCTTCCTGTTCTCTTTGTGCTGGGCATCACTATGCAAATAGTAAGTCCTGCCCTGAACTTGACAGGCAAAAGAAAATTAAACACAGCATGGCAACATCTTCAATCTCTTATGCTGAAGCTACAAAATTGCATCCCGCAATTTCAAAATCTTTTGCTGATGTATTATCCCATGGCCAAAATAACCCTCGGAATCTATCAGGCAACATGAAAATAAATACAAGTAGTTCCCCTTCAAAATCATATAAGAAAACCATTCCACAAAAGTCAAGACCTCCCATTATCTTAAGTAAAGGTTATGATCAGGAGGCTCATAAAGCGTTAATAAAAGATTATGACATTCCCCTTCCAACTAAGGGCTGTGCTCTCAATAACACTTCAGTCAGTATGAATAAAAACAACAACACATCTTTCTCAGAAATTTTAATTGCATTGTTAAATTATTTAACACAATCTCAACTTAATAATAATTCACCGTCCAACGTTGCCCCTTTGTTTGAAATTTTGACCCAGTTCTTGAACTTCCATAATGGACAATCTCTTAAAGATTGTTCAGTGGAACTGCCGCAGCATAATCAATAAGAAAAGCGATCTGCTTTTCTTATTGAACAAATACAACCCATTAGCAGTAGCCTTACAAGAAACATGGCTCAAACCAGAATTTTTCTTTAAAATCTCTGGTTTTTCTACTTTGCGTGAAGATAGATCTGATGGGTATGGTGGTGTTGCTTTACTCATCAACAATTCTTTCAATTTTACTCCTTTTTCCCTTCCTCCTCATAGCAATGAATTCTCTATTGTTGCTGCTCATTTAAATAAAATCCTAGTTGTATCTATATATATTTCTTGTCCATCCTTTAGTATATTCAATGAAATAAACTCAATTTTATCCACTCTCCCCAAACCCTTTATCCTTCTTGGAGATCTCAATTGTCACCATCAATCATGGGGTAGTGCCAATTCTAATCATTTTGGTAAGGTCCTATTAGATATTCTAGATAGCCACAATCTTTGCTTCATAAACAATGGCAGCCCAACGCGTCGAACCGCACCTAATGTTGCTGTAAGTGCAGTGGATTTGTCCATTACAACCCCATCTTTAGCTTCATCTCTTTCCTGGGACATTCTCACATCGACTTATGGTAGCGACCATTTTCCCATAGTCATATCTATTCCAAACAACTTCTCCTTCAACACACAAAAACGTTGTCCGCGTACTCCTCGTTTAAAACATATTCTAACACATGCTGACTGGGGCCAATATAGCACAGAAGTGGATCAAAGGATTGCCTCTCTACCAAATGTTTTTCCGGGAAATGAGGTTATGTGTGCCGAGAATTTTGCTAAATCATTGATCGATTCTGCGGATAATGTTTTTCCAATTAAAAGCATTAGATCAGAAAAATTGCCTTCTCCGCCCTGGTGGGATAAGGATTGTACGGCAGCAATAAAATCCCGAAAAAAAGCTGAAATAATTTATGCTAAAGATATGACATTTGAGAATCTGTCAAATCTTTCTAAAGTTGTTGCCAGTACTAAGAAACTTCTTAAAAAGAAAAAAGTTCAGGGCTGGAGGAACTTTTGTACTTCCATCTCGCCTCAAACGAATTCCTCTGAGGTTTGGCAAAAGGTCAAACGATTTAGATCAGCCTTTAATGACAATAATATCTCATCGCTGTCACCGTCTTTAGCGGATCAATTTTTAGATCAACTAGCACCAGCTTCAGCTCCTCAGGAAATTCTTTTACACCAATTTACCTTTAGCCGTTCAATTGACGATAGTCCATCTGTTCCAAGTATTGATTCTCCTTTTTCTCTAATAGAACTTAAAGGTGTATTACGTGGTCTTAAAGACTCTTCTCCTGGGAAAGATGGTATTCCTTATTCTTTCTTGTGCAATCTTAGCGATAGTTCATTAACATATTTTTTAAACATTATTAATACTATTCTTCTCACTGGTAATGTTCCTTCGACATGGAAAACGCAAATTATTATACCTATATTGAAAACAAATAAATCCGCCGCAGATGCTTCTTCATATCGTCCTATAGCCTTATCTTCCGTGCTCCTTAAAGTGGCGGAACATTTAGTAAAGAATCGTTTAGAGTGGTATTTGGAATCTAACGGTCTATTAGCTAGTAGTCAATTTGGTTTTCGAAGAGGTAAAAGCACGTTGGATAGTTTAAGTATATTTACAACCGACATAAGATCAGCACTATCACTTAATCATCACACTATTTCAGTTTTCCTTGATATTTCTGCAGCATACGATAATGTTCTCTTAACTATTCTGCTTGAAAAATTGAACAAGCTGAAGGTCCCTGCATGCTTGTCTAATTTTATTATTAACGTCTTAGCTGAAAGGTTCATTATCGTTTCTGAAGGCTCCTTGGAACAAAACAGAGTTGTTTGGAAGGGATTGCCTCAAGGATCGGTTTTAAGCCCTATCCTTTATAATATTTACACATACGATCTAGAATTATCCCTTAACAGCCCTGTTAATGTTTTACAGTATGCCGACGATCTTCTAATTTACTATTCTGATATTGATGTAGCTAAATCTACTGAAATTGTTAATTCTTCATTAAACAGTTTACACATTTGGCTTTGCTCAAATGGCTTGGAGCTATCAACAAATAAGAGTTCTGTATTGGTTTTTAGCAGAATGAGAGCAAACCCTGAAGTTTCCATACTCTACAATAATAATCAAATTTCTCAGGTAAACCAGGCTAAATTTTTAGGAGTTATATTTGACTCTAAGCTGTCAGGACTTCCGCACTGCGAGTATATTGCTGCTAAGTGCGAGAGACTCCTAAATATCCTCAGATGTTTATCGGGTGTTTGGTGGGGTTCCCATCCTTTTTCATTAAAATTAATTTACAATGCCTTAATTAGAAGCAAGATTGACTACGGATCGTTTTTATTGGAACCAAGCAACCTCACTGGGTTAAAGAAATTAGATCTGATTCAATCTAAATGTCTTAGATTAATTACGGGTGCTATGAAGTCAAGCCCGATAAATGCTTTACAGGTAGAATGTTGCGATCCCCCACTCAAACTAAGACGGCAGTTTCTATCAGATAAATATTTATTCCGTTCCGTTCAGTTCTCCCAGCATCCAATTCTAAACAAATTGGAAAGTTTATCTTCTCATATCAGGTCATCGCGTTACTGGTCTCACAAGTCTCCTCCCTGTTTAGTTAAAAGTCTGGAAAAATTCCATTCTTTGCATGCTCCTACTCATAGATCTCACAATCTTCCTTTATTTACGTGTGACTATCAGGCTCTAATACTGTCCCCCAACATTAAATACAATTTAAACATTGATAAAAGCAATCTGAATGCTAATTCTTATTTTATTTGCAAAGTTGCTAACATTTGGCCGAGATGGAATTACATCTACACTGATGCATCAAAAAGATCTCCTTCCGGGTGTACTGGAGTCGGAATTTATCATAGCCAATACAAAATAACACAGCATGTTAAATTTCCACCTGAGACTTCAGTTTTTACTGGGGAAGCATTTGGCCTGCTAAAGGCTGTGGAATATATACTTATCATGAAACTGAAGGAAGCCGTTATTTTCTCTGATTCTCTTAGTGCTTTGCAGGCTCTTGAAAAGTATCCATTTTGTAGATCTGCTCCGTCATACCCTGTAATAATTGAAACTAGGAATAAATTGTACCAGTGTTTTCTCAAAGGTTTCTCAATAGCTTTTGCCTGGGTACCAAGTCATTGCGGCATCAGAGGTAATGAAAGGGCTGACAGAATTGCCAATGAAGCTGTTGAGAATGGGGATCTGTTCCCTTACAAAAACTATACTCACGACCTAATTAATCTTCCGCGAACATATCTCCATCATTCTTGGCAAGATTGTTGGTCTCAAAGTTGTATTCTGAAGGGTAAAAGTTACAGTCTTATTCAGCCCTCCATTCCTAATAAACCCTGGTTTTTTAAGCATAAATTTTGCAAAAGAAGTACAAGTGTCTTAATAAGAATGCGCTTAGGTCATGTTTGTACTCCGGAACATCTGGCGAAAATTAACATCATAGACAGCCCTGCCTGTGAATGTGGTTTGGAAGTGGGTGATCTGAACCATATAATACTGTCATGTCCTCTTTATGACCATGTTTCTTTATACAATAGTATTATATTACAAAGTCTTCCATTACCAACATCCGTTCTATGCTTACTTTCATCAAATAATCCATCTATTTATTCTTCCATTGCCTCCTTTATCGTTACTAATGATATTAAGTTATAAATATGTATATGTTATTATAGTCGTCACGTCACATATAACTATCCTGATCCTATATTTCCCTAGCTAAATCCAAAATTCCGTGCTATTTTGATCAAATTCCACCTGTTTCCTCACTTTGTCATTGGCACAATCGTTTGTTCTATCCGAACTTGTACATTGCCATAAAAAAAAAAAAAAAAAAAAAAAAAAAAAAAAGTGTTATGCAGTCATGTCGAGTGTGGCACAATTATGCGGAGTTCCGCATAACTTGCGCGCAACCGGCTCAGTTGCGCGCAGAGGCTTGTGTCGGGCGATTGTGCAATCAAAACGACAACTATAGAGAAAAGTTGAGGAAATATGCCTTATTGTTCAGTTTTAGAGTGTAAAAATGATAGCCGCACCAAAAACGTCACCCATTGTGGTATTTCGTATCATCGTTAAATAGTATTTCATTTTAATTTAGATTAATTTATATTTTTTCTATTCCGTAAGATATTTTTTAGAAATGCGTAATGTAAAAATAGACTTACTAATACGATAACGTCGATTTTTGTCTGTGTCACAGAACTTTGTGAGACCGGAACATTCCGCTACTCGCAAAGAGCGGAGGTGTTGTCGATAAAATTATCGATGTTTATTTCTGAGTATTCAGTGTTAAGGCCACAACAAACCGGGAGCGCAGGGCGCTGACGCAACAGTGCGGTTAATAACAGTGAATCAAATACAGTGTTCCGCGCTGCCAGTGTGTGTCACCGTATATTTTATTCCCGGTTTGTGGTGGCCTTTAAAGTTGAATTTTCATTCCGTTTCCTAGTTGTCGGGCATAAAAATTAAAACTAATCTACACGATGTTTTCTTGTGTCTTAGAAAAAAACCGGCCAAGTGCGAGTCGGACTCGCGCAAGAAGGGTTCCGTACAATTATCTATAAAAATCACGTTTGTTGTATGGGAGCCCCCTTAAATATTTTTTTATTTTAATTTAATGATTTATTTAAAAAAAAAATATATATATATATAATTAAATATTCTGTGAATATTTCAAGCGTCTACCTGTTGCCGTTATCAATATCGAGCAATAACGAGCAAAAAAATCACGTTTGTTGTATGGGAGCCCCCTTAAATATTTATTTTATTCCATTTTTTAGTATTTGTTGTTATAGCGGCAACCGAAATACATCATCTGTGAAAATTTCAACTCTCTAGCTATCACGGTTCTTGATTTACAGCCTGGTGACAGACAGACATACAGACAGACGGACGGACAGCGGAGCCTCAGTAATAGGGATCCCGTTTTTACCCTTTGGGTACAGAACCCTAAAAATAGCCTACGACCTATTCTCAGACCTACCGAATACAGAGAAAAAAGTTTCATGAAGATCGGTCAAGTCATTTCGGAGGAGTTCGATAACAAACACCGTGACACGAGATTTTTATATATTAGATAGAGATTATTGACCTATGAATTACATCGATATTCTCATATAATGTACTCTGCCCACCACTAGTATTTACGATCCTTGACGAATATTATTTTTCAGGCGTGATGAACCCAAATCCTATCTCATAGAGTTTATTATTCAATGGAATATTTTAACGACCTCTGACGGCGAGTAGCGGATTTTTTTTTGACACCTGTCATTTTAATTCAGCTACTCGATGAAAGACGGCAGCACTTTGTATGCAATTTTACTTACGTCTCCGTGTAATGTACTCTCAACGATATACCGTGGTAGTAAAGTTTAAATTGTGTTACCGGATTCAGAAGTTATGACTTTTTTGAATAGAAGCTACGACCAATGATTGCTAAGATTTCAATGTATTGCAAGAGTGTGTATGTGTGAGTTTTGCCACACCTGGTTTCGATACAAAACGGGACTCATGGCACTTCCACTAGTTTTTTCTGTTCCGTGTGGCGAACAAGCAAGAATAGTGTGTTTGCCAAGCGTGGGGATGCCGTGTTTGCGTTGAGTGATTTCGGCCGATGTTTGGGGATATTTGGTATTTGTGGCAAACATCGAGCGTGTGGAGCCGGCATTTTGTATACTTGTATCGTATTTTTTTACATTCTCTTCGAGCGAAAAGGTAGAGGTTTAGAGCTATACTGCCAAGTCTTCATTAATAGTACATTACTGCAGAGGCCGGGACTTAAGGGGTTGCCGGCCGAGTATCTAAGTTGAGTGGTTCTTTTTTCTCAAACATCTATGTAATGTTTACGTTGTGTTCCTTAAAACAGGCTTCAAAATACACCGTTGCAGGCCTAGGCCGGCAATGCGATCGTCTATTGTTTCATGTCACACAGCACCATGATGTTTATAGGTCTACGGCATCATAGCATTTAGCCATTTAAAAAAAAACTATAGGCAATATTTGCGTTTTGGTTCATTATGACATTCTGCCACTACGCTTATTTAAGGTAAGGTAAGATGGTGATGGTGATGGTAATGGTGATCTGCTTTGAGAAATATTTCACCATCAACATCATCATCATCATCGTTATCGTCATAATAATCATCATCATCATCACCACCATCACCATCATCGTTATCGTCATAATCATCATCACCATCATCATCATCATCACCATCATCATCATTTATCACCATCATCATCATCATCACCACCATCATCATCATCATCGTCACCATCATCACCAAAATCACCATCATCATCGTTATCATCATCATCACCATCACGATCATCATCATCACCATCCTCATCACCACCATCATCACCATCATCATCATCACCATCATCATCACCACCATCATCATCATCATCATCATCATCATCATCATCATCATCATCATCATTTATCACCATCATCATCACCATCATCATCATCATCACCACCATCATCATCATCATCGTCACCATCATCACCATCATCATCGTTATCATCATAATCATCATCATCACCATCACGATCATCATCATCACCATCCTCATCACCACCATCATCATCATCATCATCACCATCATCATCACCACCATCATCATCATCATCATCATCATCACCTTCACCATCATGATGACGACGACGATGATGATGATGATGATGATGGTGATGGTGCATGTTTGAGAAAAGCACTATACAAGCCTCGGCCGGAACAGGGGTTGCCGGCCTCGTGTACCACTCGGCCGTCAACTTAGATACTCGGCCGGCAACCCCTTAAGTCCCGGCCTCTGCAGTAATGTACTATTGTTTTCCTTAGTAGTTTTAGTAAGGACTGACAGAACTTCTTCATAGAAAACAAGTCTTTAGTGAAGCAAGTCTTCAAATCATGATGTCTAAAGGCCTTCTGTGGCAAGAATCTTATATACTAGGGGCGTTCAATAAAAAGTGAGAATGAGTATGTTATAAACAACTTTTACTAAATGTCATTTTATTTTTCGACATAGTCACCTTTTAGCATAATACACTTAGTATATCTTTTTTCTAAACTTAAAATTCCATTTTTAAAAAAGGTCTCATCTTGAGTACTTAAAAAATCTTGTACTGCAGCGACTACCGCGTCGTCGTCTTCAAATTTCTGGCCTCTCAGGTATTGTTTCAATCTCGGAAATAGGTACTGGGAGCGAGATCTGGTGAATACGGAGGATGCTTAAGGATATCGAACCCAGCATCACGAATTGCAGCCATTGCAACGGCGGACTTGTGTGCCGGGGCATTGTCCTGGTGGAACAGCACAACTTTCGAGAGTTTACCTCGCCGTTTTTCGCGGATCTAATTGCGCAATGTTGCTATTTGTTTGGCGTATAAAGTGCCCGTAATAGTGGCTCCATGCTCGAGATACTCAATCATTAATACCCCTTTACCATCCCAAAAAAAAGAGCCCATGACCTTACCGGCAGATGGGCTCACCTTGAATTTCTTCGGAGTTGGAGATGATGGCCTTTTCCATGTCATAGACTGCAGTTTCGTTTCAGGGTCGTAATGATGGAGCCATGTTTCGTCCATTGTTATAAATCGCGCCAAAAAAAGTTCCCGGTCTTGCTGCATCAGGTTCAAAGCTTCTTGACAAATCTCTAGTCTAGTTTGTTTTTGCGTGTCAGTAAGCATTCCTGGTACCCAACGCGCAGATACCTTTTTCATACCCAAGCCAGGCCTCATGCATGCCATGTACTTACGCGCGATATTTACCTACCGCGGGGACCATCTGCTACGATCGAAATTTCAGTAGGTTGTCACAAGCGCGCGCCGACGCACGTTCATTCGTGTTCCACGGAAAAAATATGCCGCCTGGACTTTTATAAGTGAAAATGGTGAAACAGGGGCAAACTTTAATATGACTATGCTAGAATTAATAGCTAATATAACAATTTGGAAGTTCGTATTGTGCTGTCCCTCTTACTCTTCTATAAAAAGCTATAAGCGTGAGCCGTCGTATCTAGTATAACGTTAGGGTACTGTGAGCATGGCAATGTGTTCTGCGCATTACAATAAATATCCTTTTTTGTTAGGATTCCAGAGCGAAAATGGCAAAAACGGAACCTTCATAGTTTCGCCATGACCGTCTGTCCCTTTGTCCGTCCGTGGCTTAGCTTAGGGAATATTAGTGCTAGAAAGTTTGCATGGATATAATATATAGCAATTATCCCGACAAAATGGTAAAACAACATGTAGAGAAAAAAAATTTAATCCAAACTGCCAGCCCTTGTCACTGTCGGCACGCACACATTCTTAAGGTGACGGAGTAGTATAATCTGTGGCTACAATCGCGGTAAGTACCAAGATTTTGTACGGGATGCAGTATCTGTTACGAAGTAACTATTAAGTAATCTGTGCCCAAGCGTTCATGTAAAATATTATGCACGCTCCCCGTTGAAATTTTTACATTTTCAGCAATAAAACGAACTGTGACACGACGATCCGCCAAAACTGAGTTTTTGACTTTTTTCACAATTTCTTCAGTTACTGCTGTAGTAGGGCGTCCGGAGCGGGGGTCGTCCATTGTCGATGTTCTTCCACGTCTAAATTCGGCGCACCAACGTGCGACTGTCGAATACGGAGGAGCATTAGACCCTAAAGTGTCCCGCAAATCCAAATTGACTTGGTCCGTAGAAAAAATTTTCAAATACAAGTATTTGATAACGGCGCGCAGTTAAATTTTCTCCATTTTCGCTAACGTACTCAATAGCATTGCAAAGAAATTACCGTATATTTTTTTAAACAAAAGACAGTTAGTTTTTTTTTTCATAGCAATCAGCTAGATAGATTAGCTTTACCGGCCAGTATTTAATTTCGTAATATTAAAAGAGTTTGCATCTCATTCTCACTTTATATTGAACGCCCCTCGTACAAACTGGATGTTGCGTGCCGAACTGAGTTGAAGCCAGGTTCATTCTATCTACCTTTAATCCTATGATCTATCTCTTTTCGACACTGTGATATGATACATTGCCAGGTTATTTATAAAAAAAACCTTATTTTTTATAGAAATTATCCGGCATCACCTAATTAATTTACATTCACAGACTTCAAATATAATACCACGTTCTGTATCATATTCTCGTAGCGCCAAATTATAAAACCGAAGATTAGTCAAGGAAGAGATTCATCATCATCATCATCATCAGCCTATGCCTAATTAATTTACATTCACAGACTTCAAATATAATACCACGTTCTGTATCATATTCTCGTAGCGCCAAATTATAAAACCGAAGATTAGTCAAGGAAGAGATTCATCATCATCATCATCATCAGCCTATGCCTAATTAATTTACATTCACAGACTTCAAATATAATACCACGTTCTGTATCATATTCTCGTAGCGCCAAATTATAAAACCGAAGATTAGTCAAGGAAGAGATTCATCATCATCATCATCATCAGCCTATGTTCGTCCACTGCTGGACATAGGCCTCTCCCATGGCACGCCACTGAGCACGATCCTCGGCCACTCTCATCCAGCTGTTGCTAGCCGCCTTGCGAAGATCATCGCTCCACCGAGTCTGAGGACGTCCCACGCTACGTTTGCCAATCCGTGGTCTCCACTCAAGAACTCGTCTACCCCAACGGTTATCGGTTCTTCGGGTTATATGGCCTGCCCATTGCCACTTCAGCGTGCTGATGCGGTGGGCTATATCGATAACTTTGGTTCTCTGTCGGATCACTTCGTTACGAATTCGATCTTTTAGAGAAACTCCGAGCATAGCCCTTTCCATAGCACGTTGAGCAACTTTAAATTTGTGGACCAGCCCTACAGTGAGTGTCCAAGGAAGAGATTATTTTGGTGGAAAGTCTTATTTTGAACATCTGGTATAACGGGAATGCAACTTGAATGCAATAAATAGGCAAGTAATGTAGTATTTTGGATACGTGGTATTTTAGGCACGAGCGACGGATTGAATCAGTTTACCATCAAGCAGTCAGCCTTGTGAAATGAAATGTTAATATTACTGAGAATAATAGTATCACAAAACAGTTTTTCAGCTTTATTAATTTTAATAAAATACAGAATAAAACAACACTTATTCTTCACAGTAATTGACTTACGATGGATATATATTATAATAGTATAATGTAAATACACATACATACCTAGATTGCAGCCAAACTTTACATTGCGTTATTTCTTTCCAAAACATACTAAAATTTGGTTAAATATAGTTTAAATCGGACAACACATAAAATTGGCATCAAATTTAATTAGAACGAAAAATCTCTCTATGAAAGAAAAAGGACAGCTACATTTTAAACATCATATTAGGATAAAATACTTTATGGAAGTTAACCATATCATTGCGACTTCTGTTTTCCGTCTTAACTTTTCTGTTTTCTGTCTTCCTTCTGTTTTCGTATAAAAAGTTTCACTCAAACCTAAATTAGGTCTCAGTCTAATATTATTGGACTAACAAAGAAGTTCATTTGAACACTTTTTACACGGACAGAGAAACGAAACTGTTGTACTGTGCGATGTTGCGCTTCAGTATGTCGGCACAAAGCCCCAACACTCGTTCAAATCTGCAACACAAATGAGAACATTATGAAGGTTAATGTTCAAGAATCAGTGAAAATGCGCAATCAACGTAATTGAGAAAAGCCGCAACAGAGGGATTTATCCAGACAAAACTATAAGGATTAAATATAATAACTACGGTCCAAGCCCTCTCATTCTGAGAGGAGGCCTGTGCCCTGCAGTGGGACGTATATAGGCTAGAATGATGATGATAATAAATACTTAAAACACTTTTAAAAACCAGCACCCACACATAGATATGCCAACCTGGTTGATTTTAAACATAATCTTCTCCATTTACTTTTTCTTTATTGTAATTTATTTATTTACTTATTATGCTACTCTATAATAAATCTATACTATTTATCAATTCATTATCATTTTATTAATTTATTTCTATATAGGTAAGTGGTTCATATAGTATATTTGGGTATCGTTCCGTGAGTCACTGGCGGTTCTGACCGAAAATCAGCGCAGTAGGCGTCTAACGCCTCAGCATAATGCAGCAGCATCAGCAGCAGCTGTGTACATTATTGTCGTGGCCTGGAAGTAGGCAATTGCTGGCTGAGTATGAGTATTAAACGGACGAGCTTGCGAGTCCGTTTAACTAAATACGAAGCCAGCAATTGCTATTCCAGCCGAGACTAATATAAAGCTTTTCTCAAAAATGGTGAAGGAAAAAAAATAGAATAAACTTTTATTAACTTAATTAGGTAGAAGGAATTGCAAATCACTTAAAATTAAATGTCATTAAACCCTTTCCCGCCTTTTTTCATTAAAAAAAAAATTGCAGGTGTATTTTTCTACCGAAAACACCACAAGCTATTTCGAACACAATAAAAAAAGTCTGGAGTTCCAACAAAACAACTGATACCGGTCATTTGAATTGGCTGTATACGAATAGTGCCAACTTATTACCATGGCCGTTTTAACTTTTTAAAAAGTTTGAGACTCGACAATAATGGAATTTGTATGCGACATTGTTGTCGAGTTTATCGAGCCTGCAATGTTTTTAACTTTTTAATTTTTTTATTGACCATAAACTATGCACTTCACGTTCTGATATGTAAAGAATAATGTCAACTTTTACGGATATTTTTGAGAAAATGTTTATTTATTGCTCCATTGTTTGTTATCGTTGTTTTTTAATTTGTGTGTAATTTCTTGTATGTATGTCTTATAAAAGTGAATAAATGTCTTCTTTCTTTCTTTCTTTCTTTTTAGATCGTCAACTTTCAAGACAAATTAATCTTCAAATATATAAAAATCTCGTGTCACGGTGTTTGTTATCGAACTCCTCCGAAACGGCTTGACCGATTTTTAGAGGTATGAGTATGAAACTTCTTTTAGCTGTATTTGGTTATTTTTTATACCTACCCCTATTATTCTTCACAGAAGTCGCGGGCTATAGCTAGGTAAATATATAATTACGTTCGCAAGTTTTAAATTAATCAGGTATGCTTGTACATGTTGATTTCATATATTTTTTTATCAATTGATACATTTTTTTTTAACTGTTTGATTGGTGACTGACTGACATACAACGCACAGCCTAAACTACGGGTGCTAGAGACTTGAAATTTGGCATACATGTAGGTTGAATATTTTAGAAACTTTCTTTGTTTCTTTGTTTGTAGCGGAATCTCTGAAACTATTGAGCCGTTTTTTAAATTCTTTCACCATTAGAAAACTACACTATCCTTGATTGACATACTAGGGGCGTTCAATGAAAAGTGAGAATGAGTATGTTATAAGCAACTTTTACTAAATGTCATTTTATTTTTCGACATAGTCACCTTTTAGGATAATACACTTAGTATATCTTTTTTCTAAACTTAAAATTCCATTTTTAAAAAAGGTCTCATCTTGAGTACTTAAAAAATCTTGTACTGCAGCGACTACCGCGTCGTCATCTTCAAATTTCTGGCCTCTCAGGTATTGTTTCAATCTCGGAAATAGGTAGAAATCACTGGGAGCGAGATCTGGTGAATACGGAGGATGCTTAAGGATATCGAACCCAGCATCACGAATTGCAGCCATTGCAACGGCGGACTTGTGTGCCGGGGCATTGTCCTGGTGGAACAGCACAACTTTCGAGAGTTTACCTCGCCGGTTTTCGCGGATCTCATTGCGCAATGTTGCTATTTGTTTGGCGTATAAAGTGCCCGTAATAGTGGCTCCATGCTCGGGATACTCAATCATTAATACCCCTTTACCATCCCAAAAAACAGAGCCCATGACCTTACCGGCAGATGGGCTCACCTTGCATTTCTTCGGAGTTGGAGATGATGGCCTTTTCCATGTCATAGACTGCAGTTTCGTTTCAGGGTCGTAATGATGGAGCCATGGTCGTCCATTGTTATAAATCGCGCCAAAAAAAGTTCCCGGTCTTGCTGCATCAGGTACAAAGCTTCTTGACAAATCTCTAGTCTAGTTTGTTCTTGCGTGTCAGTAAGCATTCTTGGTACCCAACGCGCAGATACCTTTTTCATACCCAAGCGTTCATGTAAAATATTATGCACGCTCCCCGTTGAAAACTTTACATTTTCAGCAATAAAACGAACCGTGACACGACGATCCGCCAAAACTGAGTTTTCGACTTTTTTACAATTTCTTCAGTTACTGCTGTAGTAGGGCGTCCGGAGCGGGGGTCGTCCATTGTCGATGTTCTTCCACGTCTAAATTCGGCGCACCAACGTGCGACTGTCGAATACGGAGGAGCATTAGACCCTAAAGTGTCCCGCAAATCCAAATTGACTTGGTCCGTAGAAAAATTTTTCAAACACAAGTATTTGATAACGGCGCGCAGTTCAATTTTCTCCATTTTCGCTAACGTACTCAATAGCATTGCAAAGAAATTACCGTATATTTTTTTAAACAAAAGACAGTTAGTTTTTTTTTTCATAGCAATCAGCTAGATAGATTAGCTTTACCGGCCAGTATTTAATTTCGTAATATTAAAAGAGTTTGCATCTCATTCTCACTTTATATTGAACGCCCCTCGTAGGTTACTTTTTATCCGGGAAAATGCAAAATTCCCAAGGAATAGAAATAAATAAATTAAATTACGTGGCTGATTTTAAAAATTCTTACATATCATGTGACACAACTATCCCTGATTGACATTATACTACTTTTTCTCCGGGAAAATGCAAAATTCCCACGGGATAGGAATAAGTGAATTGGACTTAAGGGCTGATATTTTAAAATTATTTCACTAATAAAAAGCTTGATTTTAAAAATAGGTCAAAAACAGTTATTTCTATTCCGCGGGAACTTTACTTTGCACTTTCCCGGGATAAAATAATCCTGTTTCAATCAGGCACAGGCCTCCTCCCAGAACGAGATGACTTGGGCCGTAGTTCCCACGCGGATCCAGTGCGATTTGGGAGCTATACACATACCATTAAATTTCTTTTCAGGTGTGTGCCGTAGAGATGTGCCGACTAGTCGGTAAAGCAGACTATCCGGCCACTATCATAGTCGGCGACTATTCGGCAACGAGCGCCGACTATTCGGCTTCTTACTTTTTATTTCTCAGTAATATGTATGTAGGGGGAATTACATTAAATAAAAACCTTGATTATTTATTAATACCTCTATATTTCCGGTTCCGACATGCTCGCAGGCGGCGCATTACGGGAATTCCCGAAACCGTGATCGGCTTGGCCGGCTAATCGGCCTCTGAATAACCGACTAATCGGCTAGTCGACCAAAGTCATGATCGGCACATCTCTAGTGTGCAGCTTTCCTCGCGATGTTTTCCTTGGCTGCAAAGCTCATGGTAAACTTCAAACGTAATTTAGCACATGAATTCGGAAAAAATCAGAGATGCAAGCCCACGACCCTCATTTTAACCCATCGAACGATTTAGGGCCTACGCTAGCTGACGCGGACGCCCGCCGCGTGCGCCCGCTCGCGGGTCTAAAATGTACTGAAAATCCGTCCGTCCCACGCGCCCGCGCCACTTAGCGCTGTTCATACAATAGGGATGTTGACACCATTAAAAAATAATTCGAAGACACGACTCCAGTAAAAAAACGCTTTATTTTAGCCCTGAAACCCAGATTAATTTTCGATTAAATGCAAAATTAGATTTTTTGTTGCTTTAAAACAAATAAATAGTTAGTTAATTGAGTAGTATGAGCGATTTAACTATGTTACTTCTGTTCGGTGCTCTCAGAACTTTCTTCTTACTGTCCCTCTTTCCAATTCTAAATTTTATGTGTACTCTTTTACTGTCCAGGCTATTCGGTTATGGAACTCCCTACCAATAGACCTACGGCGTGCTAAATCTTTGCCCATTTTTAAATCTATGCTTGCAACACTATCTTTTATCCTGTGCTTGAAAATTGTATTATTGTGTCCATTTATTTACAAGTATATTGTGTATCACTTATTTATGTATGTTTTATGATGTGTATTATTAGATGTTTTCAGTTGTTTTAGTAAAATGTTTGTTTTTTATTATTATTTATTAAATTTTATATTGCACCACCTGCTGTAATGCATTCCTTGCTTTCTTTCTTTCTTTTTTTAAAGGTTGCCTGGAAGAGATCACTTCGAAGCGATAAGGCCGCCCATTGCTTACCTTATTTCTTTTTTGTCATGTACTTGTTTTTCTGCATTGTATTTTTTGTGGTGTACAATAAAGAGTCATTGTATTGTATTGTATTGTATTGTATACGAACAAGTGACGTGATATGTTGCTATTGCCATTCAAACTCTATGGGAGAAATGTGTTTTGACAGCTCATAAAAAGTACATCAGTTGATTGGTGGTGTCAACATCCCTATTTCTTATTAGACGCGCGCACGACGGGCGTCCGTTCCGGGTAATCCGCGTCAGCTAGCGTAGGCCCTTAGGCGCACACGTGTGCGTCTAAGTAACTGTTCATGATTTGCTAATTTTTGTTACTATTCGATCACCTTTTAACATAGGGTAGGTACTTAAAAAAAATTACCCAAAAAAGTCGCTGATCGTGCCACGGGTAGAGACCATAGGTCAAACCACTAGTCACCACGGCTTTGCGGCTAGAGAATTCACTTATTCCTATTCCGTGGGAACGTTGCATTTTCCTGGCATTATTCTATGTGTTAGCTCCCATAAATTGATGTCTAAATTCGACAAAATAATGTAAGAATTATGTCTATATATTACATTTACACGAAAAAGACTTCCGATCGTTACTAAATATTACCTGGACGATGTCGTTCTTCGTGAGGTAGGTTGCATAAGGGACCTAGGTGTTTACCTGGACTCCAAACTTAGCTTTATTGATCATTTTGACTCAGTGATACGAGAAAGTAACAAAATGCTAGGCTTTATAAAGCGCATAGGCCGTAATTTTAGGCAAATAAAAACATTTCAGACACTCTTTAATTTTCTAGTTCGCTCGCGTTTGGAATATTGTAGTCAGGTTTGGAATCCTCTGTATCGGGTTCAAATAAATCGCTTGGAGAGGGTGCAACGGTCATTTACTAGGTTTCTGTTGTTTAAAGATCAGGGTAGTGGCATAAATCGACACGCTAGCTATGAAGAAAGGCTTGAGTTCTTTAAAATGAACTCTCTTCTTGACACTGCATTTTTACATAAAATGATTAATAGGACAGTTGCTGATACCCACTTGTTGCGACGAATTAATTTCACAGTGCCTAAAACCAACACGTGGACTTGTCGTCGAACTACATTTCGCCCGGGAGGCACCAGGACGAAACTTGGTAGATCTCTTCCACTTTATCGTATCCAAAAATCTTTCAACGACCTGGACTTAGCAAATCAATTCAAATTTGACATCTTTCAGGACTCTATACGTTCAATTAGGCGTAAGATGCTGGATCCATTGCACACCTCTGATAATTAGCGTTTTTTACTTTTCTTGTGTATTTTAATTAATATTGTTATGTTTATATTGTATGATCTATTGTATTTTTATTTGTAGTGTACGTCCCTGAACGAACATGAATAATGCTGTCGCATGCCTGTTATTGGTGCATGAACGGGAGCCAAAACTTGTATTTTTTTTTGATTTGTAATGTTTTGTTTATGTACTGTTGGCATGTCTAAATAAATAAATAAATAAAATAAAGAAGTATAATTAAAAGAAACAAATTAAATGAGATCGCCACTTTCTTCGTAACTACCACATACCTATATGTCGTAAATGCAAACATGACAACAAATTCGCACGTAATTTTTTTACTTACTTTTCATCAGCTTTCTACTGTTTTATGTTGTACTCTGTGACTTTAGTGATCGATAGAGATGTTTAGTATTACTTACTTAAGTAAGAGTCTCATACGTTCCTATATAAACTAGAGACGAAGACTCGCCGAAGTAGTCCTCGGGCCCGAGGCGGCCCACTGCCACCCCGCGCCCCCGCGCCCCGCCTGCCCGCGGCGCCGCGTGTGGCAGCGTGCATACCTGGCGCGGTCCAGCTTGACGCACTTGAGCGGGCCGGCGGCGCGCACGGTGGCGGCGCGCGGCCGGTCCAGCAGCAGCGCGATCTCGCCGAAGTAGTCCGAAGGCCCGAGGCGGCCCACTGCCACCCCGCGCCCCCGCGCCCCCGCGCCCCGCCTGCCCGCGGCGCCGCGTGTGGCAGCGTGCATACCTGGCGCGGTCCAGCTTGACGCACTTGAGCGGGCCGGCGGCGCGCACGGTGGCGGCGCGCGGCCGGTCCAGCAGCAGCGCGATCTCGCCGAAGTAGTCCGAAGGCCCGAGGCGGCCCACTGCCACCCCGCGCCCCGCCTGCCCGCGGCGCCGCGTGTGGCAGCGTGCATACCTGGCGCGGTCCAGCTTGACGCACTTGAGCGGGCCGGCGGCGCGCACGGTGGCGGCGCGCGGCCGGTCCAGCAGCAGCGCGATCTCGCCGAAGTAGTCCGAAGGCCCGAGGCGGCCCACTGCCACCCCGCGCCCCGCCTGCCCGCGGCGCCGCGTGTGGCAGCGTGCATACCTGGCGCGGTCCAGCTTGACGCACTTGAGCGGGCCGGCGGCGCGCACGGTGGCGGCGCGCGGCCGGTCCAGCAGCAGCGCGATCTCGCCGAAGTAGTCCGAAGGCCCGAGGCGGCCCACTGCCACCCCGCGCCCCCGCGCCCCCGCGCCCCGCCTGCCCGCGGCGCCGCGTGTGGCAGCGTGCATACCTGGCGCGGTCCAGCTTGACGCACTTGAGCGGGCCGGCGGCGCGCACGGTGGCGGCGCGCGGCCGGTCCAGCAGCAGCGCGATCTCGCCGAAGTAGTCCGAAGGCCCGAGGCGGCCCACTGCCACCCCGCGCCCCCGCGCCCTCGCGCCCCGCCTGCCCGCGGCGCCGCGTGTGGCAGCGTGCATACCTGGCGCGGTCCAGCTTGACGCACTTGAGCGGGCCGGCGGCGCGCACGGTGGCGGCGCGCGGCCGGTCCAGCAGCAGCGCGATCTCGCCGAAGTAGTCCGAAGGCCCGAGGCGGCCCACTGCCACCCCGCGCCCCCGCGCCCTCGCGCCCCGCCTGCCCGCGGCGCCGCGTGTGGCAGCGTGCATACCTGGCGCGGTCCAGCTTGACGCACTTGAGCGGGCCGGCGGCGCGCACGGTGGCGGCGCGCGGCCGGTCCAGCAGCAGCGCGATCTCGCCGAAGTAGTCCGAAGGCCCGAGGCGGCCCACTGCCACCCCGCGCCCCCGCGCCCTCGCGCCCCGCCTGCCCGCGGCGCCGCGTGTGGCAGCGTGCATACCTGGCGCGGTCCAGCTTGACGCACTTGAGCGGGCCGGCGGCGCGCACGGTGGCGGCGCGCGGCCGGTCCAGCAGCAGCGCGATCTCGCCGAAGTAGTCCGAAGGCCCGAGGCGGCCCACTGCCACCCCGCGCCCCCGCGCCCCCGCGCCCCGCCTGCCCGCGGCGCCGCGTGTGGCAGCGTGCATACCTGGCGCGGTCCAGCTTGACGCACTTGAGCGGGCCGGCGGCGCGCACGGTGGCGGCGCGCGGCCGGTCCAGCAGCAGCGCGATCTCGCCGAAGTAGTCCGAAGGCCCGAGGCGGCCCACTGCCACCCCGCGCCCCGCCTGCCCGCGGCGCCGCGTGTGGCAGCGTGCATACCTGGCGCGGTCCAGCTTGACGCACTTGAGCGGGCCGGCGGCGCGCACGGTGGCGGCGCGCGGCCGGTCCAGCAGCAGCGCGATCTCGCCGAAGTAGTCCGAAGGCCCGAGGCGGCCCACTGCCACCCCGCGCCCCCGCGCCCCCGCGCCCCGCCTGCCCGCGGCGCCGCGTGTGGCAGCGTGCATACCTGGCGCGGTCCAGCTTGACGCACTTGAGCGGGCCGGCGGCGCGCACGGTGGCGGCGCGCGGCCGGTCCAGCAGCAGCGCGATCTCGCCGAAGTAGTCCGAAGGCCCGAGGCGGCCCACTGCCACCCCGCGCCCCCGCGCCCTCGCGCCCCGCCTGCCCGCGGCGCCGCGTGTGGCAGCGTGCATACCTGGCGCGGTCCAGCTTGACGCACTTGAGCGGGCCGGCGGCGCGCACGGTGGCGGCGCGCGGCCGGTCCAGCAGCAGCGCGATCTCGCCGAAGTAGTCCGAAGGCCCGAGGCGGCCCACTGCCACCCCGCGCCCCCGCGCCCTCGCGCCCCGCCTGCCCGCGGCGCCGCGTGTGGCAGCGTGCATACCTGGCGCGGTCCAGCTTGACGCACTTGAGCGGGCCGGCGGCGCGCACGGTGGCGGCGCGCGGCCGGTCCAGCAGCAGCGCGATCTCGCCGAAGTAGTCCGAAGGCCCGAGGCGGCCCACTGCCACCCCGCGCCCCCGCGCCCTCGCGCCCCGCCTGCCCGCGGCGCCGCGTGTGGCAGCGTGCATACCTGGCGCGGTCCAGCTTGACGCACTTGAGCGGGCCGGCGGCGCGCACGGTGGCGGCGCGCGGCCGGTCCAGCAGCAGCGCGATCTCGCCGAAGTAGTCCGAAGGCCCGAGGCGGCCCACTGCCACCCCGCGCCCCCGCGCCCCCGCGCCCCGCCTGCCCGCGGCGCCGCGTGTGGCAGCGTGCATACCTGGCGCGGTCCAGCTTGACGCACTTGAGCGGGCCGGCGGCGCGCACGGTGGCGGCGCGCGGCCGGTCCAGCAGCAGCGCGATCTCGCCGAAGTAGTCCGAAGGCCCGAGGCGGCCCAATGCCACCCCGCGCCCCGCCTGCCCGCGGCGCCGCGTGTGGCAGCGTGCATACCTGGCGCGGTCCAGCTTGACGCACTTGAGCGGGCCGGCGGCGCGCACGGTGGCGGCGCGCGGCCGGTCCAGCAGCAGCGCGATCTCGCCGAAGTAGTCCGAAGGCCCGAGGCGGCCCACTGCCACCCCGCGCCCCGCCTGCCCGCGGCGCCGCGTGTGGCAGCGTGCATACCTGGCGCGGTCCAGCTTGACGCACTTGAGCGGGCCGGCGGCGCGCACGGTGGCGGCGCGCGGCCGGTCCAGCAGCAGCGCGATCTCGCCGAAGTAGTCCGAAGGCCCGAGGCGGCCCACTGCCACCCCGCGCCCCGCCTGCCCGCGGCGCCGCGTGTGGCAGCGTGCATACCTGGCGCGGTCCAGCTTGACGCACTTGAGCGGGCCGGCGGCGCGCACGGTGGCGGCGCGCGGCCGGTCCAGCAGCAGCGCGATCTCGCCGAAGTAGTCCGAAGGCCCGAGGCGGCCCACTGCCACCCCGCGCCCCCGCGCCCCCGCGCCCCGCCTGCCCGCGGCGCCGCGTGTGGCAGCGTGCATACCTGGCGCGGTCCAGCTTGACGCACTTGAGCGGGCCGGCGGCGCGCACGGTGGCGGCGCGCGGCCGGTCCAGCAGCAGCGCGATCTCGCCGAAGTAGTCCGAAGGCCCGAGGCGGCCCACTGCCACCCCGCGCCCCGCCTGCCCGCGGCGCCGCGTGTGGCAGCGTGCATACCTGGCGCGGTCCAGCTTGACGCACTTGAGCGGGCCGGCGGCGCGCACGGTGGCGGCGCGCGGCCGGTCCAGCAGCAGCGCGATCTCGCCGAAGTAGTCCGAAGGCCCGAGGCGGCCCACTGCCACCCCGCGCCCCGCCTGCCCGCGGCGCCGCGTGTGGCAGCGTGCATACCTGGCGCGGTCCAGCTTGACGCACTTGAGCGGGCCGGCGGCGCGCACGGTGGCGGCGCGCGGCCGGTCCAGCAGCAGCGCGATCTCGCCGAAGTAGTCCGAAGGCCCGAGGCGGCCCACTGCCACCCCGCGCCCCCGCGCCCCCGCGCCCCGCCTGCCCGCGGCGCCGCGTGTGGCAGCGTGCATACCTGGCGCGGTCCAGCTTGACGCACTTGAGCGGGCCGGCGGCGCGCACGGTGGCGGCGCGCGGCCGGTCCAGCAGCAGCGCGATCTCGCCGAAGTAGTCCGAAGGCCCGAGGCGGCCCACTGCCACCCCGCGCCCCGCCTGCCCGCGGCGCCGCGTGTGGCAGCGTGCATACCTGGCGCGGTCCAGCTTGACGCACTTGAGCGGGCCGGCGGCGCGCACGGTGGCGGCGCGCGGCCGGTCCAGCAGCAGCGCGATCTCGCCGAAGTAGTCCGAAGGCCCGAGGCGGCCCACTGCCACCCCGCGCCCCGCCTGCCCGCGGCGCCGCGTGTGGCAGCGTGCATACCTGGCGCGGTCCAGCTTGACGCACTTGAGCGGGCCGGCGGCGCGCACGGTGGCGGCGCGCGGCCGGTCCAGCAGCAGCGCGATCTCGCCGAAGTAGTCCGAAGGCCCGAGGCGGCCCACTGCCACCCCGCGCCCCGCCTGCCCGCGGCGCCGCGTGTGGCAGCGTGCATACCTGGCGCGGTCCAGCTTGACGCACTTGAGCGGGCCGGCGGCGCGCACGGTGGCGGCGCGCGGCCGGTCCAGCAGCAGCGCGATCTCGCCGAAGTAGTCCGAAGGCCCGAGGCGGCCCACTGCCACCCCGCGCCCCGCCTGCCCGCGGCGCCGCGTGTGGCAGCGTGCATACCTGGCGCGGTCCAGCTTGACGCACTTGAGCGGGCCGGCGGCGCGCACGGTGGCGGCGCGCGGCCGGTCCAGCAGCAGCGCGATCTCGCCGAAGTAGTCCGAAGGCCCGAGGCGGCCCACTTCCACCCCCGCGCCTTCCGCCTGCCCGTTGCGTTGCTGCAGCACCACTGCCGTTCCTAAACACACCACATTCCGTATGTAAGCACAATAAATAAATGTTATGGGTCAATTAGCCTTTCAGCTAAGCAGTCGGCATTATTCTAAAATGCTTCTAGGGCAATTTTCATACATATTGGCCTGTCAGCGCTGATGATCCACCAGCCTGAAATTTTCGATCGGCGCGTATACCTGATGTCGCGCAGTCATGTAAACTTAACCTTATTGTTATTTCCAAGCGCGTTATCTCATCGCAATATACCTTCAACGATAATGTAGAAGTCGTCTCCGGCCTCGCCCTGACGCACGATGGTCTCGCCGTCCGTGAAGTAGACGGGCTCTAGAGCGTCCGCAACTGTTAAACGCTCCCATTTCTCCAAGCTCTCTGAGAACGCAAAAATAATTCGGATGTTAACACCGAACGGCACATGATGATGATGATACGAAAATAATGAAACAAAATCGTCGTCTCTAAAAAATAAAATAAAATCGTAGTACGACTTTAATACTGCACGGCAGGTCATGACTTTTTGAATGTTAATAAAACAAGATGTTTTCTAGGGCGTAGTTTTGCTACATTTTTAAAATATGTACCTATTTGTTTTACTAATAAGATGATAACTATAAATTAAAAATTTTAAAAACCCCCAATGCAATTATGTCACTCCTATGTTTGAACATTAAGTCATTGCCCGTTATGCGTCTAAGATCCCTTCCGCAGCTAACAAAAGAGCTGATAACTTTGAAATGGCTGAACCGATTTTAATGAAACATATTTAAGAACCATCGCCAAGAAACCTGCTTTCTATTTAAAAAAAACCGCATCCAAATCGGAGCACCCGTTTAAGAGCTATGATGCCACAGACAGACAGACAGACAGACACACACACATAGCGGTCAAACTTATAACACCCCTCGTTTTGTGTCGGGGGTTAAAAATACCCAAAAACACGCGCAGTCCAACCAACCTATCTTGAGCCATCGTGCCTCCCCCACGCGGCCCCACGCCCGAAGTCGATTACCGCGAAAAACTCGGTAGGATATATAAAGCCCAGGTTCGGCCGAGGATGGAGTATTGCTCTCATCTCTGGGCTGGCGCACCCCAATATCAGCTGTTTTCACGGGTGCGTCCCACGAGATATAACTACAAAATATCTAATTTCATTTTAATAACGTTCACAAGGTATAATGAACGTTAGCTATAACAGCAAAAAGTATAATTTTTTAACGTATAACGCTTAAATTATATAACGTTACTAGCTGTTGCCCGCGACTCCGTCCGGGAAGAATGGGGGGGGGGGGGGGATAAAAAATAGCCTACGACCTATTCTCAGACCTACCGAGTGTAGAGAAAAAAGTTTCATAAAAATCGGCCAAGCCGTTTCGGAGGAGTTTGGTAACAAACACCGTGACACGAGATTTTTATATATTAGATTTTTATACACGAGATTTTTATATATTAGATTTTTATATAACTTCAATTTCTATAAGATTTATATGGACTAATTTCTTTTAACATAACAAACATAAGGTATAACAGTCATGATATATAGTAATATATGTAAATGTTACATTATGTGGCGCGAGCGAGCGAAGCGAGCGAGCATGACTTTTCGGGGCAGAAGCGACTTGGATAGGTTAGGTTCAGAAGGCTAAGGCGGGAGCGAAGCGTAGCGTAGCTCCCGCCTTAGCCTTCGATGTTAGGTTTTTTTTGTAACATAGCGGAAAAAATGAATGGATTGCTTGATTGTTTGCTTGCATCAAAGTTTTTAATGAATTTATATGTTTTAAATCTTAGGTTTTATGAACATTATACGCTTCGATCGTTATATCAATTGATATTATATATAAACAACGTTATACATTACAAAATTAGATATTTTAAAATTATACTTTTCGTTCATTATATTCAGTAAACGTTACACTAAACGAGTTTATATAAAGTGAGCGTATATATTATGAGTATTAGATAATAAGTTGTTATATCTCGTATTACTTACCCCTTTAAGAGGCGAGTGTACAATTTTCTGCAGGGCCGACAACGCATTGGTATCTTGTAAGGCGCTGCGAGTGTCTATGGACAGTGGTGTTCATTTAACACCTGGTGACCCACTACTTCGTTTGACTGGCCTCTCTAACATAAAAAAAAGGCCCTTAACAAAATAGTGCTCACCCAGTATGGAGACGCGCGAGAGGAACTCGTCGTACATGCGCCGCTTGCGGATGGTGGAGCCCATGAGTATGCGGCGGTAGGAGTCGCGGTCGAGCCCCCACAGCTTGAGCGCGCTGCGCGCGCGCACGGTGGCGGCGCGCGGCGTGCCGTAGATCAGCGCCAGCTCGCCGAAGCTGCCGCCCTCGCCGATCGACGTCACCGGCTCGCCGTTTACCAGCACCTGACAAACTTGCTTTTAACCCCCGACACAAAAACGACGGGGTGTTATAGGTTTGATGTGTCGTGTGTGTGTGTCTGTGGCATCGTAGCTCCCGAACGGATGAACCGATGTTGCTTGTTTTTAGGGTTCCGTATCCAAAGGGTAAAAACGGGATCCTATTACTTAGGCTCCGCTGTCCGTCCGTTTGTCACCAGGCTGTATCTCATGAACCGTGATAGCTAGACAGTTGAAATTTTCACAGATGATGTATTTCGGTTGCCGCTATAACAACAAATACTAAAAACCAGAATAAAATAAATATTTAAGGGAGCTCCCGTATAACAAACGTGATTTTTTTTGCTCGTTTTTGCTCGATATTGGTAACGGCATGTAATACGCTTGAAATATTCACAGAGTATTTGGTTATATATTCACTTTCAAAATAAATAATTAAATTAAAATAAAACAAATATTTAAGGGGGGCTCCCACACAAAAAACGAGATTTTTTTCCCGTTTTTATAGGTAATGGTACGGAACCCTTCATGCGCGAGTATATATGAAAATATGAATGTTTGTATTTGAGTTGTGTATAACAATGTAGAAAAATGGAATCTCAAATTCTCAACGTGACATTAGGTAGCGAAAACGTTCCACCCTGGCATGCGATTATGTTTCTTCGTCAACTTTACCTTCAAGGGAATTAAATTTTCTAATGAAAATAACGATTTTTTAACCGACTTCAAAAAAAGGAGGAGGTTCTCAATTCGATTGTATGTTCTTTTTTTTTTTTTAACGTGTGTTACCTCAGAACTCCGTCATTTATGATCCGATTTGGAAGATTTTTTCGTTGTGTGAAAGCACAGGCTTCAAGGTTGGTCCCGTTATTACCAGAATCCAGTTCTGATGATGGGATCCATGAGGAATTGAAGAAACTCCTCAAAAATTCAAGAAAAAAGTATAGCGACTTTAGTATTTTCGGTGACAAGTCGAGCATTTGCATTCAGAAAGTATCATGGAACTCTGTAATAAAACGACGCAACCCCGTCGAGCATTAAAAATAGAATTTTCAACATAAACTTATTTCGAAGTCAAACTGATGATTTTATCCTACGCATCTATTTTAACAGAAATAACTAAAAAGCAAAAAATAAAAATTTTAAATAAAAAATATAACCACCTTCAAAAAACATCCAAAAAACTATGAAATAATAATTGAACCAAACCGACCACAATAAGCATGAAAATATCTTTCTTCTAATCTGTTCGAAGTCGGTGCCTCAGCACGAGCCAGCAGGAGTGTAGAAGCCCTATAGATAGTAGGTATGTAGGTAAGTTAGATTACTAGGTCCACTCCTGCTGGCTCGAGCTGAGGCACCGACTTCGAACAGATTAGAAGAAAGATATTTTCATGCTTATTGTGGTCGGTTTGGTTCAATTATTATTTCATAGTTTTTTGGATGTTTTTTGAAGGAGGTTATATTTTTTATTTAAAATTTTTATTTTTGTATTTTTAAGTGGGATAAAAAATATTTTTTTTCATACAAATTACTTTTGGTAATGGTAACTATGAAGGTATATTCTGATTCGCACCTAGCTTTAAAAACCGACTTACGCGTGGTAAAGGTGTTAGTTAGTCGGCGTAGCAACTCTAAATCAAATAGAAACGATCTTATTTTGGCAGTTAGTTGTAATGGAGGTTGCATGAAGCTTGCTTGAAAATTTTGCATGGTCTATATTTTCGAACTATTTAAATTCTTGGATTTAGTCGTCAGTTAGCATGCCGTGTCAGCTGTAAAGTATCTATGACGCTTTTATCAGTCTTTTTTTTTACAAAACCGTGGCAAAATAGTCTCACAGAGCAAGCTACTTAAAAAAAAAATACTATACAATATACATATACAGACCTCAACCTCTCCCGAGTGTATGATATAGAAGTTGTCTCCCTCATCGCCCTGCCGTATGACGGTCTCGCCAGGCAAGCATTGTACAGGGAACATGGCATCAAACATATCTGCCCGCTCCGACTCGTCTAGGTGTGTGAACAGTACGTTGGAGGCTATGGCACGGGACAGAGCACCCATTGTTTTGTAGTCTTTTGGCACCACCTGCGTGAAAAAGGATTTATAAGAAAGCCTACAGAACGCTGGGATTTTTACTTCCCCAATCCTATGGTTTCGCCTAGTACATGGTGATTTTTAATCGGTGACAGGAGTTGAAAAATAAGCCCTTCCCTAGCCAAAATGGAATTTAATAATTCCACTTTGGCTAGGGAAGGGCTTATTTTTCAACTCCTGACACTTTACAAAACTATACTTAACTTCAACAAATGTAGAATGACCATACATTCGGTGGATGAAGGAAGTTCTAGCAATAAAGTATCTTTTTTAGTTAAACAGAGACATAATTGCTTGAGACCTTGTGTTAATACACAAGGTCTCAACTTCAAGGTCAGAACTTCCTTCATCCACCGAATGTATGGTCATTCTACATTTGTTGAAGTTAAGTATAGTTTTGTAAAGTGTCATCGCTTTGGCGGGGTTTTTGTCAGGTCTCAAGTCAAAGTTTGTTCAAGAAACTGACTTGTCAAAGAGGTTTAAGGCTCATAGACTAAACCATGTGTAAGGTGACAATTATTTTAATAAAAAAATGATTTTCCAAATCATTATTATTAAAAATAATAACCGTTTTGTTTCACGTACTAGGGGCGTTCAATAAAAAGTGAGAATGAGTATGTTATAAACAACTTTTACTAAATGTAATTTTATTTTTCGACATAGTCACCTTTTAGCATAATACACTTATTATATCTTTTTTCTAAACTTAAAATTTCATTTTTAAAAAAGGTCTCATCTTGAGTACTTAAAAAATCTTGTACTGCAGCGACTACCGCGTCGTCGTCTTCAAATTTCTGGCCTCTCGGGTATTGTTTCAATCTCGGAAATAGGTAGAAATCACTGGGAGCGAGATCTGGTGAATACAAAGGTTGCTTAAGGATATTGAACCCAGCATCACGAATTGCAGCCATTGCAACGATGGACTTGTGTGCCGGGGCATTGTCCTGGTGGAACAGCACAACTTTCGAGACTTTACCTCGCCGTTTTTCGCGGATCTCATTGCGCAATGTTGCTATTTGTTTGGCGTATAAAGTGCCCGTAATAGCGGCTCCATGTTTGAGATACTCAATCATTAATACCCCTTTACCATCCCAAAAAACAGAGCCCATGACCTTACCGGCAGATGGGCCCACCTTGAATTTCTTCGGAGTTGGAGATGATGGCCTTTTCCATGTCATAGACTGCAGTTTCGTTTCAGGGTCGTAATGATGGAGCCATGTTTCGTCCATTGTTATAAATCGCGCCAAAAAAAGTTCCCGGTCTTGCTGTATCAGGTCCAAAGCTTCTTGACAAATCTCGACTTTAGTTCGTTTTTGCGTGTCAGTAAGCATTCTTGGTACCCAACGCGCAGATACCTTTTTCATACCCAAGCGTTCATGTAAAATATTATGCACGCTCCCCGTTGATATCTTTACATTTTCAGCAATAAAACGAACCGTGACACGACGATCCGCCAAAACTGAGTTTTCAACTTTTTTCACAATTTCTTCAGTTATTGCAGTAGTAGGGCGTCCGGAGCGGGGGTCGTCCATGGTCGATGTTCTTCCATGTCTAAATTCGGCGCACCAACGTGCGACTGTCGAATACGGAGGAGCATTACACCCTAAAGTGTCCCGCAAATCTAAATTGACTTGGTCCGTAGAAAAATTTTTCAAACACAAGTATTTGATAACGGCGCGCAGTTAAATTTTCTCCATTTTCGCTAACGTACTCAATAGCATTGCAAAGAAATTACCGTATTTTTTTTTAAACAAAAGACAGTTACTTTTTTTTTCATAGCAATCAGCTAGATAGATTAGCTTTACCGACCAGTATTTAATTTCTTAATATTGAAAGAGTTTGCATCTCATTCTCACTTTATATTGAACGCCCCTCGTAATTGCGACTTAAGCCAACCAGCGAATACGTGTTTTGTTCTTCCATCAGGACAAAGTTAACGAAGCGGTAAAAAATTGATTTCAGTACATTTAAGTATTTAACTTTTTGTAGGTAGGCGTTTTTATTTTTTAATTATAAAAATCAGGGACGTCGCGTGTTCAAATTTTTGAATCGAAAGCGAAAATTTCCATACAACTTTGAGAAAAAATATTTTATTAAAACTACTCAACAAGCAAGTCGTTTATTGATAAATAAATCTATACATACATATAATAAAATAATAAATGTGTTACCATCCACCGCTAAGTTAAGGTTGCCATACAGACAAAAGGATTTTAAAAATTAAACATAATATTCTTATGATAACTAACTTAGTTTACAAAGTTTACACAGTTTTAATGAATGAAATGATAAATGTAAGTAGTAAGTAATCAACTGTACCAATAACATTTCTTTCAAAACAACAGGTAGTCACCAATAATAATCAACATAACTTAAGCAAAAATTAAAATTCTGCATTTGTTACATTACAAGAAATGTCAGGTCAGGACTTTTAGGGTGAGATCTGGATTTTTATAAGGATATCATTTTTGCATATGGCAACCTTACGCCCAGTAGGGCACTGATGGCGAGCAAACAATAGCTGCTGAATACTAGCGAACATTGTATCGGCGTAGGTTCTGCTTTAAAATACAGATTCCCATCGCAGGCCGCGGAGTGCTCACGGTCGCCGGAAACTAGGCGATATTTTTTTGATATTGTACGTAATAATTATTGTAGGTGATAAAAATTCCAGTTAATATAATAATAAATGCACATGTCACAAACATGTATGTAAGCAATAAGCATGTCTATTGATAGCCAATTGATGGCACAATAGATGTTACGTCACCACCCTCGTCATCTCTTCCCAGCATGTCGTGATCAACAATTACACATTGATGCATAGCTATTTGAATAACTAATATAAACTAAACACTGGCTGGAGCCATGTTGTGATGGTAACTTAAAAATTCATGTGACTTTGTAATTTTTTCTAGAACATTATTCAGTTGACAACCAACTGCAAACACTTTTTACTGCCCATTTGTAAACTTTGCATAACAAGGTCCACAAAAAAATAGTCAGTTAAGTTTAAGAGTATATGCGACTGTAGTGATACTTTGTGAGACTGAGAACAAGAGTAGCTAGTAAAGTTATGATGGTTATACTGCACCAGGACAAAATGTTGTTACCTTTTTAACATAACTTGTAGCGTCTTCCTCGGTGACAGGCTCCGCGCTGATGCCCCCGCGGCGGCGCGGCGGCAGCCCGCCCGGCGCCGGCAGCGGCGACAGCTCGCCATCAGCCTCGCCCTCGGACGCCGCCGCCGCCGCGGCCGCAGCCTTCACCTGCTCCTGTAAATTAAATAAGTCTTGTCAGAACTGAAATTTTCCACATTTTCATGTTAAGGGCCTACGCTAGCTGACGCGGATTAGCCGGAACGGACGCCAGTCTAATAAGAAATTGCATGAACAGCGCTTAACTGGCGCGGGCGCGTGCGACGGATTTTAGGTAGGTTTTTTACGGAGCGGGACCCGCGAGCGTGCGCACGCGGCGGGCGTCCGCGTCAGCTAGCGTAGGCCCTAACAGTTGGAGTTAAATGAAAGCTTATAAAAAAACCTGTCAAGAGCATGTCGGGCCATGCTCAGTGTAGGGTTCCGTAGTTCCCGACCGTCACAATAGGCGGACTTAAAATACGTCTTTTTTAGTTAGATAGGTAGGTTAGGTAGGTACAGATGTTTTATCTCACGAAAGCGGGTAAGCCATACTTGTATGTGAAGATACACAAAGCACATTGTCTCTGTGTGCGTAAGCTCGGGAGCGGGACCGCTCAGAGTCGGTGGCATCGCCAGTCGGATCACGGGATCAGTCATGCTAGTTGGTTCGCATCAAAATTTTTGATTGAGTACCGTCAACATGCAAAATACGAAACGGAACGCAAATTAATTTAAACCGACTAAAATGTTACCCCACAATACAACTTGTTTTAGTTAATTTAAACCCAATTTCCCACACTCAACAACAATAAGTACCCACCCACGAACGAACGTAATACAACTCAAAGACAAAGACCAAGGACCACCAATGAAATGGAGAGAGAGATTTACTTGACCTAACACAAAGCATATCCATCCCGACCCCATTAACTCAGGAAAAATCTTAACAGCGCGATGTAGAATTCAACGTCGGTGGTGCAGCGCCATCTATCGGCGAATTGGGTAACTAATCTACTTATGACCTAGTATGTATGTTGATGGTTTTTCAGACGTAATTCTTTATTATAAGAACCGATTTCAATTATTATTTTTTTATTTGAAAGGAGATACTGTTAGCGTGATCTTATAGGTACTTAAAGAAAAAAAAATGTTTGCAGTGACGGTTAAATTACAATCTTAGTTTAGAAATATTTTTTTACAAAAACTTAAAAACTGCTCAACTGATTAAGTTGAAAATAATTTTCGTAGAAAGTTTTTATTAAGTCTAACTCACGTGATTTTTTTCATATTTTTAGACGTGCGGTTCAAAAGTTAGAGGGGGGGACACAATATTTTGAACTTTCGGAGAGAATATCTCCGAAAACATTCACTTTATCAAAAAATGGTTTTAGCAAACCCCTATTTATTTTCAAATACCTATCCAATGATACCCCACACTATTGGGTTAGTCGAGAAAAAAAATCACCCCCACTTCACGTCTACGGGAGGTACCCTAAAAAAAACTAGTTTTTTTTATTTAACCAATTTGTCGGCATGACTGATATATATATTCATGCCAAATTACAGCTTTCTAGTACTAACAGTCTCTGACAGACAGACAGACAGACAGACGGACAGACATGGCGAAACTATAAGGGTTCCTAGTTGACTACGGAACCCTAATGAAGATAATTACTTTGTATCAAAAAAATTCTCAATACCAGAGGCCTTATTGTCTAACGCACTTGGAATCACAACCGTTTTCACTGTTTCATTTTGTGATACAGTAAGTATAGTATAAATGTAGAAAGAGACTGTGAATACAATCGCAAGCACCCGCGCGTTAAACTGCATGGGCTCAGGTTTTATTACAAAAATAAAGTAGAGTTGATGTATACTTAGACTAAAGTTGTTTGGTTTTTTTACCCAAATCTCTGAGTAAACTGGCTGGTCTGTCTGATTCATCACTTTAAGACCAAGCAACCCTATATGTAGATGTCTGTAGCCTTTACACATTATCCTTTTCATCACACTTGCACATAGACAGCACCATAACAAGCAGGCTAACTTGGCTGCAATGCCTTAAATAAAATCTGTGGGCTTTTTTCTTGCAATATAGCCCAAGGACTGTATAGTAGATTGTTCAACAAGGGAGGAAAATAACCAATATCACATGAGGTTACTTGGCACCCAAGCACAGCGAGGGTGCCAATATTCCGAGGGTGATATTGGTGTTTTTCCCAAGTTAAACACTCTGCTTTCCATTTCGACTACAAGGAAAGTAAGAAAATATAAGTATAAATAAATAAAAATGTCTAAACTGGTCAATATGATTGTTGTAAAATATTTCAATGGAGTTTATTGTTAAGGAATAATTAATTAACAAAATTTAGAATGTTCAATATAATAATTAATGGAAACAGTAGATAAAGTAGGTATTTTAGTAAATTTATTTATAAAATATGTAAGTAACAAATTTGAACCAGGGAGTTGAGCTGTATAGAGATAGGCTGTGTGGACAATAACATTGTCATTTCATGTACCATGTTTTTTTCTTAACATTTTCTTACTTTTCTGGTTTAAGTCACTAAATAAGAAATTAATAATTTAATTTAATAATATTTCACTGGCATTATAAAATTTGTAATATGGCTAATTAAGAAAAAAAAACTCAATACTTAATTATTCCATGTCGTAATGCTTGGCTGAATGCGTATGTGTTCCATTGACAGCCAATGCCTTTATTTTTTTAAATTCATTTCTACCCTTGGGAAGAAAATAATACATATCCTCCCATATGTCAGATATGATTTGCCTCACTTTCCGAGTATGAGAGATGAAAAAGATTTTGTTTTGTTTGTGTGATTGTTCCTGCTGTGGTACAGGTTCAAGTTCAAGTACAGAGGTTACTTTATCTCAATTGGAACTAAAAATCTTACTTTAATTTTCAGTTATACAAAATTTAATGAAATTTAAATTTGAGATTTCTTCAAAGTTGAATTTGTAATTTTTAGTAACACATTTGTTATTAAATACTGTTAAAATAAATGGAATACCTATCTTGCTCCTCCGCTGAGTAAGATTTAAATAAAGATTTGTTATTTCTTATCAGTGAGTGTTTATCTAATTTAAAACCTGCCAAGATATTTGTAACTTATAATCAAGGCTCGGACTTTTCGTCACACGGTAAGATGAAAGAAAACTATGGAGTCAATATCTAAATATATAAAAGAAGAAACTGACTGACTGACTGACGACTGACATATCAACGCACAGCCCAAACCGCTGGTTCTAGAGATTCCAAATTTGGCACGTAGGTGCCTTATAAGGTCTAGGGGTGCACTAAGAAAGGATTTTTCAAAATTCACAACTTAAGGGGGTGAGACGGGGGGTCCAAAGTTTGTATGGGAAAACAAGATTAGTTTGACTATTTTATTTGAAACTTCACAGAAGTACTCCTAACAATAAATGAGTAAACACGTGTTTCAGGTTTTATGAGAATTCAACCCCTAAAAGGGGGAAATGGGGTGACAAAGTCTGAAAATCAACATGGTTATTGTTGCTATGGTTTATCGGGTCGCTGATCACGAAAACAGTAATGATTTTAAAATCGAACGTGGCGAACGTGAAATACCAGTTCCCTGTTGGATAGAACGATTTCTATAACTATAAAAAAAGATTTGTGCGCGGACGAAGTCGCGGGAAAAAGCTAGTTGTAACTAAAATTTAAGTCACATTCATACTCACTCAATTAATTAATACCGAAAGAAAATTTTAAATAAAATAAATAATTTGAATTGAATTAAATTATATCTTACATAAAAAAATTAACTGCCACACAGTAAAAAAAAATAACAGTAAGAAAGCTCCTTGTTTGTAATATCCATAGGGCATGTAGATACAAGAATGGGTGCTTTAAAATCTTGACAAGGTGTGGCGTGTGTATAGTCCATTTCAAAATTGCAATTGTAAAATGAGTATTATCATGGCGGCTTTTCCATATTTTCTAGAGTAAAATCGGTTTACATCAATGGAAGTTAGAGTAGTATATTCTAGACTTCCCACATCATACTACAAAATTCATTTTAGCTATTTTTTTTTACATTAAAGTAGATTAATTTTCGATTGACATTTTCGATCTGTCAGCCTGATAAAGGGATAAAAGTATTGGGACTAAGAAAATGAGTGAGTATGAGTATGAATATCAGTTAAATTTTAGTTTTAATATCAACTCCATAGTTTTCTTTCATCTTACCATGCAACAAAAAGTCCGAGCCTTGCTTATAATAATAATTTTCCTTTATTTGGGTATAACCCAATCATTACACAATATTTATGTATGCAAAAGTAAAAATAAAATGTAAAATAAAATAAAATGCAAATAATAATACTTATCCTGCTCCATTTTTTTAATCTGCTTTTGACTGGGAAAGGTAATGGAATTTGAGTCTGTTGGTTGTGTCCTCTTCCTTTTGTTTCCATTGCAGGAACAAGGAAGTCTTTCTTCACAAATATGATGATAAAAATTGTAACTTTTGTGGTTGATTTGGGTTCTGAAGTTTGGCTCAAAAATGCTTTAATCTTCAGGCTTATAATAGCCTTATTTGTAATTTGTTACTTACCACCCTTAAGACACAATGTACTATTGTCATCCACATAAAGCATATACACCGTGAAATTTTAGTGGTTGTTTTCTCGAAACGAGGTGATTTAGTATCGATTGTACAATCGATTTATAATTACTATTTTGACTAGAGTCAAAAATCCAATTGTGAAAACGAATGTCGAAAATGACCGCAAACCAATAGTAACGCTTCGTTGGTACCTAAACTATCGTACGATCGTATGCTACTTGTACCAACGAAGCGTTACTATTGGTTTGCGGTCATTTTCGACATTCGTTTTTCACAATTGGATTTTTGACTCTAGTCAAAATAGTAATTATAAATCGATTGTACAATCGAAACTAAATCACCTTGTTTCGGGAAAACAACCACTAAAATTTTACGGTGTATATCACCACTCACATATAGCATTTATTACCACTTAGCCTGTATGTAAAGGACAGACAGGTTGAAATCTTTGACAAAATAATATTAGTCTGCCAGTCTCTGGAAGTGAAATATCTCCATGCTAAGTAGTCAAATGGGACAATGGAAGTAGTGGATACAATAAAGAATGATTATAAACTCAACAGCTGTACCATATAAAGAAAGATGTGCTGGTCTTTATAATCTTTTTAAATACTCCAGTTACAGATAATACAGAAAAATCGCAATCAATAAAAATATCAGAGCTGATTGATCCACCAGTCAATCACCAAAATTTGATGAAAATTATTTGAGCTGTATTTTGTAATTCAGATCAAGTCTAAATGACCACCAGCAATACTATAACAGGCTATTATAGTTCATGTTAACTTTGTATTTGTACTTATGCAATGCTCTAACTTAATTATCACATTTGATAATAAGTATGGGCATGTTCAACTCATTGTAAGTACAGCCTCTTTAGTACCTCTTTGTTAACATCTGATAAGGTTATTTCAGGGTTCTCTCATTTATTATCCTAATCTAACAATTTTTATCAGAGGACCCTTAACACAAGTACCTGATAAGCTGTATCTTGATATAAACAATATTTAAAAATATAGATAAAAATTAAGGTAGGTACTTTTTCCATGTAAAATACTTTTTTCTTGGCTTAATTAGTGATGCTATATTAATTATTTTGAAGCGGTAGTTTGGCTAGTTAGTGTAGTTACATTGACTTGCTTGTTTCAGCAAAGTTGTTGTTGCTACTAATGCACTTTATTTAACATGAAATGAAATTTGATCTAAATGTAATGTTGAACTTACCCGTTCCAATTTCTGAAAATATTGCCTGAGAAATGTAACAGGGTTTTCTGGTTTATTAACACAAAGCTGTACAATACAGTCTTTTAACAATAATTGAATGTTATGGCTTTGGATGTAACTTTCACATTCATGTAAACAGTGTTCTTCCTCCATTTCTGTAACGAACTCTCCATAAAATATTATTTTTCCGATAAAAATAATTCATAGCATAGTAGTAAGTACGAATATGGTAGAGATAACTCAAACACAACTTGAATTCTTCATTCTTAGCTCTAAAATAAGATTAGGGAATCACGGAAAGTGAAAAGCAGAAATGTCATAATGTCAAGTCAAGGAAAGTGTTTTTTTTTTTAAAATACCCATGTTCCGGAAGACAACGGTAACAAAGTATATACAGCAACAATGTCAAGTATCAGAGGCCCTATCACGAAGTGCATAATTCGAACTTCGTTTCGTGCCGTCCCGCTCACGCTAATATGATTTGACACGAGAGTGAGAGGGATAATGCGATGCGAACTTCGATTTTCGGATTTCGTGGTAGCGCCTCTGATTGTGAGTTAGTTGTTTTAGTTATTTATTACCTATCAGCTTTTCAAAAACTTCTGCAACGCAATACTATCTTTTACTTTACGACGAGCTTTATTAGGAGCAGGCGTAATTTATTCTATAACTTTTATTATAAACAAAACAATATTATGCATAGAAACAACAAATTGTTTGATAAATGTGATTCACTTTCGTCGATTTCCCGCCAAGCCAATTCAAGCAAGTTTGATTTAAATACACAGCCAGACCTAATAAGAGATGATTAATTTATATGTAGATGTTGGAAGCATTGTATCTTTATCCATTGTTTCCATCCAATGCAGTCTATCTGTGGTCCAATTTGAAAAAATAGACTAGGGTAGTCTATGCTCTATTTGCTATTTTGCTGTCGTTGCTTGCTTGCTTGCTGCTGTTGGATTGGATGTTTTGTCATTATCTGTGGTTACATCAAAAATGGAAGCTGCGGGCACTGACGCCGGCGCTGAAAATCATTTACAAAATGTATTATCAGAGACTGAAATCGCAAGTTTGCCCGCAGTTATCACGGATAAAATTAACACGTATATTGACAAGAAGTTTGAAGAATACTTAACTTCGAAGGCTCTTCATGAGACCAGTAAAACACAAATAGGTAAGAACCCGGTGTGTTTTGTCATTTTAGTCGTTAGCATTAAATACTAATATAAAAAGGACTGTACAATGTGCTTTAGTTAAATATTCTATGAATAATTAGTTGCTATTGTTACTTTAAAATGCACTTATTAATATAAGAGGTGATAAATGTGGGGTAGGGTTAACTTTTTCTTAGTCATGTAAGTAACTTTCCCTTTATTTAGTTTTCTTTTCTATGTCGAATATTGAACATTATATTAAAATTCCATAAGCCCCATCCTTTCTCTTTATAAACGATAAATCCTTATATTTATTCAAACGTTTATAATATATTTCTATCTCAGAACAATGTTAAACTATATGATTTATATATTTATTTTACACTTCCTGAACTTTTCCAAGCCTAGTTTTGCTAATGCACCCAAAGCGCAAAGCTATATAATATAAAATAAACCATAAGCTTTACCATCTTAAACAAGATGCATGCGGATGACAGAGTTTCTGACTGCTATACCTGGATAAAGTATTTTATAAAATTCTTTGTCAAACTTATCTATTTTAACAACAAATCATCTTTGATTAATTTTTTTTAAACTATATCAGATGAAAAATGGCCTGGCTGGATGCCAAAACTTCCGTTTAGCTACTTAAATTCTGTTATACTAAAGTATAGTATGCCACAACTGGCAAAGTGACATATTTGACAACCAAATGGCCTAGTGGTTAGAGAGGGTCAGGTCCCGTTGGCCTTACTTGCATTTAGCCTTGGCGAGCAGAGCATGTTATAGTATTTCCTATCATTTATTTTCTCGATGACAGCTCCCGTAGGATGTAACTGCGTTTAGTTACGCAAAAATTAACTTACAAGTGCGAGATATAAAAAATACGACAACTGCCCAATCTTGTTCCTTGATCCCATATAAGATTCATCTAAGACACATTGAGTCCATATATGCGGTAATTTTTTTTAAAGTACGATAAATAATAAACATATTAATAAAGTTTTTTCCAATACTACTGAGCCATTTGCTTGTCAAGGCTAAATGCAAGTACGGCCAACGGGACCCGACCCGTTAGAGAGCCTGACTATGAAGCTTGAAGTCCAGGGTTTGATTCCTTTTGTATGAAAAATATGAATGTTTTTTCTCGAGTCTTGGGTGTATAATATGTATTTATGTATGTATCTACCTATATAAGTATGTTTATCCATTGCCTAGTACCCATAACAAAAGGATTGCTTACTTTGGGACAAGGTGAATGTCCTGTGATATTTATTTATTTTATATTGCTTTATACAGAAATATTCAATTTTTAGAAAACTTCACATGGAAATTAGTGATGTAATTGCAAGAGTTGTTTCGGCATGGAACCACTTTCTTACACACTTTCTTTTATGAGAAAAAGTACTTAAACTGCTCTTTTCACTATCAGTTTTTTGTGATCATGGAATCTAACCATGGGATTATTCATTAAGGAATGGGCCCTTTTTATAGTCAACCTTGATATTAAATTAAACATTTTTTTTTAATGGGACACTAGAAACTAAGGGCAACTTGCATGATATAGCGTTAAAAAATTAAATTGATAACCCAGTCTTATGGACGATAGTTCCATACATTTTGATACTACTTAACCCTGGATTAGCAGTGAATGTGAAATCAGAGTTATATTATTAACTGGTCTGTGTAAGTCCACCTTAATATCATAGAAATTATGTTATTGTAGCCGTTTAGGCTGCAGGGCGTGCCAAAGAATGATACATACAAACTTACAGTGAGAAATAAAGAAATAAAAAATTTACCAACTCCAAAAACCACTGAAATAACCACTGAAGTCAGTGCCTTAGTCAAAGCCAGCAGGAGTGGTACAACCTCAATAGATAGTATAAGTACCATTGAATTTAAAACACTGTCATATTTGATAAAAAATTTGGATAGGCAAGAGTTAATAAAATTACCAGGTAGATTTTATTTGATGTAATACATAGACCATTTCTCGAAACTAATGGAAATAAAAAAAAAACACTGAAATTGTAGATGAGATAAGTAGTTTTAGCAATAAGATTTAGCATAGCATTAGGTGGGAATAACACACTTAGAGCCTATGCATACGGCGTTTTTAAATCACACAGTCGACGCGCGTTTGTATCGATACAAACGCGATAAAAAGTAAGTCATGGAATGAAAAACGCGTTGTCCTAAAATGTTTTAAAAACGTGGTTTGCAAAGGCCCTTAGGATCTTCACCTCAAAATGGGAATAAAGAAGCTGGAAAGTTTGTATAAGCATTTATTTTGGTATTTCAAAAGTTTTGTATTGATTTCAAAAGTTGTTTCAAAAGTATTATACTATCTCATGTCCACATCTTAACCATTATCTGTTCTTTCTTGTGTCAAACCAAAGCAAAAACCAAGGTACCAAAAATCGGCGTTTCGCAAATAACTCTTTTCTTTTTTATAATTTTTTTTTCGCTTTTTGCGATAAGACCGCCTATTGTCTACCTGAATTTTTATTTTTGTAATGTCGCCCTTACTTCGTCTCGTCTTCAAAACTCCCCGATCTGCTTTCAAAGCCAGCAAACCAATTAAATACAATTGCACAAGAACAAGCAGACTCAACAAAAGTTGTGGTTAAAAGTTCAAAACATTCTTGCGTTTTAAAGCTTTTTTTAAAATTATGATAAATCATAAGTCGAAAATCTCGTCGAGTAAGTTCCATCGTTACCGCAAATTCCCGCCAGATTCAATCAGAAAAAATATTTTAAAAAAGTTATGTAGCTATTTGGAGTATTCCATATTTAAATTTATAGCTAAACTACGATTTTTTTTTTTTTTTTTTTCTTCCTTAATGGCGGCCACTAGGCTTGTGCCAATATCAGTTAATTGCTCTGAGAGCGACTCACGTTGTACGGTAATTGTAGTTTTTGCAACTTGATAGTAAAATTCCAAAAACCACGTGGAGACAACTTGCGCATTAAAAAATGTCAGACACGAGAGCAATATAGAATTTTGAGATCACTGTAACAGTTAAGGTTAATCGCCGCATAAAACACTATCAGAATTATACCACAACTAGCCAAAGAAACAGAAATACCAAAATTATATACTGTCTACATCCGCCATGTTCGAATGCCACAAATCGAATCCCAACTACGATTTTTAATTTCGTGGAATTCTGACAAATGCCAGATTTTGACGTTTCAGAGGCAACAAACCTTTTTTCATTTTAAATCTATTTATTATTTTAGAAACATAATAAAATAGGCACATTACTAATTATAAATAAAGTGAAGGAGAGCTTTTACTATAAGAAGTTATCAGTTTTAATTTATTAGTCTATTATTTATTTCATAGGTTTTTAAAAGATTCGTGAATTCATAATGATATTAGTCCTCTTTAAAAAACATAACACGCAGCAAAAAACAAAAACTTTTCAAGGAAATAATAATATCAATCAACGAAAACAACAAAAACAATACGGAAACAGGAGAGTGAGCACATTCGAACATTCAAGACAGAAGCCGAATGACTTTAATATTGTTTTGACAGAAGAATGATATATTTGATGGTTTTTATTATTTAAGTATGTACCTTGTCTGTGAAATTTTAAATTACAAACCTCTTGAGACGACGATTGAAACTTAATACATAACTATTAATTATAATTTAAGTCCGAAAGTTTGCGATATATGTCAATCAACGCAATGATACCAGAGACAATTTATTTTTTACTCATAAAAGGGTTAAATATTTTATTACGTCTGAACAGTTAGATCAAAAAATATTCTAACTACGTATTAATTAATGGTTTATTACATTATGTCCAATTTTAATGTGTATACTAAGGAATTTGTGCTCTGTATTTCCTAGTTTTTGTTTTATCTCGTTTAAATTTTCGGGAAATATTTTTTGCCTAGTAACACTAAGAAATGTCAGAATTTACGATGCTACTAGCACTTACGATGAACTAGCATTTACGATGGTATATGACTGGCTAGTATCGATCAAATAAGCATGGAGTATCTAATTTCTTTTGGCATGGCCCTCGTAAGACTACACAATACCCACTGATAAAAAAAATTGTGAATGAAATTTAATTTATGTATTTACTAGTACTAAAACATGCAGACATTATCCTTTTCCAAAGCAAAGCCTATTTTCAATTGCTACATTATTTCTGTTCTGTTGCAGGAGACAAAATATCAGAACTAGAAGCTGCTATTACAGAACTAACAGCTAAATATGAAGACGCCGCAAAAAAACTGTTGGTTGCTGATGAGTCTGTTGCGGAATTGGAAAAGCAAGTTTCCAGCTTAAATGCCGACCAAGAAAAAGCACGCGATAAAATTGGACGTTTAGAAAATGAAGCTATTTCTCTTAAAAGCGCCCGAGATGCTGCTGTGGATGAGAGAAATGATCTAACACGTATCCTGCAACGACGTGACACGGAAATAGAACGATTAACTGCCAACGAAGTATCTCTTTCACAACAGCTTCGGGCAGCCATCGATGCTAAATGTGAAGCATTAGCACTAAATGACGAGATTCAAAGCAAGGAACTTTCTCTACAATATCGAGAGAAACGAATAGAACAGGAAAGAACACTTTTGAATTCTCAAATTGCTGGCTTGACAGAAGAAGTTAATAGACTTACTTCAGAGCTTCAAACTGTAAGACTTAACAGCACTAGCCGACTGGTAAACGTAGAGACTCAACTTGCCGAAAAAAATGAGGAGCTGAATGCTGCTAATGAAACTATCAATCAATTGAATGAAGTGAAAAAGAATTTAAATAGTCGGGCTGAAAATCTTACTCAGCGGATGATGGAACAGAGAGAAATTGAAAACAAAATGACTGAAAATTATAAAAAGGAATTAGATGCTAAAACTAAACTAGCCGATCTATTCAAGACAATGCATGATGATGCTGAAGCTAAAACCATGGAGCTTACTGAAGGGATTTCTGAATTACAAAAACTTTTAAATGAAGCTACAGAAAAATATGGTGAGATAGAAACTAAGTACAAACAGGCTGAGTTAGACCATGAAGAGATGATGGAAAAGAAGAATGAAATCATAGCATCATTAAAGAATGAAATTGAACATGCAAATGATCTTTTAAAAGCTGCTAATGCTCAAAATCTGGATATGGCATTGAGTGATTTGGCTCCATCTGCAGCTACTGCTAGTAAACTTCTGAAATCGGGAATGTCTTTAACTCAGATCTATTCGCAGCTTGTCAAAGTTAGCGATGAGTTAGCTCAAGAAAAGGAAGAAAATAGACGTCTTAACATAACAATCAATACCATTGTACAAGAATTAGAAGAAAAGGCTCCAATGTTGCAGAAACAAAAAATTGAACATGAGGAAGCAATTGAAAGTAATACAGCGCTATCTCAACAAATAGATTCCTTAGTGATTGAGTGCAACAGGCTAAGAGACGATTATAATGAGTCGTCCAAAATTGCTAATCATTATAGCCGTGAAAATACCAGACTGAAAGGCGAACTAGCTGATCTAGGTAGGCAGGTTTGCTTCTTACTAAAAGAAATTGAACACAGCAGAGGTGGGTTAATGCCGAATGGAGATCATGACTCCTCAAATAATGCATCTAATGCAACCAATTCCTCTGATCATAGCTCGTCGAGAATCATTTCTAAAACCTTAGTGACGTTTAGCGACATTCAAGAGTTGCAAGCAAACAATCAAAAACTATTGCGCATGGTTCGTGATCTGACTGATAAACAGGAAGAATTTGAACGGAACAAAGAACAATTTGAGAGTGGAGAAATGCAAAACAAAATAGAGTCATTGAAGAACAGAGTACTTGAACTCACTGATGCTCAAGATAGACAGACTAAAATGGTCAATGGACTTATAAGACAACGGGATATGTTTAAAAAATTGTATCACGATCTCATGAAAGGCAAGCGCCATGAGGTAAGTTCCGTATTAGAAGACATAGAAATGGAGAAAGGGGATTCATTTACAGCGGAAAATACCGAAAAACCTCCAAAACCTGCAGCTGCACCAGAAGCGTACGAAATAAAGTACAGGGAAACAGTTAAACATTTGGAGCTTTTGAAAGAAGAATATAAGACGTATAAAGAGGAAAAAGTAACTAATGAAAAGATGTTATTTGAACAAATTGATAACATGAGACAGGAAATCTCTAAACTAACTGCAGCGAACAGCAAATGCGCGTCAACTTCTGAGTATAACAATGAGCGACTTAAAATTTTGCAAACAAATGTTACTACATACAAAAAACAAATTGCTTCGCTGGAAGAAAAAAACAAAGCATACAATGCTACTATTGCAAAACATGAAGTATCTCTCCAACATCTCCGCGATGAAGCTTTAAACGCACAAGGTAAGCTGGCGGCTGCAGAAATACAATTAGAAAATTTAAAATTGGAGAGTAAATTGCTCAAAGACACAGAATTACGATTGCAAACTGAAAAAGAAATTTTGAACCGCGAGCGACAGGGCCAGTCATTATTGTTGAAGAATTTGGAATTAATTAAGGCCAGCCTGGAACGTGTTGAAGTCGAAAGTCGTTCGAGAATTGAATCAAGATTAGACGAAGCGACAAGGGAGTGCGCGGCATTAAGACGCAGGCTGCAGGAGGAACAAGATAGATTTAGAGAATTAGCAGCACACCTGGAACGACAGACTGAAACAGCTAAGTCACGTATGCAGGAAGAAAAAGATGCTGCAGATCAATTGAGAAAAGAAATGACACAACTTCGACAAGATTTAATAGACAAAAATAGAGCTAATGAAGAACTTGCAAAAAAACTTAAAGCTGCATTGGCTCCAAATTCAGATGGTTCTTTCGACTCCATGAAAAAGATTAAAGAACTCGAAAACAGGCTTTCAGATAGAGAAGGAGATATCAAATCTCTTCAAGAGCAATTGAATGTAGCAAAAGAACATATTAAGCAATACTGTGACATATCAGAAAGCGCCGAAAAGGAACTTAAAACTCTACATACCGAATATGAAACGTATAAGTCGGAAACTCAATCCAAACTTTCTGAATATGTTCAAAAGCTTCAACACCTTGAAGAAAAATGCGCGGAGTTAGAAGCCGAACTATCACTACAAGCTACTGGCGAACAGTGTTCTAATAATAATGCTCTTAGACGAGAGTTAGCCGAGGCCAAGGAAGAATTAAAATCAGCTATGGCTAATTATGATAATTCTCAGTCAGAAATACAATCATTGAGAGCAGAGTTAACAAAATTGTCAGAAGCTGTAAATAAAGCTGAAGAGAAGTACAATCATGAAATGATGTTACATTCAAGTGATATTCAAGCTTTGTCACAAGTGAAGGAGGAATTATCGCGAGCTCAAAACCAAATCAACGAATTGGTTGCATTGAAAAATAACGCTGTTGAGCAAATGGAATCGGAAAAGATTGCATGGACAGAGAGGGAGAAGATGCTTAATGATGAGAATGCGCAATTATTGGATCGTTTTAAAGATTTAAATGAACAAAATTCTTTGTTGCACAACCAAATTCAAGCTTTAGGTACTCAATTGTCTGTAACTCATGCGTCAAGATCTATGTCGGAAAGTATGAATGAATCTGCTACTGACACATCTATGAATGTGTCAGTTTCAGAAGAGGATGGAAAGTCCTCTGAGCAATTATTCCAAATTGTAAAGTTCCTTCGAAAAGAGAAAGATATTTCTATGGCGAAATCTGATATACTACAAACAGAAAACATGCGTCTTAAATCACAGTTAGAAATTGCGGAGAAACAACTGGACAGCGCTAAACTTACATTAGCTGCCGAAAGAGAGTCATCAGAGGTAAGCATGGTGACAATAAACAAGCAATCTGATATTCTAAGAAAGGTTGAGACATTGAATGCTTTGACTGATAGCAATAGAATTCTTAGAGAAGAACGCGATGCCTTAACAACCCGCGTCGAAGAACTCACTAATTCCACGAGGTTGCTGGAAGAGAAACTGGCTCCCTTACAAGAAAAAATCAATGACATAACATCTAGAAATGAGACTTTGCAATCAGAGAATACATCTTTAAAAGCAGATTCTGCCAGGTGGAGAACCAGAGTTAACGCTTTGGTCGAGCGAGCCAACAAAACAAGCCCTGAAGACTGGAAGAGGCTTCAGAACGAAAGAGAAACATTGGCTAAAATGTTAACAAATGAGAAAGAAAATACGAGAAAAGTAAATGAGGAACTAGGTGTACTTAAAGTTGAAAAGAGCAAGTTGGAAGAACAGTACACAGTATTATCACGACAGCAAAATGCGCTGATAGAAGAGAACAAAAAGCTTAGTGAGGAATTAAATACTCTAAAGGACGATATGGCTAGAGTTACTGAGGAAATGACTAAAGTTAAAGCTGAACTCACAACTGCTCTGGAAACTAACTCTAAGTTAACTGAGGAAGTAACGAGTAAGGATGCTTCTCTTAATGATATCAGAAATAAGGAAATGCAAATCAGAAAGATAGCTAAAAAATATAAATCTCAATATGAAGAATTGATTAAAACAGTTGAGGAAGAGAAGAAAAAGACTGAAGGGGAAGTCGCAGTCGCTGCTGCTTCAGCGGAGACCGCCAAACAGTTGGAATCACAATTAGCCGAAATACAAGCTCAGGTCAATGCCGAAAAAGCTACTAACGAGACGTTGAAACAGGAGCTGGAATCACTGAGGACAGCAAATACCGACAAGGAGGAGAAGGCCAAAGTAGTATTAAAACAAGCTAAGAACAAAATAGTTCAACTGACTGAATTGAAAAACTCATTGAGTCGCGAATTAGAGGAGTCCCGCACTAAAATTAGCACTATAGAGCAAGGCAATCGTGATGAACAAGACGTGAGATTGGCTGCTATAAAGTCGCAGTTTGAGGGTCGCGTGTCTCGACTCGAAAAGGAGCGAGGGGAGGCTCAAGCCGAGAAGACCAGGGAGATCGAGGCGCTGCAGCAGAAGGTTACTATGCTACAGAGACAGCTGGCGAGCCAGGCCTCCGTCTCCAAGCAGCAGGCTACCACCGAGAAGACTACGACTGATCCTCCCACGGCGAACATTAAACCGATGGCTGGTGAGTTCAGTTATGCAATTTACCCACATCATTATGAATATTTTTCGTTAGAAGCGCACTTGTTATTGCTTTTCTTGTATTTGCAAATGTGATATCTCCACTTTGGTTTTGTTAGATGCTTTTTATAGTAAACTACCGAAGCTGAGACCACGATGCCATGTGCTACATTTGGTCTGATCGTAAGTTACGATAAGCTTATCAAATTACCAGCTAGTACTTACATCGCCATTTCGTGTTTCGATCAATTGTTATTGTGTTCGTGTGTGTTCATCTTCTATGTTTGCGTTGGTTGTCGGTCAGGCGTGGCGCAGCCGAGCGCGCACGCGATGTCGCGCGCGCGCGGCGGGGAGACGCCGCTCGCGTCCATCCGGCCTATGGCGCAGGTGGGCCCCACGGCGCCGCACGACGCGCACACCACTGAGTACATGCCGGCGTCGTCGTCGCGCCCGCTGCCGCGCGCCGCGCTCGCCGCTTCCACCGCGCCGCCAGAGTCCACGCAGGTACTTGACACTGTTGATGCTTTTTTTTCTGATTTAAAACTGACCAGCCAGCTTTGTTTGACCTCTATCTCAACTGTTGGTAAGTGCAGTTGATGCAAAAGATGTAGCTCACTGGTTCCGGGGCTGGATATGAAGAAGGCCGGTGGACAATTTTTTTAATTAATATATACAGTTAGGTACAAAAGTGTGAACATCTATAGGCACGCTTGACTTGGGAGTACGGTGGTGAATGTGAACGCAGGTGTGCGGGGGGGGGGGGGGGTATTTTTTTATATCGAGGAACTAAGGAGAGCCATAATTGATGAAAAAGCAAATTAAATAAAAAAAAATAAGCTGCCCAAATTACTACTATGGAACCCTAAAAACTGGTTATATTTTTTATAATATTTTTGTTTTCAGGACATGGATACGAGTGAAGCTGGTATGGGCAGTTCAGGATCTAGTGACAACACTGCCCAACCGTCGACACATTCGCAGGCTCCGCAACAGGTATGGAACGGTTTATCTTTGACCTGATAATATTTCTGAACTAATCTTTATAAAAATTTGGTTCATGTGAATTGTTTGTTGCACTTCGCATCCTAGCGATATACATGTAGCAGATGGAAGTGACTCGAAAAGGCGTAACTGTAGAGTTGACTAATTTGTTGTAGGCTGTAGCGCTAGTGATGCCTCGCATCGAGCAGCCGAGCGGCGCTAGTTCGGGCGCGGCCGTATCGGGCAGCTCGGCGGCTGCCAGCGTCACCAGCGTCGCCGCGCCCGCTGTTCCCGCCGTCTCCGCACAAGGTAAGAAAAACTAAAAAGTAAACAGAGATGCCGAACGTCGACTCACCGAGCGACGCGATCTTATTTCTAAGGCACAGAACTGTACATACAAATATTCATGATAATATTTTACTTCCGTAAATTCTTATAATACTGACAGTGATATGCCGACACCACTAGTGCAACTGAAAATGCATTAATCCTGACGCGATTCTAGAAATACGATATTTTATATTGAATTATGGATTTGTGTAAATATGTTAAACGCTTTCCGCGTAGCCAAGTACTGATAGCACGGGCTGCCTCGAGCGACATGATACATTTATTTTGTCCTTTTCTAGCGAAGTGGGTCACTCACACACATGGCTGGTGTTATAGAGTGCAATAAGTATTACCGATTGTTGTAAGTTTTAAGTACCAATTTTGTAACAGGAGCAACAAGCGGCGTACCAACATCCGTAGCAAGCGCGCAACCTTCCGGTGGAGTGAGCACATCCCACGCCCCACCGGGAGTCAGCACTTCCCACGCACCGCCTGGAGTTAGCACCTCGCATGCCCCGCCCGGCGTCAGCACTTCACACGCCCCGCCCGGCGTCAGCACTTCAAACGCCCCGCCCGGCGTCAGCACTTCACAGACCCCGCCCGGAGTCAGCACGTCACAACCACCTGCGGGCGTCAGCACTTCGCACGCTCCGCCTGACGCGAGGCCGCCTAAACGAAGACTGCAATCGCGACCTGTGACTGCCAAGAGAACGCGCGTGCAGGTGAATGAGAAAACCCGTACATAACGTCAGTAGGTATTGTAATTAACGCTGGGCTAGGACATGAAAATAAAATTACGCTAAGTAAGGCTGTTTAAAAGTTATTTGACATTATACAATCGTAGTACCACCGCTCTTGTGTTGCTCCAAAACTTTCAAACAAAATAAAAGTTCAATCTTACAGCAAGGTTCTTGTCAAGCAGTTCTTTTGTTTATGACATAGGGGGGTAAACGAGCAAGTGAGTCACCTGGTGGTAAGTGTACACCTATGGACACCCGCCATACCAGAGAATTGCAGATGTGTTGCCAATCTAGAGGACCAAGATAGAATACCACCATGTGCTAATAATTTCACTAGCTGTCTTACTTTGCTTGCCGGAATCCAACAGCACAAGCACCGAGATTGATCTTGCACAAGGTCCTTACCATTCACAAGATTCAGAAAGCCTTTCATGACTATTTATTTTTCACGACACTGCTCGAAAATGTGGCCATAGATAACCTAAATCCAGTACCCAAAACTGGCTATATTATGTACATTTAACAGCTGACTCATTTATGGCGCACAAAACACGACAACAACGTAACACATTACGAAAAAAGGACGTATCAATATATGTATTTCATAATACGTTACGACTTTTTGAAAGATAATTTCTGAATTTCATTCCCGGCATGCTGAAACGACAATTGGACCAATCAAAAGTAATCGTCTGCTGCATGTGAAATTAAATTGACCAATGAGAATGCGTCATTCATGACTTTAATGAGGTGTTTTTTTTTCCTTTAGCGCATAATATGCACAAAATGCTTTAATTTCTTTTAAGTATGAAAAAACGCCACAGCATTAACTTTTTAAGCCTGCTGCACACTGCACTGCACTGGCTGAAGGCTGAACAGCCAGGCTCGTCATCGTGCTGCCGCAGCCAGACTGCTCAGTGCGCGAGTATACATCCTCGTCATGCCCGACTTGCTGCCGCAGATCGGGCATGACGAGGATGAGGTTTTTATTTTTTAATTATGTGGTTTTGGGTACTGGCCACTAAGAATGACCGCGTTCGTTTAAAAAAAAAATTATGTCACAAAAGAAAAAGTAAAATCGGCGGGAGCAACGCAGTGTTTCGATTGTTTAATTATTGTTATTTCCTCGCATTAGTCGTGAAAAGCACAATGTTTAGTCTTGGCCAAAAGTGCAATAGATGGGGTCGTGCTTTCGAGGCTCAAACTAACTCGTTCATCTATTGCTTACTTTCTAGCCTCTACAACAATGTACTATTTATTTCAGGGCTTCGAGCGGTCTGTGGAGGTCGAGTATCAAGTGCCGACGTCCTCGCGCTGTGACCAGGACGACGAGGGAGTGATCGTGGTCGACTCCGAGGAGGACGACGAGCGTTGCTCCGGCACCATGTACCGGGTAATGAGGGCTACCGTTTAAAAAAAGTTTACGTTTAAATCGTATTTAATATCTTAAAACCGTAAAAATATCGAGCATGCCTAAGCGTTGCGCAGTCCTGCTTGGGTCGGAAAGAAATGGAGGACATAGGTTTCCGAAAGATAAACTGTCTCACAGCACTGACGCACCTGTAGGTACTCAGATTTGCCATAATTACCCACCGTTTCACCATCCATTGATCAAATTTATTTGACGGATAAATGTAATGCCGTCTCTGTTTGTTTTGTTCTAATAGACGGAGACGGCTTCACATTTATCCGTCAGTTAAAATTAATCAATGGGTGGTGAAACAGCCCCTTAATCTCGGATATTACAAAATAATCTATATATCATTCTAATAAAAATTTTAACATTCGAAATTTCGGAGGCATCACGCTGCACTAGCGCCTCTAGTGAAGGAATTCATATGAAATAACCCTCATTGTTCACTAAACTACTGTGGATGCACGTGTCAGTTCATTCATACCGAGACGCACTGCGGCACATTTCATTGGGCAAATTGTTCAAATGTTTAAAATTTAAACTTTAAATGTTAACGCATCCTTTCAACAAAATGTATCGCATGAATGTATGAATGTGTGTCTGAATGTACTTTATGTGCATTTCTTTATTAAAACTTTGATATGATAATATGTCTAAAATATGTATGTTCCGGGTATTACCGACGGTACTGGCTGAAAATCAGCGCTAGGGTGTTATAAACGCCTCAGCATTATGCTGAGCCAGTGTCCAATTTGCAACCGCAATGACACACTCTATTTTTAGCCTGTGTATTGTCCTTTTTGTAAAAATATTTATGTGTCTTGTGTTGTTGTAAATAAATGTATTTTCTTTCTTTCTTTCTTTCTTTCTTTCTTTTAAAATAATGTGTGTCAAATGCTTATACAATTAGAATTGTTGCAGTAACAGCCACACTATCTGAGTAGGCGCTAGAGTTACGTTATCTTTGGCTTAATTTTTAATCACTGCATCTTCTTCTACGGATAGGAAGGCGAAGAAGACGAGGAAGATATGGAGGAGGAGCAGGAGGTAGAAGGAGGGGAGGAGGAGGAAGAAGTTGAGGAAGGCGGTGACGGGGACGCCGCCGCCGCGCACCAGGTAACATGAGAGTCCATCACTCTTGCAATAACTGTTAAGCGGGTCACACAACAAAGCAAAGCAAACCAAAGCTTGTGTTAGGGACTAGGCAACGGGTAAAAATACTTAAATAAATAGAAACATAAATATTATAAATGCGAGTGTCTGTCCATCGGTCTGTTGCCTCTTCACGCTTAAACTGCTGAACTTGAGAAAAACATAGGATAGTTTTTATCCCTGAAAATTGCATAATCCCGCGGGATAGCGACAAACTAATTCCTCACAGACGGAGTCGCGGGCAACAGCTAGTATCAAATATTGTAAGACTCGAGAGCAAACATTCGTAATTTTTACCAGACTTCTAAAAAAGGAGGAGGTTCTCAATTCGGTTGCATGTTCTTTTTTTTTTAGTCCTCGGAACACCGTCATTTATGAACCGATTTGGAATATTTTTTCGTTGTTTGAAAGCATATGTTTCAACGTTGGTCCCGTTGTTACCAGAATTTAGTTCTGATGATGGGATCCATGAGGAATTGAAGGAACTCCTCAAAAATTCAAGAGAAATGTATAGCAATTTTAGTATTTTCGGTGACAAGTCGAGCATTTGCATTCAGAAAGTATCATTTGGTAAACTTGATCTGATGAAGAAGACCGCAGATGGCTAACGGAACTCCTCAATGGGTCAAATCTTGCAAGTTGGATTTGATTCACTTCCCGGTTTCTAATTGAGTTGAAATTTTGCATGCATGTGTAAATCAGGTGATAATACAATATTATTGTAACATGGAGCTGATCTGATGATGGAGCTGAAAGGTGGCCTTAGGAACTCTGTAATAAAACGACACAACCCCGTCTAGTATTAAAAATACGGTTAAGTATTAGTAGTATAGTTAGGGTAAGGCGGTTTTATTATTTATTTAAAATTTTACATACATAATATCTTCTCCGATACTGATCGGAATTGATTTGATTACTGAATCAATCTGGCACCTCAAACTTTGTAGTCAGGTTCTCTAACCACTATGCTATCTGGTCGCAATAGTATCATATTGGGTTATACAGGAATCTCCGGCACAATCTCCTGAAGCGGGCGGGGAAAGCGAGCTCGGAGAGAGTGGCGAGGGCGGCGGCGAGGCCGACAGCGAGCCCGCGCCCGCCATACAGCAGATAGAGGCAATCAGCAGCGGCACCGAACGTGAGTTAGATCGCGTATCCACTAAAGACGTGTGAAATCTCGTAGTGGAGCTATGAAACTGTGTGCAGATGAGCAGTGCGGAGATCCATAGCGGACTCTTTTCATTTAAGTGCGGTGTGTGGGAGTGAGGCAACGCACGCATCTCTCTCACGCGTTGCTCGCACATTCGTCGCTTGATTTGCATGTACACTAACTTTACAACATCCCAAAGGAATACTTTAACTTATTTTTAACCAACTTCAAAAAAAGGAGAAGGTTCTATGTTTGACTGTGTTTTTTTTACACGCTTTATATTAGCTTCACCTGTATGTTTGTATGTATGTTTGTTTGTAACCGACTCCTTAGGGCGCGATTTTGACCCACTTCCCGGTTTCCGATTGAGCTGAAATTTTGCACATATGTGTAAATTGGATGACAATGCAATATTATTGTAACATGGAGCTGATCTGATGATGGAGCTGGATGGTGGCCATAGGAACTATGTAATAAAACAACACAATCCCGTCGAGTTTGGGCTCGTTTGATTCGTCTTGACGAGCACTTTGATCCCAGATGGTAACCAGGGTCTGATGATGGAGCTGGAAGATGGCCAAAGGCACTCCACAATAAAACGACACAACCCCATCGAGTTTGGGCTCGTTTGATTCGTCTTGACGAGCACTTTGATCCCATATGGTAACCAGGGTCTGATGATGGAGCTGGAAGATGGCCAAAGGCACTCCACAATAAAACGACACAACCCCATCGAGTTTGGGCTCGTTTGATTCGTCTTGACGAGCACTTTGATCCCATATGGTAACCAGGGTCTGATGATGGAGCTGGAAGATGGCCAAAGGCACTCCACAATCAAACGACACAACCCCATCGATTTTGGGCTCGTTTGATTCGTCTTGACGAGCACTTTGATCCCATATGGTAACCAGGGTCTGATGATGGAGCTGGAAGATGGCCAAAGGCACTCCACAATAAAACGAAACAACCCCATCGAGTTTGGGCTCGTTTGATTCGTTTTGACGAGTACTTTGGTCCTAGATGGTAACAAGAGTCTGATGATGGAGCTGGAAGGGGGGTAGGTGGCGGGTTGGGGGTTAGGGTGTGGCGGTTGGGGTTAGGGGATGGGGGGGGGGTTTACGGGAAATAGGGTGGGGGTGTTGGGTGGTTCGGGGGTAAGTGATTTTGGGGGGTTGTGGGAAATGGGGAGGGGGTAAGAGGCCTAGATGGTAACAAGGGTTTGATGATGGAACTGGAAGGGGGGGCGGTAGGTGGCGGGGTGGGGGGTGTGGGAGGGGAGGGGGGTGGGGGGGAGTGGGGGTGGGGGGGGGTTCCGGGTGTATGGGGGTTCGGTGTTAGGGGGGTTGGGTTTAGGTGGTTCGGGGGTTTGTAAAATGAGGAGGGGGTAAGGGGGGTTTAGGGTATTGGGGGTAAGGGTGTGGGGTTTGGGGGGGGTTTGGGTAAATGGGGTGGGGGATGTTGGGGGGTTGGGTTTAGGGGGTTTGGGGGTTGTAGGTGAGGGGGTAAAGTTAGAAAGAAAAAAATGCAACTAAAAAATAGAAAATAAATAATAGTTTAAAAAAACTAAAAAACACGCTTTAAAAAATAATGAATAAACTTTAATAAATTTCAATTCACTATTCTTATAGTGCAGTAAAAAATCTTAATAAGCAATTATTATATTGTTATATCCAGATCAAAATTTGTAAACAATTCTAAATATTGATAAAATAAATAATAATAGTTTAAAATATTTTATTGTAAAAAAAGCGTGGGGTGCTTTTTAAGATGTTATCAAAATGACAATCCTTGACAATTGACACCATGCACCCCACGCTTTTTTTACAATAAAATATTTTTTACTGCACTATAAGAATAGTGAATTGAAATTTATTAAAATTTATTTTTTATTTTTTAAAGCGTGTTTTTTAGTTTTTTTAAACTATTATTTTTATTTTTTTTCGGTACATCTGCAATCGGTCTAAAACCATGAGCAAATCAGTTGTATGTAGATATGGCGTTTGGAACGGGAAGTCCATTGACATCTCTCTTCCTTATTATGCATGTTTCGGGGTTGAGGGGGTTTGACTGTATGTAATTATGTATGTCACCGATTAGATCAGTGAATCACATATCCCTTTTATATATTTAGTTAGAAGTTTACGCTTATGTGTATAAATCAATAAATATTGGTGACTTAAGTCATAGTGTTATTGTTTACACAGCGAGCGGAGCCCTGTCTCTGGGCGGCAGCGGCGGCGACGACGGAGACGACAGCATCGTGCCCTCCACGCCGACGCTCTACGTGCCTAGGCGCAATGACGGGTACTGTAATATATTGTCATCTGAGTCATATACATTTTTTATTCGCGTCTCTCCTGTGGACGTGGCAAAAGTTAAAGGCCAGTATTTTTAGTCGAGTATTTTTTAGCCAACTTTCGGCCCATTTAAATAAATCTTACGTTTGCTGACTCGGAATCGCTAATTTTATGTCCCATCTATACATAACATACTAGATGTAAATATTCGTATATCGTGTACTGGTCGATTTACTTAACAAATAGATACATCTTCAGACAGTGGCATGAAGAAAAGCACTACCGTTCTAATTTTAGTTGTTACACGGTAGCTTCCACGTTTTGACACCTTGTTTGATGGTTAGTTTGGCGATGCGGTGAAGAAGTCCTTTGGCGGTGTTCTAAACCCTTAACGCATTCACTGCCGGGTACCATAATGTATGGGTTTTCACGACTTTCGCCTAGTGCCGCTGTCGTAGTTCGGTAGTCATTTGAACGCACATGCCCGTTTGCCCGTTTTTGGCACTTCAAATCTTAGTTAACCTCGCTCGATACCTGCTGGAAAGAAATCGTACTAGTGACTATATAGGCTACTAGCTGACCCGGCGAACTTTGTTCTGCCTTAGAGTAGAGGCAAAATAAAATGAAACCCATCCTCACACATCCTCATGCAACGCGTTCGCCTCTCTCTTGCAACTGGCCTACGCCGCTCATGCACTTACATTGCGTCATCCTTTTTATAAGCTTTTAGGCGGCCCCTAAACGATCAATTATATTGCACAATATTGCGAATTGTGCAATATTATTGATCGTTTAGGGTTAATATTGAAGATTGCGCAATGATTGACCGAAAGTTTGAGCGAGTTTAATTTTTATTTGTATTGTTTCATTTCATATTTGTTTTGTTTCATATTTGTCCATTGCATCGTGTAGGGTCAGTATTGAGCAATATTTTAGTATCCGATTGAACACGAAAACATTGTGCAGTTCGTATTATTGAGCAATATAATTGCTCGTTTGGATTCAGAGCGCCTATCAATCTTATTGTACAATAAAAAGTATTGTACAATGTTATTGTAGGTCTAGGGGCCGCCTTATTTAGCTCACCCCGTTTGTTTTTTTTTATTATTTATTATTATTCTTGGGTCAAATCTTAGAAGTCGAATTTGACCCACTTTCAGCTGTCGGATTTACTTGAAATTTGGTATACTTATTTAGGTTGGATAGATGACAATGCAAGTACAGTCAAGAAAAAGTACAGTCAGCGAAAAAACTTGTATTCAAAATGAAATTTTTGACACAAACTTATTCATGTATACAGCCGGCGTTCATCGATTTATTCGAAAAAATTAAAATTTATTTATAGATGTTGGCCGATTCTACTCGTTATGCACACAAAATTTCATGAGAATCGGTCGAGCCATTTCGGAGGAGTTTGGTAACAAACACCGCGACACGAGAATTTTATATATAAGATATTAATATCAAAGTTTGTGTATCAGATTCGGCGAGGCGGTAGTGTCGCCATTGGGCGCGGGCGCGGGGGCGGGCGCGGGCGCGGGCGCGGCGGCGGCGGCGGGCGCGCGCTTCACGTTCGCGGAGGCGGGCGCGGCCTCGCACCACGACACGCACGCCGACCTAGCCGCCGCGCTGCCGCCGGCCGCAAACCACGCCCACCCACACCCCACCATCTCGGACTCGCGTAAGTTCTAACAACATTGCCAGCAGCGACGAAACGCTAGCGCTTACACCTGGCACCCACTACCGCCCGGCCACGATTTCGCGCGTTTTCTGTGTTCATTGCGCGGCCGAGACGCTCGCCGTACAGTGGTTACCTGGCGGCACACGCAATGAACTGATAAAACGCTTGCCGCGCCGCCAAACGCGCGAAGTCGTTGGCCGGGCGGTTAGGAGTAACTAAACGCGCGCTTTAATTACGCGCTTTTAAGGAACGAAGAACGAATTTGGCGTAGACCAGGGATGTTGCGGATGGAGAATTTTTGACATCCGCGGATGCGGTTGGAAAATTTGGAATATAAAAAACCAAAAAATATTTTTTGTTTCGATGCTATTTTGCGTGTTTTTGTGATAGATGACCCTGTCCAAATTAAAGTATGCCTCAGTTTGCTGCAACAATTAATGACTATATCATGGACAGGGATGTTTGGAAATAATTCCAATCCGCATTGGCGATCCCTAGTCTCAAATAGCGTAACTACTGTGTTAAAAAATTTAATTGTATTAAATACTTTAGATGTATGTAATTTAATAACAATGTAGATCTGATTGAAAAAAATATACCTTGTTGAGTTTCTTGCCGGTTTCTTCTCAACAGGGTTTTTTCCGAACCAGTGGTAGATTCTTCGACGTTCATAGGAGCATCAATTGATGCCTAAATTGAATAAAGAATTTTGACTTTGTCTTTGACACTATTATCTATTAGCACTATTTAGCACCTACTTATTCACGATTGCGGTGTCTATTTTTTTTATGAAATCTTGGTTGAAAACTGAAACTACACTAGTTTCTTTTGTTATCTTGAACATAAAAAAAACATATTCCTCAACCATTACATCAAATCGAAATTGCTTGCTTTATCTAGCTATGTTTTTCACTTCAATCAAACAAAATCAGCTGAAGGTTAATTCATAGATGCTATTCATATGAGTTGATATACTTAATATTAATTACAAATGCACTAAACCAACAACAGACTCGGATTAACTACTCAACTCCGAGTTAATGGCTAACCCAGGGTTAAGAAGTGTCTTAATGTATGGAACCTTTAGTGACTCAACGAGTGCTGAGTGGACTCCTTTTTCGCATATGTATCTTATTTCTAATTATTGTTTTTATTTTTTTTCTTAGCATGTACAGGTCGATTCACAAGAGCTGGCACAAATGGATCGAATGAGTGAATGAAAGTATCTATGCGTTGCCTATTTGAATACACTTCACAGACATATGAAAACGACATGCATCAGTCATTTTCCTACAGAAGTGTCAAAATGATATTACTTTTGTTCAATCCATTCGTGCCAGCTCTTGTGAATCAACCTGTACATTTTACTTATGCGAAATAAAGATTTCTTATTCTTAACTCAGAGTTAACGATTTTTTTTTTACCCCGGACTGTGCAAGTGGCCCTAATATGTGTAATGCATCAAAGTATTTATCTCAGGGTCAGAAGGCAACGAAAGTCGTGAGTGGGAGGAGTCCAGAGTAGAAGAAGAAGCTGCAGCCGTTAGTTCACAAGGCAGCGAACCCTCATCCCCACACCAGGTATGTTTAAAAATCTCGGTTTAACAGAAAGGCGGCTTTACATCCAATCCAATCGAAGCCGCAATGATAAATTTTAAGCTTTCACCAGGCCCCGTCTTTTTAGATAAGCTACTACAAAATTAATCATTGTATTTTATAGTTTACCTATTCAGAATTAATTTTAAAAGCAAAGCGTATGGGCCGGCGCTCACTAACGGCATGGCACGGCAGGTTACATACGAATTTTACCGCAGCATCCCTCGGCACATAAAGAGAAAAAAGTTTCATAAAAATAGCTCAAGCCGTTTCGGAGGAGTTTGATAACAAACACCGTGACACGAGATTTTTATATGTATATTAGGTGGAATAACTGTGAATTCCATTCATAGTCTCATTGCGGTCTTAAAATAAGTCTTTAAATTGATTATTTCTGTCTAGTACCATTTAATTGGAAAATTACACAAAAAATACACACTCTCATAAAAACAGTAAATTACTATTCGTCCACAACAAGTGTTGAAGGTGTCTATTCGTCAAGTCCATCCTGTCAATGTCGAAGATAGCTTACCTTTTTTTTCTTACTTTTTGTAAAACTTTAGTTAATAAAACGGTTTAACAATTCAGGGTTTGACGCTTTACACCCGTAAATAAAACTAAATAAAAAAGTTGCCGTAAGTGTTTCGCGTATAAAACTAGGACTCGATAATTTGTTTAGTTTTATCAAGATGGATACTAATGTTATTTGTTAATGACTGCACTATATTGTCTGTGCGATGCTTTTTTTATTTCCTCATTGTGTAGGTACCATCCATCCAGCGTAAATAGCTCCACTGCAATACATGATGTAAATGGCGCAACAAATTCTTTTTCTCAAACATGCTATGAAATATTGACGTTATGTTCCTTATAATACGCCACGAAGTGTCACGTTGCAGGTGCGGCTAGACGAGAGGTCAATAATGGAATTTCATACAACATTGCTGGCCAAGGCCAGCAAAGTGATCGTCTATTGTTTTGATGTGACACAGCACCATGACGTTTAATAGGTCGACGTGGTCGACGTGGATGGATGGATGGACCGATGGATGGATGTTGATGGATGGATGTTGATGGATGTTGATGGATGTTGGTGGATGGATGTTGATGGATGTTGATGGATGTTGATGGATGTTGATGATGTTGTTGGTGACGATGATGGTGATGATGATGGCGGTGATGATGGTGGTGATGATGATGATGATGCATGTTTGAGAAAAACTCTATACAAGCCTTGGCCACGAACAGGGATTGCCGGCCTCGTATCTCTAGATGGCCTCGTTCACACTCGGCCATCTATAACTACTCGGCCGGCAATCCCCTATTTCGCGGCCGCTGCAGTAATGTACTAATAAAAAGGAGGTTAAGTACAAGAAAACGCAATTACCGAAGTTGAATTAAAATAATTGGTCTGTTTCTGTTGTATCGAACTCGTTCAGGTTAATGAACTTTTAATGCGTAAGAATTACAGTTTTCTTGCTGTTTAATTGACTTTTGTTTTTGCTATACCTACTATTTGCGACACTTATCACGTTGATAAAAAGTGATAGGTAATTCTTTGTTTTTATGTTGAAAGATTTTAAGGGATATAATGATCATTAGGTGACCTAAAAAAATTGTGTATTAGGTATAGTAGCGGAATGAAAAGGTTCGTCACTTTTCGATCTTAACTCGTCGAAAAGTGACGAACCTTTTCATTCCGCGACTGTACACAAATCTTATTCACATGCCGTATCCTATACATACTAATATTATGAATGCGAAAGTGTATGAGTTTGTGTTTATGTGTGTGCGTCGGTGTATCCGTGTGTATGTTTATTTGTTACTCTTTCACGCGAAATGGCAAGACTGATTTGGGTGAAATTTGGTATGCAAATAGCTGGATCTCAGGAATAACACTTGGACTACTTTTTATTCCGATATCCCTACGGGATCGGGATAAAAATTTCGAAATATGTACCGCTAGGTTTAGAGCCATGAATTGGTACGGCTGTTTTAATTTTATGCAACGTTAATAAAGATTACGATATAATTTTTGGGAATTTCCACGGGAATTTTTTAGCGACATCGCGGAATTTTAATTGAAATTCCAGATCTAGCGAGCGAAGCCACGGGCAAAGGCTAGTTTGTAATAAAATACAATTAATGTCAATGTGATTATGATCACCCTGACTCATTGTCACCGCGTGAATACATTACGAACATGTTTATATTTTTTCTACACGTTTAATTGAGAATTTAGTCGAGAAATTCTTACTTATTTATTTCGGGGATCTCGGAAACAGGTCTAACGATTTAGATGAGACTTGTTATGTGGGGGTTTTCGGGGGCAAACAATAGATCTAGCTTGGTCTTATCTCTAGGAAAACGAGAGTTTTAGAGTTCTAACCCGAGCGTAAGCCCAGGTATTGTATATTTATTGCAAACTAAGTACATAGTACAATCTTATTGCAGAAGTTGTGTAACTTGTAGTTCCATGAAAAAGGCCTTTAACCGTCACTAATCGTGATATCATGTATACGTTAGCTATAAACTCGAGCGCGTTAGCGTTACCTGCAGTACCTACCTACCTGCATAACATAATGAGTATTCATTAGCTGATTACTGGCTAAGGTTGAAACGCTTATCAACGTTTGCCTCGTGTCGGCCCGCACTAAGATTTTGAATAACGTCCAATTTAATAATAGCAAAAAAAGAAAAAAAAAGTTTTATACTTCCTTTAAAGGCCGACAACAGATTAGTGAAGTGACTCTCTTTGAGTTGTTGATATTTATGGGCGGTGGTGATCATTTCCCATCAGATGACCCGCGTAATCGTTTGCCTCCATCTCACCATAAAATAAGCGATTGCTCCGTGCCTTCGTCTGCGAAGAGTTCGTTTACCGCCATGTCGCAAAAACTGCAATTTTTCCGGTATAAAAATATTTTATGTGTTACAGGCTTTGTTACAGGTTATAATTAATTAATTAGTAAAATTACCAGGAGTGAATATGTTTCTCACGGATAACTTAGCATTCTAATGGTGAAAGAATTTTTGAAATCGGTCCAGTAGTTTTCAGGGTTCCGTACCCAAAGGGTAAAAACTGAACCCTATTACTGAGACTTAGCTGTCCGTCTGTCACCAGGCTGTATCTCATGAACCGTGATACCTAGACAGTTGAAATTTTCACAGATGATGTATTTCCGTTGCCGCTATAACAAAAAATACTAAAAAACGGAATAAAATAAATATTTAGGGGGGGCTCCCATACAACAAACGTGAATTTTTTGCTCGTTTTTGCTCGATATTGATAACGGCAACATGTAGAAGCTTGAAATATTCACAGAATATTTAGTTATATATTCACTTTAAAAATAAATAATTAAATTAAAATAAAACTTATATTTAAGGGGGCTCCCTTACAATAAAAGTGCCTTTTTTCGCCGTTTTTATAGAAAGTGGTACGGAACCCTTCGTGCGCGAGTACGACTCGCACTTGGCCGGTTTTAATATTTGTATTTTTATATGTTTATAAAGAATAATCTTTACAAACGTACAAATATTTCCTCTGTATAATTTTATTGTAGATAAAAGTGGTTGCCCGCGACTCCGTCAGGGTCTCAAACTATCTGCATACCAAATTTCATCAAAATCGGTTTAGCGGTTTAAGCGTGAAAAGGTAACAGACAGACAAACTTTCGCATTTATAATATTAATAAGGATTGAAGTACAATTTTACTGTATGATGTGTTGTTACTAAACCACTGACGCTGCGCTTATCCATTCAAATGCTTTGTGCAACTACGGTTGACAAATTTATTTATTTCAATCAAATGGTCACTTTAGACTTGAGATAAGTAGACCCAACAACAAACACGTTCTGAACTTTCTAAATATCTAAATAATTAATTTTTATCTTATAGTTATTGAATGCAAAGTAAAACAATATTATCAGGCACAAATAATGTATCATAAAAATAATAAGCATTCACATTTAGAACTAAGATTTCAAACATCTGTGCAAACATCGCGTCACACTTAAATAAGATATTATCTTTCAGTAGAATACACAAACAAGGAGTAGGTATATTCGTTCCGCTTGGCTTACTTACCATTGTACTGCACTTTATTGTTCCACTAACACGACCAGGGCCCAATTGCATAATAAAGTACAACTTATATTGCAAGCGGAACTCCCTTTCTAGTTAATATAATTGAAGCGAGAGTTCCGCTTGTAATATTAGTTGTACTTTGTTATGCAATTGGGCCCAGACCGTTTGTACGACTCGGACACAAAACATGCAGAATCTTTGATACATTATTGCGATGTTATAATTAAATATTATAGTGTTTCTATTCAGTGCACGGCACGATTGCATAGCATCGTCATGGCAGTATAGTTTTTTGGACTTTTGATCACTAGATCGATCATTATCTCTCTCTAGCAAAGCATCATGTTACGGGATAACGGTCCCGTGCCGCTTCTAAAGACGGCATGTTCAACACTTTTCAATTTCATACAAATAAAGCATGTCAGTGGGCGGTCACCGCTACACTCACTAATACTAAAACGACATATTATGTATTCGTATTGCCTTAGCCGAGGCATTGGTTTGTATTTAACTTCGATACGAACCATCTATGCGCAAGAGTGCTGTGGTTTGGGTTCAATATTTTTATTAGAAGAAATCTAACACAATACATGGCTATTTTAGAAATAATCTTTGGCAATTGATTATCACATGCGAATGTTTTATTATTCAAGACATAAACCATTAGACCTGGCAGTTGAAATGCCCCGCGAATACGGCGGGTATGCGAATATGGTCTTTACTACCGTCTGTAGTAGTGGCGTCGCATGGTTCTTCTGAGAACGGGAAAGAAATTGAACTTGTTCGGACAGTAAAACAAAGGAAAGTCGCGTATTTGAGCCATAATTACACCAACAATATCGCCTACTGTAAACCATCATGATGGGTAAAATACCCTGAAAACTTAAGATCGGGAGACGCAAAATGTCATAGTTCCGTAACATAAGAGAGTGGAGCTGGCTATGGACAGGACGAGATTTTAGAAACTGACTGCTCTTTAATGATGAAGTTAGAATGTCTATTGTTTTAGACATAAATTTGAATGGATTAGTTGCAAATTAATTAAATTCAACAAATATTTATTCAAACTCTAAGGTCGCTTGTGCAACTACACGTAATTTTACAGTCCGACATTTTACTTTATCCGCATTCCGGGCCGTTTTTTCCGCTTCAAGATGACAACAATGACAACTTAAGGGGGATAAATAAGTAGTCCTGCCTCAATTTAATGTGATTTATGTAAAATGACCCTGTCAGGTACCTTAGGGGATGAACCCAAAAATATTTTTTTCCTCTACGTTCAGCTAGCCTCTAGCAGGGGGGTTTCACTCCGCAGTTTAGGTATGTTCGGCCGGCGCTCCTCCCGGGAGGAGTATGGCAGTAGGTTGTCGCGCGGCCTTCAGTTCGCACGCTAGCCGCGTCGCGCGTAATTAAGCATCTTTTTTTTCTGTGATTTTTGCATCAAACAATGACTTCTAAACGATATTATAAATAACTTACTTACATACTAAAGGTAGTTTACTGAATTAATACACACTGTTATCTTTCTTGATTTATATACCTACCAAATATGGGCGAGTGGGAACCCTGTGCCCTTGGTTTCGGATCAGCGGTGCCCAACGGAATATGAACGCTCGTATCACACGATAAGTTTTAATTTCGCGTGCACGCAGTAGGAGTAGGAAAGTTTGTATACCTAAAGTTGACCTTTGTTCGAGAGTGATCCTTCTGTACGTTATTACTATTACTTATTCTGTGCCTCTAGCTCATCGTTCCTAGCCTAATTACGCGTGCGTGGCGTGTAGTTTTTAAAGAGAGCTAACCCTTAACTACGCCGTATCTCCGAGAAAAGACGGACAAGTGCACAAACCAATCATCCGTTTTTGTCATGCCACATCGGACCGTACCGTGAAAAATGGGACTTCCGGACAGTAAAATTCCTTGTAGTGCACAAGCGCTCTAAGAGTCAGCCAGTAGGTATACGGAACGCTTTTATAAAAAAAAAACAAGAGCGGTGTTGTTCGTGGTTGGATACGAAGGTTGCATACGAAAAGAGCGGGAAACTTTTAACATTTTGGGAATAATTCGTTGTCAATTGTTTGTCTTCGTAGTTTATCGTTTTATTTTTGAGAAAAGCATTATACAATCTTCGACCAAATAACTACCATACTGGACTCGTAAATAGAAATCCTCTTCCAATATAGCTTACTTACTGGTCTCTTCATATACTTACAGGGTAATTTTTTAATCAGTGCACAAATTTTGATACGTGATTCAGTGTCGTTGATAGATCACGATTATCTATCAAGTTCAAGATTATTTTTTTAAAATTAAATATTTTGGTTGTTCATAGTAATTCATCCAATAATTGGTCGAGTTACTATGAAAAACAAAATAAAATAAGTGATTAATATTATAACGAAACATACTGAAACCCCAACCCGGAAACTCACCGATAAGTGCTGACAATTTCAGTAGGTACAATTTTCAAATTAATAATACGAGTACCTAAGTTATTAATTTGAAAATTGTACCTACTGAAATTGTCAGCACTTATCGGTGAGTTTCCGGGTTGGGGGCCTGGAGATCTGTAATACAGGCTTTACCTAGTTCAGACTCCAGTCCCTCGCAAAAGTTACTAGTATCTAACTGAACTACCATAATGTTGTATTATTTATAACTATTGCTGTTACCTATGTACTTTTGTGAGGAGAAAATAAATGATTATTATGTTGGTACGGATTTCCGATCACGGGCCCATGGGGACCCGGTCATTTGAAAGGCATTCATGGGGCCGAAGCCAACATGAAGAGGCCTTTGGTACCATATAATATAAATGAGATGGGCGCAACTATGGAGGTCTATCCCCTAATACACCATGAGGATGTGCTAGCGGACAGTCCTCCACAGTTGCCAATCTATTGCCAGGTAGGAATCGACATGGAATTGGCTATGGGGTTGGGATGTTGTGGACAGGATTACCGGGCTATGGAGTGAGATAACGGACACCTACCATTTCAATATCTCATAAACTGAACTTTTGGTAGGCGGTGACTCGCCATTCACTAAATGGGCCCCTCAAACTATTGCCCACTCGGGGCAACGAGGCGGCAACATTGGTGTGAACGGCTAAGGATGGAGAGGTGTTCCTGGACTTTAAACTTCAAAATGCCAACTCGCCACTTACGGAAACACATCCATCCTTCGAGCATTAGCTCTTGCGCTCCACTCTAGGCGACCAACAAAGGCAAACTAGAGGCGGGGTGGGTGTGTAACTGTGTGTGAGTGTGTGTATAAGCGCATGTGTGTATGTGTACCCCTGGAGGTCTCGGGTTCGTGGTGTCGCTACGCACCAACAGCTCGCCACAAGCCGCCCTGCGATGACTGACTGCACTGGTAACACGACAACACCAGCGGGCGATGAGGTCGTCATATCCCTACGCCTTTTGACTGACTGCGCTGGTGACAGACACCACAACACCAGCGGGCGATGGGGTCGTCACATCCCTACGCCTTGATTATTATTATTATTATGTTGGTACGGATTTCCGATCACGGGCCCATGGGGACCCGGTCATTTGAAAGGCATTCATGGGGCCGAAGCCAACATGAAGAGGCCTTTGGTACCATATAATATAAATGAGATGGGCGCAACTCTGGAGGTCTGTCCCCTAATACACCATGAGGATGTGCTAGCGGACAGTCCTCCACAGTTGCCAATCTATTGTCAGGTAGGAATCGACATGGAATTGGCTATGGGGTTGGGATGTTGTGGACAGGATTACCGGGCTATGGAGTGAGATAACGGACACCTACCATTTCAATATCTCATAAACTGAACTTTTGGTAGGCGGTGACTCGCCATTCACTAAATGGGCCCCTCAGACTATTGCCCACTCGGGGAAACGAGGCGGCAACATTGGTGTGAACGGCTAAGGATGGAGAGGTGTTCCTGGACTTTAAACTTCAAAATGCCAACTCGCCACTTACGGAAACACATCCATCCTTCGAGCATTAGCTCTTGCGCTCCACTCTAGGCGGCCAACAAAGGCAAACTAGAGGCGGGGTGGGTTATTATTATTATTATTATTATTATTATTTTTACGACACTGAATCACATATTAAAATTTGTGCACTTTTTTTATGTTAGAGAGGCCAGACAAACGAACTAGTGGGTCACCTGATGTTAAATGAACACCACTGTCCATAGACACTCGCAGCGCCTTACGCGATACCAGTGCGTTGTCGGCCCTAAAAACTAAAACTTATTACTTATTTAAAAATTACCCCGTATAACATAACTATTTATTACCCAGATAGGGTAACCATAGGCAAAAGGCGTCATACACGCCAATAAAGGGCTTATTCAAATCAACAAGATCGAACAACAGGGCTTATGTAGTACAAGTAGTTAATTGAATTGTTGTCCATTGGTAACAGGTTGCTGAAGAAGGGCGCGAAGCCGAAGCCAGCGCGCCGGCGGGTCCGCCGCGCCGGCCGCCGCACCCGCGCGCACTCTCCCCGCACCAGCGCTGGATGAGGGCTGCTGGTAATTGCTTACTTTATCCTGTCTAATCCCTTCCATCATACCTAGTTGGTTACTAAGTTCTGTTACTGTAATAATCCTTATCTACATTAGCTATATAAATGAAACATGAATAAACCATATATTAAAAGAAATTACAGACAATCAGGATGTACATTTATTAAATATTATTCAAAATGACCTCCTCTGGCACGGACACAGGCCTCCAAACGACGAGGCCAGACATCAATGGCGGCATGCACCACCGCCATGTCTAAATCTACTCTGTCTTGACTATGGCCTGCTTAAGAGAGTCAAGATTCATGTGAGGTTTAGCACAGGCTTTCTCCTCAATAATCTGCCATATGGCATAATCCCCAGGGGATTCAGGTCCGGGCTGGAGAATGGCCAATCTTCGTGTGCAATAAAGTCAATTTTATTGGCTCGAAAGCACGCTCGAGTTGTTTTTGCCTTGTGGGCAGGGGCTGAGTCCTGTTGAAAAACCCATAGCTGGTTTTGAAATAGGATATGGCTTATAGGTTTCACAATTGGCTCGAGAACAGTTTCTTGGTAGACCCAGTTTTCACACTCTTTTCACAGAAATGGACCTCAGTTAGCCCTGAATAGGACACACCTAGCCAAATGATCACGTAAGCAGGATGATGCCCTTACTGAACTCTTGGAACAGTCACACTCGCCTCTTGACTGTTTTTTTCATACACTCTATCATTCTGGCGGTTACAACTCTGTTCTGTTCTGTTCAATGGTAAAAAAAAAACTCTTCTGTAAACAAAATTTTTCGGTGGCCATTTTGTGCGTACTCTTTTTGAAGTACGCGACTTCTCTCTTGTGTCATGTCTTCAAACGTCCATTCAGCAAATAACCCTTCCGTTTGCGGTAGGCGTGCAATCCAAGATCTTCATTAATAACTTTTTTTAGGGAGCTTCTCTTCACGGACATCTGAATTGCTAACAATTTTTGCGTCAGGAGGGGATTTCTTGTGATTTTCGCCTTTACCGCTTTTATTAGAGCTGGTGTCCGAAGGGTGCGTGGTCTTCCAGATCTTTCGCGGTCATCAACGCTACGGGTACTATATACCTCTTAATGGTACAATAAATAAATTGCTTATTGATTTAGGAGCAATTTCAAAAACATGTTTGGCTGGAGCCGCATTTGTGTAACGCAATTACAGCTACACGATTCTCTTTTAGACCCCAGTCCATTGTAAATACGACAAGATATGTGTTATGTGTAGCATATAATTACACCTCAGAAACCAGACATAATGTGACATTTAACTTTTGTTTAATAGTAATTGGGGATGTCTATTTTTTGCAATGTATAGAAAATCGAAAACCATTTCGAGATAAATGCTTTTTAAATCGTTTTCTGTAGTTATTTAATTTTAATATTTGTAATGAATTTATTATATAACAAATAAGCAATGACCTTCATTTGACATTGGTGTAAATTGCGTGACCGGTTCAAGTCGTACTTTATTCTGTGTGGTTAGAATTCTTCACAATCTACACGTGGATTATACTACGGAGTTTGATTTGGACCCGCTGTCTGACATCTAGCACTTTGACAGTGCCAGTAAAGTGACACAGTGTATAGTGTACCACTACGCAAAAAATAATTAAGGGGGTTGCCTTATCGTACGCATTTAGATAGATTTAGAAATTTGGCATTGTGGGAGCCCTCAATTATAATCTGACGTCATCAACTAAAATAGTTTCAATAATTAATTTTGAAAAAAGTAGAGAACTAAATGACAAAATATTGAAATTAGTTTCTTATAATTGACTTTTCTATACAAAAAAAATATAAAAACCACTGGTAATTTTTTTAGACATCCCCAATTGTTTTAACGTAGGAAAAGTGATTGCAAACCGAGTAACAGAACTTAGTAACTGACTAGGTACAATCCAACGTTTTCTGCCAAATTCTTTTAAAACGCGAAGTGTTTAAAACTCTTTTATTTACAGACAGTGAGAGCGGACCTCGAGGGCGCGGCATGAGAAACCGCGGCCGGCCATCCCGACGCTCTCAAAATTATAGGTTCTAAGATTAAAATGACATATATTCAGGTTTCTTCCCACAATATTCATAAGACATTTTCGTAAGATAAGTTTCAATTATACAATATAAATTATAATTGTTGTGTAATAGGAACTAGTAACCATTGTTTGGCATAACTGTGATCATTCTGCTACCGATAATTGGGGCAGGATGGATAATAGTGAGGCGCGGATGCGAATGAATAGGGTCTGCTGTTTGTTATAGTCACTGCTTTTATAATGTGAAAATTGTTTATCGTATTATCGTACCGAAGCGTCGCGCTATGAACGTAAAATTCGACAACAAAGTATTTAAGGAGCCATTCATTAATTAACGTAAGGATTTAGAACAGGATTCATTGCACTTAAACTTATAATTTGAGGTAAATAAATCAAAGATTTTTAAAAGTTAAATAATTAAGTTACACCAGAATGGCTTTTATAACTTAGGAACCCCCTCCACCTTGCATAATTATTTAATGAATGGGCGGGTACGGTTAAAACATGACCTCGAATTTGTCGATCCGGAATGCATGTCAAAAATGTATGACCTTTTAGGACCTAATAATGGAAACCCTGGTATTATTGCAATAAGGGTTTGAATTATCAGGTCGTGCATTATTGATGTCAAAACAGGTCGCGTTTTAATCGCACCCGCATAGGCCTTAGATAGTTTTTCATACCGGAAATGTATTTCAGTGCGTGCGTTACTTATACGTTTTGAGTTGAATCATAATTTTCTGTTAGTTTGCATACATAAAGCTATGGTAGTGAGGGTTGTCAAGCATTGTTTTTTTTTGCTCTAAGGTCATCATTGTATTTAGTGTACTTGTCAAAATAATTATAAACATTCTATAAATTATATCATGTTTTTCTCTAACAGTCGTGTCATTTTATTATTTTAAAAATAAAACCTATATTTTTTTTAAATAAACAGTTTTGTTACTGTAATGGGACACATTGGTTATTTTAAGTATGTGACTTCTGTATTCTTACAAGTAATTAATGTATCCAAAATAGCAAGCTTATAATAAATAAGTCATTATATTATAGACATTAAGTGAAGCATTTCCATTTGTAATAATTTCCTTATAATTTACAAATAAAACTTTGAAAAAATGGGAATACTTGTTTTATTGTTCACTTAGCCCGCGGCTTTGTCCGTGCAGAATTAAAATTAGTGGTAAAACTTCATCTTTTCTGTTGAATAAAGCAAAAATCTGGCAAGGCTACATCCAAAAATCCATCATACATATCAGTATCAGTTTGTGAATAAATCCCATTTATTCCCTATCCCGTGGGAATGTCAACAAATCGTCCTTTATCCCTCAACTTCAGCCATCTAGAACCAAGGATTTGAGCTGTGCGTTGATGAGTCAGTCAGGGTTTTTTTTATATTATATCCTTTCCTCAAAACACGAAAGTATAAAATGATCTATCTTCATTCTTTAGATTCTGAAATTAGCAAAAAGTAAATGAGCGCTATCACGATTTAATGAAAAAAAAATAGTACCTAGTTGTTATCGCGCTTGCTCGGTTTCTATTAGTCGACCTTGGTATTATACTCAACCATCTTAAGCGATAACCGACCGTACTATGCCATTTTCATCACGGCCCTTATTTATTGGAAAGCGGTGGTATCTACAGGCATAAATGTAATCAATGAAAAACCAACTTTAGGAACATAAACAAGTTTTCAAAGTGTCCCTAAGTTAGCCCTTTCTATGCTTGACGCAGATCAATGCAATATTTAAAGCCAACATAGGTATTTCTATTTTGATTTTTATCTGTAATATTGGACTTATGTGAGACAGTCGAGAATAGAATGCCGTTTTTATACTTCTCGTATACGAAAGATAAGTTTTTGACTGATGTATTGTACACTATTACACTACTAATTACACCTCTAAATGTAAAAATCCATCAACCCGATTGAGGCTGCAAAGTGTCTGTCCAAGAATAGATTATACTCACATTAAGTAAACCGTACCTAAGTACTTAATTCTTTCTGGCGGCAGTCGGCTAAACACACTTGAGAATAACCTTGGTTTCAGCCGTGGTAGCCTAGTGGAATGACCTACGGCCTCTCAAGCAGAGAATCGTGGGTTCAAATTCGGGCTCCGATCTCGTGAGTTTTGTAGAAGAAGTGGGCGAAATTAAATTATCACGAACTTTACGACGAAGAAAAACATCGTGAGAAAACTAGCACACATCTGCAAAGCATTTTAATGGTGTGTCTGAAGTTGCCAATTGGTATTAGACTCCCGTGCGACCTACAGCCCAAGCCCTCTCATTCTTAGTGGCCAGTGCCCAGGAATGGGAAGTATACAGGGTTATTTGTAATTCACTGACATCCTCTTAATCCTGAATTCCTATCACTCGAACAAATGTTTTTTGTTTTACGTATTTTTTAAATGAAGCACTTTTTTCCCATACAAATACACAGAGTATCGTAAAAATAAGAGGTAGTCTCAAATTTTGAAAACCTTATTACACCACAAATTTTATATTATTATTGTCATAAGACAAAGCCGTAAAACAAAAAACATTTGTTTAAGTGGTAGGAGTTTAGGGTTAAAAGGATGCTAGTGAATTACAAATAACCCTGTATAGCCCGAGATATCTAAACTGTGTCTGAGGGTATAGAATAGCCAAGTTACATTTAGGTATTATGTTGCAATGCCCTTGCAGGGTGCATGTTTGACACATTATCTAAGTATGAATAACACCTAGTAATTTTACAACATGTAACCAATAAATCATTTGAATTTGATGTTAACTAATATTACTATTACAGAATAGTCCGTTGACCAAATGACTTGGTAAAAACATAGCAGGGTACAAGCAAGATCCCAAGTTTCGTCGCTTTGTTTTCCTTTATCAAAAATCGTAGGGAAAAAGTCAGAATCAGAATAAGACAAAGGTAGGGTCAAGTGCAAAAATAAGTATTGATTTCATCCTCTCATAATTATGTACCAATACCTTAATTTGACGACATAAGAGCTATGGGACATATTTATAAGCAAGTTGCGTGCACCCATATTTTTACACTTGACTGTATATAATTTAAGTCTTCTAGTCTAGCTAAAAAGTGTGACAATAAAAACCAATTGTGACCCTTGCCTTGTATTGTTCAAACAGCTCACTAAAGTACCATACAACCAGTTTCATAAAATAATGTTACAATACAATACCGACTTACCCTACATTATAAAAAATATTCCTATGATAATGGCAAAGTTCATTTTTCTGCTATTTGGTATTAACATATCATAATTTGAGAGCAAGAATTTTTATTTAACATTACAGGTCTCTTTAGAGCTTCTGAGCAATGTTTGATGTAGCCTACCCATACATTGTGTACCTAAATGCATAGTTTAATTTGTATTATAGTGGTATTTTAAACACAGAAACAAAATATCTTTATTATAATATTACCTACTTTTGACTGATCACATGGGTTAATTATATATAATATGGATATTGAAAAATCAAGTCGTTTTTTTGGATTTTTATTTATACAGAAATAATTACAAATTACTGAACCAAACAAAGAGATTGAAAGAATGCATTATTATTTACTCATATTTAGTGTAATTCTAAAATAGTGCAAAAACAAAATTGTGTCTGGATTTAGCAAATAAATCAAATATCACCTTTTAAAACATATTACATGAATATAAAGCTAAGCCTTAAAGCTAAGTTTTACCATATGGTCAAATAATTCTACACATAATGTTTTATAATTAGGTATACATTTAAGAATAAGAAATATGAAATTTAAGCAAAGTGGCCATATACATTTTCATCAGAGAATGCTATGTACAGGAAGAAATCTTCATCGTGATGTTCTTGGTACAGCGAGCCCATGGTCGCCGAGGTGGGGGGGATTACATTGTTGACAAAGAAAAACAGCGCGTCCTCCGGCCGAAGGTGAATGCGTTTTCTGATCAGGAAGTAAAACTGGCCGACAGTTAGGTCAGACGGCACCAAATATTTCTTTTTGTCGAGATCTCCAAGCCTAGCCTTAGGAGCTTTTTCGACGATCACTGGCACACGGTCCGGATATTTCCTGCGTATTTTCTCACCCTCAGTCTTCCTTCTCTCGAAAGAATGTTCTTCCTTGTACTGGAATTTCATTTTGAGATATTAACACTGTAATTTCCAATTTAATCACAACAAAGCCAAATTCGATACTACGACTTGTTTTTTGTTTTTTGCGTTATTGTCTTTACAAGCAATGACGCAATCAGCTGATATGACAACGACGCGTACGAATACGACGCTTGCTTACTCCCCCTCTATTCGATTCGATCTATCATCCATCAACAATAATCAACATCAAGTTTGCCATGTTAATATATCGCAAAATTTATATTTGAGTCAGTTGATTCATCTTGTTAATACATATATTTCCTTGATAAAAATGAGAAGAAAGTACGAAATTAAATTATTAGTGTTAAATTACGATTTTTAATCCGTTGGTTTTAATCGAACTCTCTCCTCGTTCCGTAAAATCGATTGATTTAGGGCAAGTGCAATGCAAATAATCATTCTGTGCAAAATGTAATAAAGTAGATAAATAGTGAAAATTTTACCATAAAAGGAAAAATTTAATTAATTTTGGTTATTTAGATTATTTTAAACCTTTTATTACAATTTTTTCTATCAATTCTACATTTTTTTATTATTTGCTGTTGGCGTAACTGTTTTTATTCAATTTTGTTTTGGTTTGTTTAGTCTATGACTACAATAAAGAAAAAAATCTTTGTCTATGGTAAGATAGGAAGCAAGCAAGCGCCAAGCCTTGTCGATTACTGGAAAAGCGTTGCTTTTGCTTGTCTACCTTTCATATTATAGAAACGGCGTGGGTTGTGCTTAATAGAGTTTAACGCTATTATTTTACCTTAAATATGCGTAAACGTAAGTCTCTAAAGAAAGGTGACGAAGACTCTGAAGGCTCTGAACCTGCAGCCGAGCCAGAAGAATTCCAAGACTCTGGAGAAGATTGGACGCCGGATGCCGATTCGGTACGTAGAAGTGTATTAGCGTAAATTAGAAGTACTATTCTCCTGAAGTGAAATCACGAAGCTGCTTTTTTATTGAAAAATTTGTTAAAATATCGTATTTTATGCCTAAATGACACCATTTTCATGATTTAAGCAGCTATCAAAAATACTGAGGTTATGTTAGATGCGATACAAGTTTTTTCCATATTTCGCTATTGTTTTATCATCGATACTGGTAAAACGTTTTACAAATTGAGTACTGTCAAAATCCTACTTATTATTATATTATACCAAAGAAAATGGGTAATTTGCATTGATAAAAATCTTGAGCGTTTTATGCTTGTATTACAACAACAAAATCGAGGCTTGTTCTGATTCTCTAAATAAAATGTAGTTTATCTAAACTTCTGCTTAGAAAGAGACTAATAAAAAAATACTTTACCCCACGGGACAGGCCATGCCTAGTGTGGGGTTCAGTAAAAATGTAACTGTTTTATTATTATTTTTTGGAAATAAACTATTTGTATTGTACTTATTAAAGTTATTTTAATGTAAGATTACTGTTATTTTGGCCTATCCACGGCCATGCGTCCTACAAAAAGCGGGAAATAATATTGTTCATATATATCCAGAATGAACAGCCCGGCGCGCGTGTTGGCCGCAAGCGCTCACAACAAAAAGGATCTGCTCTGAACAATTCCAAAAAGAAACGTAAGGATGAGTCTTCTGAAGAGAGTGAAGGGGAGGGTGAGGAGGATGAAGAAGGGGAGGGAGAAGAAGATGAAGGGGAGCTTGACGAAGAGGAGGGTTCCGATGATGAGAAGAATGGCTCTGATGGGAACAAATCTGATTCCAGCCAGTCTAAAGATGTACCAAAGCATTTCCATGTAAGATTATAATGTTAATTTCATATTATTTGTGGAAAAACTAAGCTAATAATGCCACTTTATTTTAGCTAATCAGACTTTCAATTATGTCCGGCTAACTTGAAAGAGATAAATTAAATTTCACACCCAGGCAGCAAGAACTTATTTTCACAACCATTTACAATATTTTTTATTTTCTAGTCTGGAAACTTTGTCTTGTTGAAATCTGATGTGAAATGGGATGGTGATACTGTTACATCAAAGCTGGATGAGCTCAATTTGTGGAAAATTGATGGGAAAGCACTTCTACAGAAATTTATTCCGATGGAGTCCAGTGGGAAAATATTGCACAAGTGTACTTGTGTTGTAAGTATTTAAAAAAAGAAAATAATACCAAGTATTAAACACAATTCAGCTCTTAATATTTTTTTTCTATTTTACAGTACTCGGGATGGAATGTGGACAACCGTGAAAACTACTATCCTATTACTGAAATACTGGACAGAAATCCACGCACCGACTCTAAGGAAATATGTGTAGCACTAGATCTTAATGATCTCATCAAAGTAAGGGACAAGTAGATTCATGGTGATTTTTACTTAAATTCAACTACCTAGATAAGTGGAAGTAAATTTATAAGAAATAAATAAGAATTCTTTGGCACTTCATTCCAGATTACTTTTGTGTAATGCAGACATTTTATAAAAAATGGGGATTAAATGTTCAATAAAGTAAATCTATAAGTCGTATATTATTTCTGTACCTTTAGATAACCCATACCACCAGTCGAAAAAACACAAGTTGTCTGGATATGTTATAACATTCATTACTGTCTTACATTTTTCAAGGAAAAAATAGATATGTATGCAATGCCCGAAATTAGAGGTGGTTCTATAAAGTCTGCAAGATTAAACCATAGGTTTTTTTTTCATTTTCTTCGAAATCTAAAAGGTTTTATAATATGACTAACTACCCTACCTTATAATTTTGCAAGCAGAATAGAATTGAACTACAATTTGCATGGTGTCGAAAATGATACCATAGCGTTAAATAAAATAAAAATTAAACCTTTACCCTGATTTTTAGGGTTCCGTAGCCAAATGGCAAAAAACGGAACCCTTATGGATTTGTCATGTCTGTATGTCCGTCCGTATGTCACAACCACTTTTTTCCGAAACAATAAGAACAGAACTATGCTGTTGAAACTTGGTAAGTTGATGTATTCTGTGAACTGCATTAAGATTTTCACACAAAAATAGAAAAAAAAACAAATTTTTTTTCATCAAACCCATACGTGTGGGGTATAGGTCTTCAAAAATGATATTGAAGTTTCTAATATCATTTTTTTCTAAACTGAATAGTTTGCGCGAGAGACACTTCCAAAGTGGTAAAATGTGTGTCCCCCCCTGTAACTTCTAAAATAAGAGAGTGGTTAAACTAAAAAAAATATATGCTGTACATTACCATGTAAACTTCCAGCGAATTGGTTTCAACGAGATCTAAGTAGTTTTTTTTAATAAGTACAGTCATAAATCGTAAACCGCAATTTTTTATAGATAATGGTACGGAACCTTTCGTGCGCGAGTCCGAATCGCACTTGGCCGGGTTTTTTTTATAATTTTCTCATTAGAGTAAGGGTGAGGCACACGAGCGTAATTTTGTGAGTTGTGAGCGGCAGAATTTCGGTTGCGCCATACATTGTGTCACGTGATGGCCCGCATATTGTATGGCGCGAACCGAAATTCTGCCGCTCACGACTCAAAATAACGCTCGTGTGGCCTCACCCTAAGAGTGTGTTCTAACAATTTTTCATATTTTCGAAGGAAAATATTAAATCATGCATGATTTAAGGGTTAAAGGAGCACTTAAGAGTTAGTTTACAAAAGTGCTCAAATGCCATTAAGTTGACTCTGCGGTAAATAGAGGACTGGTTAACCCTTTTTTGAATACCTTTTTACAATTTATGTTAGAAGTTAGCTTCATCTATGACTAATAATTAATAATGTAAACAAATTTTGTAATTGAAATTTTACTAGTTCTGTCCAATGAAGTTAAAATTTGGCATGTATGTAATGAAGTACTGCCAACGAATTAAGTGTATAATTTTTTTACTTAAAACTTTCGCTTTCTGCCCATTCGAGCACAAGCAATGTTTCTAAAACTCGAGTCTTATTGACACAAGTCGCACCTTGATAGGTCCCTCCCTGTTTATCGTTATTTTATTACAATCGAATGTTGTATACAATATCGATTCGACTGTGGCAATAGAAAGTTGGTGCTGCTTAGATCAAAATTAAAGGAAATTTAAAAATCCGGCCAAGAGCATGTTGGACACGCCCCCTTTCCAAGTAGGCAAGTAGGTATACTTTATTAAGGTCAGGCTGATATTAACTCTTAAGGCCACCACAAACTGAAGCGCGGTCTTGAACGCTGAATCATAATATTTACTCACATTATGATTTTTTTCAAATCAACAGGTTTTAGAGGGTTGAGCACGCTCGATTTAAAAATAATGTGCATTTTAAAGTTATTAATATCCGCTGAGACAAAAGTTGCTCGTGCGCGCATACCCTAACACGTAATTGGCTAAGTAAAGTTTTTTGAAGAGGTGCTAATTATATTTTTTTTCGACTGTTGGCATTCTGAAGATCGACAAACTGCAGCTGTTTTATTTTTATCTCCTTGTGGTGGATTTAAATAAGGCGCAAGGATTGTAGAGCCAATATATATATTTTTTCGGAAAGAATAACTTATTCACACAACCAATAGTTTAGTGACATTGGAATTGATCTGTTTCTAAGGCAACAAAACTAGTGAAGGTACGTCACACTCCCGGGCGAGGAAAGCCGGGAGGCTACCCAAGTCAATATTTAATTCAGTACATAGGCGAACAAGTGCTGTGGCAACTTGATTTCTCGTCTCGGTCGGGTATAAGGAACGTCAGTCGAGTCGTTGGAATCAGTCACTGTTCGAGTCGTGTCAATAGTAGAGTCTACGTTTCGTATTTCAAGAGGGAAAAGTCGTTGTACTGGCCTGATACGCCTTCCAGCTGCGGTCCGTACTTGCGCCACTCGCGCGACGCCGTCGGCGCTAGGAAATACGTCTTCGATGACTGCCAGTGGCCACGTCACCCGCTTGTTCTCAGTCTCCAACAAAACGATGTCACCTATTTGAATTGGGACTTGACTCAATTTGTCACGTTTTTGTATAAGTGCGCTGACATACTCATCTTTAAAACGTTTCCGTAGATCTTGTCGTAGATTTTGACAGTATCGATGTCTCATGTTTAAAACATTTCCATCTACTTCATCCAAATCTGCTACAGCTTGGGACGGCAGTGGCTGAGTGAACATGGCAGGTGTCAACGGCTGTAGCTCCTTTTGATTGCCTACATATGTGAGGGGCCTGCTGTTTATAACTGCCTCGCAATCACAGAGTACCGTCTGCAACTCAACTAGTGTAAGCGAGGCCTTCCCTAAGACCCTACGCAGGATTTGCTTCAAAAAACCTATAATTCTCTCATAGAACCCTCCCCACCACGGAGCAGCCGGCGGCAAGAAGTTCCATTTGATCCTGCTAATCAAAGAGAAACGTTGAATTTCATCCCAATCCAGGGTTCCAAACGCATTGTCAAGTCCTCGGAAGTTAGTAGCATTGTCGCTAAACAACTGTTCTATTCTGCCTCGCCGTGCGATAAAACGTCTTAATGCCATCAAAAAATCTCCTGTAGATAAAGTCTCTACCACTTCTAAATGTACTGCACGGTACGTGGCACACGTAAACAGAACTATCCACGCCTTGGTTCCAGAGCGAAGAATTAAAGGGCCCGCCAAATCCACACCCGAGAATTGAAACGCTGTGCTAGCCTCCATACGTTCTATAGGTAATACGTCAGTGGGCGCTTCGCAACGTTTTGTTTTAAATCTCTTACATCTTATGCACAGATGTATGACGTTACGAACTAATTTTCTAATCCCAACAATCCAATAGGTTTGACGTACACTATTAAGCAACGTTTGGGTTCCAGCGTGTTTCAGCTCGACGTGCCGCCATTCGACAAGTCGCCTGACAATTGTCTCTGAGCCTAGTAGAACTATGGGAAACTTAAAATTGTAATTTTCAGTTCCCAAGGATAGTTTTGTGTTTAAACGTAAAATATTTTTGTCGTCCATAAAGGTTTGTAAGTTTTTATTACTAAGTAAACAGTCTTTGTGTTTTTGTTGAATCAACCTTATGAGTACATTCTCAGCATATTCAAACTCATCATATGTCAGCTCTCTGGTAACTGATTTTTTCTTTAAACGTAGCATCCAGCATACCATTCTGACAATTTTAATGTAACTTGAGAAATATGTAAACCTGTCTAAAATAGATTCTTCTTGTATGAGCATCGCAACGGTACCAGTTTTCTTCCGTTCGTCTTCGACCGCTGTTGAGTTGACAGTGAAGTCTGTAGTTGGCCAACTATGTTCGTCTAACAACAACCACGACGGACCCTCCCACCAACGGCTTTCGAGGAAACCTTTAGGATTCACACCTCTGGAAGGTAAGTCTGCGGGATTTAAATGGCCAGGTACGTGTCTCCAGGCAGCGGTAGAACTCATATTCTTGATCTCTTTCACCCGATTATTGACAAACACGCTCCACGGGCCGTCACCTTTAATCCAAGTTAGAACGACGCTAGAGTCTGACCAATAATACACGGTACAGTTCGCTATCGCTAGTGATTGCATTGCAGTAACTGTACCTCTACCATGAGTTACACTAGTTCACAGTGACCGTACTCGCTAGCGACGGCGTAAATGATATGTATGGAGAATTGTACTTCCGTAAGTGACCGCTAGAGGCGCTGTACACAATTCTTCATACAAATCATTTACGCCGTCGCTAGCGAGTACGGTCACTGTAAACTAGTGTAACTCATGGTAGAGGCACTGCAAGTCTGCAAGCGTCGCAGCAATCAACTCTAGTCTTGGAATAGTAATTTGCTTCACCGGCGTTACTCTTGCTTTGGCTAGGACAAGACTCAGGTTAACTTGCTCACCAAGTTTACTTCGCAGGAAAATGCAGGCTGAATAAGCTTCCTTACTTGCATCACAAAATACGTGTAAAGAGGTTTCACACTCTTTTATAGGAGCACACGTAAGTCGCCTAGGAATTATACAGTTATTTATAAGGTAAGCTTGTTCTGACCATTTCTTAAATTCTTTAGCCAATTCTTCGGGCAATTCTTCGTCCCAGGTAAGTTTTCTACACCATGACTTTTGCAATATCGTCTTTGGAACAATTGTAGTAGGGCAGGTAACACCTATTGGATCGAAAACCCTTTGCGCAATTGACAATAGCGTTCGTTTCGTTAGCTTTTCGCTTATATTTTTGAAATCAACGCTACAATGTAAGCTATCTTTTTTGACATTCCACGTTATTCCCAATATTGAGGTGTTTTCCACATCATTATCCACCATTATAGGACTTGAAATCCAACCTCTTAGATCAAACATACCATTCATCATTACGTTTTTCGATTCGTGAATGAATTTTTCCAATTCTTCCTCTGATTCCAGGCTTGTGACACAGTTATCCACATAAAACGATTTCTTCAACTTTAAAGCTGTCTCTTTCAAATTATCTGTGCAGTTGTCCAAATGATGGTTGATTGTAGCCACTAGATGAAATGGACTCGACGTTACTCCAAATACAACTCGTCTATGGCGATAAGTAACCAACGCTCTGTTTCCTTCATCATCAGTGGACCACCATAGGAATCGCAGATAATCACGATCTTCTGGGACGATCGAAATTTGAAGGAATGCCTTCGCTATGTCAGCTGTCACGCCAATCTTGTTCTTCCTGAAATTTATTAAAAGGTTAGGAATTTGCTCGAGAAGGTTAACACCTTTTTCTAAACATGTATTTAAAGAAATTCCGTTCCGATCCTTTGCTGACGCATCAAAAACCGGACGTAACTTAGTAGTCAAACTAGACTCCTGTATAACCGGGTGGTGCGCCATGTAATGACCTTGGATAGATTGATCTGGTGCTACTTCGATAATGTTCAGCTGCAACCATTCACGAAATACTTTATCGTAATCATCGATCTTACCTAAATGTTTGAGGCGACTCATAGCAGAATCTAATCTCTTCTTAGCGAGGTCGTAGTTCGTTTGTGGACGTGGGATATCGCGCCATGGCAAACAGACTTCATACCTGCCTTCTTTGTTGACATGTACATTTTCTTCAAAAGCTTTAAGGACCTCCATATCGCGGGAAGTATTTGCTCTGCAGGATCCCTAATGCCTACAGCTTCCAGACTCCACAGATCTGCAATGTCAATATTTGTTAGGCTATGAAGTGTAGTGGTCATGTTTGTCATGGAACCTTGAACTCCTGTAACGGGGCCTTGTATAGTCCAACCCATTGTCGTCTTTATAGCTGTCAAATTATTTTCTAGCTGTACAAAGTCAGTCGTAAAGAGTGAGCCAGAATAGTCAGCACCAATGAATAGACTTACGTCGTGAGGAGCGTCCGTAGAGTCATTTATTACGATGCCGCGTTGACGTAGTTGCTCAAGTAATACATTACATTTCAATTTTGGTAAAAAACTACAAATTAAATCTTTATCTAAAACACATAAATTCATATAAAAATTTTCGTCGAGATTTTTGACGGAAATGTCATACAGATGACAAGTCTCTTTTTTCGTCTCGATCCCGCCGAACAAACTATGTGTCAGAACCTCTTTTTTTGTAAATTTCAGTCCAAGTTTTTTCACTAAGTCCTTTGTAATGTATGAACGTTGGGCACCACTGTCAATAAGAGCTCGTATCGGCATCTCTTTCTTGTCATGCACAATATTTACAACGATAGTTTGTAGCAACGTTGTTGGTGCAGACGTAGACTTTGTGTGGCATGACAAGTTGCTTTGCTCTTGCTGTTTTTCTTGAGTATTGTTCTTCGCCGCTAATTCTGAGCACATGATTGTAAAGTGCCTTTTTTGACAGAATAGGCATTTGGGAAAACTCTTACATTTTTTTGTAATATGATTGCTTTTTAAGCAAATTGAACACGCTTTCTTGCCTTGGATGTACTCTAGACGACCCTTCAGCGTCATCTTAGCCGCCTTATGACACTCTACGGCAGAATGAGTATCTTTGTCACACCACACACAAGATGAACCGTTTTTCCTTCCATCTTTGTCATGTCTCAGCTCTGTTACGAAGCAGGCGGTGGGTGGCATGGGTTCGACTAGGGCTATGTCATTACAGTCTCGCCTTGCTAGCCGTATTTTTTCCTCCGACTCTACTTCCTGTCTAAGAAACAGCATTAGCTTGGACAGATGTCTGGTTTCCAGTTGGCTGCGATGCCAGGCACGAAGAACATCTTCCGGCAAAGCTGACTCGACCATGGGAAAAAGCATGATGTCGTATTTGTCAGTAGTTACGCCGAGTGTTTCAAGTGCTTGAAGATGCGTCTGAAGGTTATCAAAAAGTGCTGTTAAATTTTTTGCAGCTTCTTTTGTCTGTATCAAGGCAAGCAATCCTCGGACATACGTTTCTATGAGGACGTCATCTCTAGCAAACCTTGTCTTTAAAGCTTCGACTGCCTTTTTGTAGTTTCCTGAAGAAGGTAGGTAGCTTTCGACGAGCTGTCGCGCGGCGCTGTTCACAGTCATGGACTGAAGAAGATATTGAAATTTATCGCTAGCGTCAATGTGGGCGTCTTCGTCTATCTTCTTAAACTGTCCCCAGAACTGCAGCCAGGACTTTACGTTGCCATCGAACTTGATGAGCTCCAACTTAGGCAATGTAAGCAGACGTTGCTTGCCCATCATGGGCTTCTGACTCGATTCAGCTGATAATAACGATGATGCACTATTTGTGCGCGGTAGGGTTTTAGAGCACATCGACTTGACCTTGTGCCAACGTAATTTATATAACAAGGACTTATCTTGGTCTGCTTCAAATAGAGCTTCGTCGAAGTCCTCGGCCGCGCACCACTGGTCCCTTACTCCCGCTTCTACCTCAAAGAGTTCTGAAGCGGTTTCCGACAGTAACTCAAAAAGGCTGGTAGTATCTTCTTTGCCTTCAATGGCCTTTTCTAATTTGTCGGCAAGGATGGTAAATTCTCTCCTATACTGGGTACGCTTCCGTTTTAAATCCATTATAGTGTTTTTATTTTAAATCACGGTCGCCAGATGTGGTGGATTTAAATAAGGCGCAAGGATTGTAGAGCCAATATATATATTTTTTCGGAAAGAATAACTTATTCACACAACCAATAGTTTATAGTGACATTGGAATTGATCTGTTTCTAAGGCAACAAAACTAGTGAAGGTACGTCACACTCCTATTGTTTACTGGAAATATTTTTTTATGTGTTCGAGATGACATTTGTGAGATTTAATGGCTGACAAGCCGTTCGTGCTCAGTACTTAGTAGAAACAGAAAAAAAACTAAGTCATCTGTCACTTTTGTCCATGTCAAACCGTTTGCGTTTCGTTTGCTTTGCGTTTTAATGTGATTTTTGGACTATTTTTAACGACCTCCGCACAAAATCCGGATTTTCAATTTTACCGCATTTCTCCACGACCTATGCACGATAATTGAATCACTATTGAATATTTTTGATCACTATTTTGGAACTGCTTCTTGGACAACGCAAAGAAACGAAACGCAAACGGTCAGATTTCATTTGACATTGACAACTGACTTCGTTTTTTTTTCTATTTCTACTAAGTACTGAGCACGAAACGCTTGTCAGCCATTAAATCTCACAAATGTCATCTCGAACACTTAAAAAAATATTTCCAATAAATAGTAGGAGATAAAAAAAAACAGCTGCAGTTTCTCGGTCTTGAAGACGACTACTGTCGAAAAAAAATATAATTAGCACCTCTTCAAAAAACTTTACTTAGCCAATTAGCTGTTCGAACACTATTGGTAGCGTTTTGTTTTGGGTTTTTAGTGATGATAGAATTGATAGACTCATAGCGACTCCTAGAACGCGCCCTTCGTTGTCGTTGTCGAAACTGACAGATATCGACTGATCCAAAGAGTATTGTAATATTATATGAACAAGAGTGGCAACTCTATGGTCAAATATGCATGTATGGAAGGTGCTGCTGCCCTACGCCCTGGTGAAGAACTAATGTGACGTATCTATAGATGTATACCTATCTATATGTATATGTTGGTAGTGATGTACAGCTATAATTACGCGTAATTTTAATTGATAGGCTAATTGCCACTATTCGTATTTTAGCCGTCTAATTCAAATCAGCATATACGAAGTATAAGCGGCTAAACCCGATTTGCACTATACGGCTAAAATACGAACATTGGCAAGTGGCCTATCAATTAAAGTCCTTGACCGTACAATTTGGTACGCCACGGCCATGGCCGATGAATGACAACTGACAAGTTTGACAAGTCAACCAAGATGGCCGCTAATTTAGTTCTCCACCAAACAACCAGAGATCGCTGTAGTCGCATGAAAAGTGTGATATATGTAAGTGTGCCCCCCCTGGACTGATCTGACAGTTGTACTGCACTTTTCTCTCTATTATTATTATTCTCGTATATAAATAATAATTATTGGATCGTTGGATCTATTTTTTTTATATATATATTATTATGCTTCAAATTGATAATATTAAATATTAAGTTTGATTAGCTAGGTGACTTCATGTTGCACGAAATACCATGATGAATAATGATCCACAAGGTAATAATTTATACAATAGGTAAAAGATGATCTATTTCATATTTTGGTTATTGGTATTGAATGCATTTTATATTCAAATTTATTACAGAGCAAGATTGCGCTGTTTGTTTACAAAAATGCCATCACCCTACACAACTACCGTGTGGTCACATATTTTGCTTTTTATGTGTAAAGGTAAGCTTATTGTAGTAGGTATTGCTGATGTTTATTTACTTGTTCTATGGTGTTTTAAACTTTTCCTATTGTCAGTCGCAATTACAACTGGTCTTAATTCCGTAAAATATATTTTTAAAATTACCCATACATTTCGGCCTCATTCATTACCTTTGGAAGGTATATTTTACCTGACTCTAGTACTTCTTGCAGCTGAACCAGTATGAAAAATGTAGTATATGTTGAGTTAAGAAATGAAATGATAATCTGTGCCCGTTACATATCCATAGGTGTACACAATCAAACAATAAACAAATATAACAAATTAAATTATGAATTAAATGTAAACAAATCAATTGAACTAAGTTAAACAAATTAAATTGAATAAAGATGAATTAAAGATTGTAGACTGAATGGCAAATAGATTTTCTTTTAGATTTTATTAGACAGCAAAACAAACAAAATAGGTGCACATAGACATAGAGTTGTGGAAAAGGCTTGCTATAACCTGTAGAGAACCAAACGCAAGCATTTTCTTTGGTATTGTATTTGCAGTATTCCAGTATGCACACCTAGTTTAGATAGATATTCAGTCACATTCAATATTTTTGAGAGGATTGTGCTGCCTTTTATAAAACTTTAAATTGATTGATTGCAACTTTTCTTTAATTGTTATTTTTAGGGTGTCGCAATACAGAGCAGAAAGTGTGCTATGTGCAGAGCAGAGATCCCACCTGACTATTTGGATCACCCAGTATTATTGGAGAAGACATCTCAGGACACAGCGGAAGTCAATGCAGGGTACCAATGGTATTATGAAGGAAGGAACGGTATGAACAATCATAACTAGTTGACTAGCCTATGGTTTGTATGTTTGTATGGTTTGTTTTTATTAAATTGGTTATATTGCATATTTATTTATTACATCTATACTGTTTGATTTGATTCCAAAAATTCTTTCACTGTTATGTCTTAACTATTCCTGGTTCCCATAGGCTACTTTTTATCTTGGGAAAATTTCCCACACAAACAAAGGTGTGGGCAACACCTAGCTAGTTATATTTTTGAAAGTAAAAGTATTAAGTTTCTCTACAGGGTTCAACAAGCTTCGTAAGCATTTTGAAATGAAAATTAAGCTGTTTTAAACATCTCTGGTAGTTATTATAACTTACGATTTTGGATGTTGAGCACATAAACCATGTAGCAAGAACCAGATGACAGGGGTGCATTGTGGAAGTCCAGATGCTAATTTACCCTCACTACATCACTCTGCTTGTACTCAATAAGTTTCCCATCATCTACTACATATTTATTTAAGTATCATTTAAACCAAGGGTTTTCAACCGGCGGCCCGCGGTTGCATCCATGGCGGCCCGACATTGTATTGACAAAATTAAATTCACATGTCTACAAATTATACCTATTTACAGATTAAAAAGAATAGAAATTAAAACAATATAGATTTATTATGTTGCGGCCCACCAAACCAATATCAGAGTATACTAGGCCCTTGACTTCAAAAAGGTTGAAGACCCTTGATTTAAACAGATTCTAAGTTTAGGAAGCCACAGTAAATCAACCCCTTGTTTGTCTCAAATTATACCAATATTAAACTTCTGAACTCCACACAGCGTTTTTGCGGATGCGGGTAGCTTAATTTGTGTATTAACGTATTGTTGTCTATAGACGACGCTGGCTTCAAAAGGTTAAAATAAAAATACATAGACAATACATACATAGATAGATAGATAGATAGATAGATAGATAGACTTAAATCTGGCGCAGATTTGCATTACGACAGCGACATCTAAAGGTGCTGATACACTTGAGCATTCACTTGTAACAGTACAGCGAGCATTTGCCGTTTTTAGCTTTGTTTGTGTGATGCTTACTAAAACGCTTCTGTTATTTTGTGAGCTTTTACCTGTAATGTAACATTCGCTAGAATGCTCATTACAAGTGAATGTACAAGTGTATCAACACAATTAGAAAATCAGTAATTACTGTTAAATATCAGTTTTAACATTTTGTGAAATTGTCAGGTTGGTGGAAATATGATGAAAGAAGTAATGTCGAGCTAGAAACTGCATTTAATGCCGGAGAGCCAGAATGCACCCTGCTGCTTGCCGGAGCCCTGTACAGAATCAACTTTCAAGGTATGGTGCAGATGCGACAGAGCGACAGGACAAGACGCCGAAGAGTTCAGAGAGACACTCCCACATTGCCAGCAAAAGGTTACTAAAAAAAATATAACGTGATTTGTTTTAACCTTGTAGAAGTATGTGAGATGTTAATCTAAACTGAAATGTTTATATTTTCAGGTATAGCAGGAATTAAAAATGTTGCCAATCAGATAGAAGAGGTTAAAAATGAAAACATTGAAACACATACCATCAACCTCACCAGCAATGAGGGTGAGACAGAGCCTGTAGAGATTATTGATAGTGATGATGAATCGCTTGATGAGGACAACATTACTCAAGATAATGAAGTAAATGAACTAGTTCTTATGACCAGGTGAATTACCTACATTTATTTTATTCACTCAGCTCTCAAGATGTGCATTATTTTAGTAAAGTTTTTATTTTGAATAGAATATAATTTTTGTTTATTTTCAGCTCAATCAACTTTATGGATCCCACCAGTAACAATAATGAAGACACATGACTGTAGTATTAATAATCATACTAATTTGTTATGTTATGAATGGCACTAAACTAAGATTGGATATCTTTACTTAGTGTTAAACAAAAAAAACAGTCAATTTGTACCCTCTCTTTCACCTTTTTTTTTATTGGAATAAAGTAAAAATTGTCTACGTATTTCTATAGTCTCTCTTCTCAGAGCAATGTTTTACTTAAAAAAAGAAGATTAGTTATTTATTTATGGATGAAGATTTAGATATATATCTTATTGATTCTTTATTTAAAGTCTTCTTATTTAGCATTTTAGTATGTTACTTGTTATTTTTTAGATGTATGTTAGTTAAGTATGTTGATAATTGTCCTTTTTGTTAACATATTTGTAAATAAGGTTTAAAATTAAATAAATATAGTTTCATGTAGATTTAATTAATGTTGTTTATTTACTAATTTCTGCTAAGATAATATAATGAGTCACATTGAACTTTTACTCCAATCATATCACTATAATTAATTCATAAATGTTATTCACCAAGCTCGCACAGGGCCCTGTGTGGCATGTGTGAGTACCCAGGTGTTGTGAGGCTTTGGTTTCATTGCCATCTGCTTATGCCGAGGAAACTTCGGACAAATCACGTATGATCTTTGATCTCTAACCACTATGTAGCAATCCTTACAACGCCTCCTTACGCGTCCCTTCACTTTAAAGGAACAAACTTGACTAAAGATAGGAGTACTTGATGGCAACAGTTTTTCTTTAAGTATAGACTTCTGAAATGTACTGAATAACGATGGCATCAGTTTAAAGGTTACACTAGGTACACTGGTTTTAACACTGGATACCGCTTTTACCAATGATAACATTCTCTGCATCTTGCCTGAAACAAAATTTTGAAAATGTAAATCAAGTTTTTACAATTATTTGACAAGATTTAGCATGAAAAAGCGTAAACTTTAATCTAAAGATTATTCTTTTAAATAACTCACAGTATTTTATAAAATTTATTTAACCAATCAAAGAGGTTATGTTTGCTTTGCTCGTAATATTGGGAGCATTTTGACAGGATTAAAAGTACGTTCGGAATAGTGTGAATTACGTCGTTCGTGTATTTGTCAGAGAATTTATTTTTATACGAGTCTAGTAGATATTTTTGTAAATAGACAAATAAAGGGATGGATTTTCATAGAAATAATATAACTTTTTGAACGCAACCAGTATAATTACAAAGAAAAAAATTTTTTTTCGATAATGTGCACCGAGACTTAGGTTACGCCCGTACGGAGAGTTCTTTGCTTGTTGGTTATCGGCTCCGTAGTTCTGCAAGGGATCTTTCTTTGCGATTTTTATATTTTCCCAATGTCCGTCTGTCTGTCTGTCCGTCCTTGGTTTAGCTTAGCGTAAGGTCAATGTCATAAATAAGTGATTACTTTTGTACCTTGTCACTTTAACGTCATGTTTGAAGTAATGCGAAATTATGTAACGACTGAAAACGACAAGGTACAAAAGTGATCACTTATTTATGACGTACGTTGACTGTACGTACCTACCTATCTTGAATGATAATGCAAGTAGGCACAGGGTACAGACAACAAAAACTACAGTAAGCAAAACGCTTGTATTAAATGTAAGTATAACTCATTTACAGCGCGCCCAAAGAAGGATTCAGAATTATCTAAAATAAGCGTAGCGACTTAGATATGCAAAGTACTTACGTAAATATAATTATAATTTTTGCCAGTAAAGCCGGAGCAAAAAATCTAATAAACCCATTTATCCTCTTATTAGCTTCTAAGAAGCGTTTGGTAACTTCGAAAGTTTAGTCAACCCGGGAGGAATCGGGTTGTTAGTACCTACTACCCTTCGCCACTGATATATAAATAAATAAATAAATAAATATCACGGGACAATTCACACCAATTGACCTAGTCCCAAAGTAAGCTAAGGAAAGCTTGTGTTATGGGTACTAGGCAACGGATAATTTATTTATTTATTTATTTATTATTAAGGATCACCAACAGATAATACATCATACAAAAACTTAAGTAACTAGTAGGTAAACATTCCTGGCAGATGCTTATCCAATTACAGGTAACCACAACTTATTCTTGTATCGTGCCATTCGATAAATTAAGTAACGATATTCAGAAGCGTGCTCTCGAACATACCTACTCGTATTAGAAGTATATAAAATTAACAAAAACCTGTAGAGAAGTACTATGTAATTTAACATGCAAACTTAAAATTAAAAACCAAAATATATTATAAAATAAACAATGCAAATAATAATATCAAGTTAAGCGGCAACTGTGCATGATAACTATGACCAGTAACCCACTAAATCCTGGGAGCTGTAGTGCCTCAAGATCTTTCCTTTAAAATTCAAGGGACTGTCATGAAATATGTCCGCTCCTAAGGAGCCCGGAAGATGGTTGTGCAGTTGGACCATTCTCGAGAGCGCAGAGTTGCGACCCAGATTAGTTTTACTGAACCGATCCCTGAACAGCCTATATACACCCGGGCGTGGCAATCTAGAGGGCACCGCAATCCCAACTCTAGCAAGCAGCTCTGAGCAATCCACTCCTTTGTAGTTGATTAGTTTATAAAAAAACATTAGATCCAGCATTTTTCTTCTACTGCTAAGCGACGTAAACCGGAAGAACTTTAGCCTCTCACGGTACGACCGCAGTTTAAGTCCATTACGTGTTTTAAACCCCAAGTGTGTCAAGAATCGCCTCTGTATTTTTTCTATTCGATTTCTATGAACCTCATAAAAGGGCGACCATACTTGCGAGCAGTATTCCAGATGGCTTCTTACCAAAGCGGCATAAAGCACAATCCTTGTGCGCAAGTGCTTAAATTGACTGGAATTTCTAATTAGAAATCCCAACATTCTAGATGCCCTGTGTATAATAATGTTATTAAGATGATCATTAAAATTTAGTCTACAATCCAACATCACACCCAAATCGCGAATGCTGTCAACCTTCTGCATTTTATTACCATTTATGTCATAACTAGTATCAAACAGATAAACATACTTATATAGATAAATACATACTTAAATACATATTAAACACCCAAGACCCGAGAACAAACATTCGTATTTTTCATACAAATATCTGCCCCGACACGGGAATCGAACCCGGAACCACAAGCTTCATAGTCAGGTTCTCTAACCACTAGGCCATCTGGTCGTCTGGTCGAAAATATGTATAGTATTATCAAACCGCGTTTAGAAAGGGATTCGAGAGTACCGTTAGCACAACAGTACTTATAAATGATTGACTCGAGCATTTATTGGAGTCAGGACCAAGCCACTGCACAATTCTAGAATTCTCTCAACGGAACGTCATTTCTACTCTAGAATGGTGAGTGAAGCGGTTGAAATTAAAAAACACAAAAATTTCAACCGGCAGGATGGATATAAGCTTTCGTCTTCGTAGAATCCTGTTATAAACAAATGCTGGCGTCGGAAGGAGTGTTTGGAGAGATCGTCGGATGTTGTGAGTGTTGTGTGTCGGTGTGATAGGGCGCCGTTAAAAAATCTTGATCAAGTGCGGATAGTTCGAGATACGGGTGCTGATTCTAATCGGGATCAAGTGCGGGTAGTTCGAAAGACTCGTGCGGCTATTCGAACTTGACACCCTACACTTCAGTTAACTCGTGACCACGGTTGCTGCAATGTGGCCGAAACGTCGAGGTAAATAAATAAATATTTATTGCGTGATAAGTCCCGTTTAGTTTAGTAATTATAATAGAATTAATATCTATTAATTATATAAATAAATGACAAAAAATATTAATATCATATCTGACAAATCTGTCACTAATTCACATCATTTTCGCGTTACCAAATTGCCGTAGCTGTTCAAAAATACACGTATCTATGTATAAAATATGAATCGTGGTAAAGTATTAAACGGTCGGTGCCGAGAAATTATCTGCAATTTGATGTTTTTTCCATGCTTTAGAACTTCATTGTACTAAAATAACAATTTCATTTATCTGCACACTCTACTACTGACAATGTCATTCGCACCTTCAGGACGATACTGACCTTGTACTGACCCAATAGGAATTATTCTCATTTAAAAAGTAAACCTGCCGTTCTTTGAGCATTAAGTTTAATTTTGAAACGAGAATAATTCCTATTGGGTCAGTATCATCCTGAAGGTGCGTATCATGCATTAGTTCAAAAATTATTAAATTACATATGAACTCAATCCCTTTCTAAACGCGGTTTGATAATAATACTTAGTCGAAGTAACTGAATCGCGTACTGAGGTAGAACCTTTTCGCTGATTCAGTTTCTTCGATTGTACTGAGCTTCCTTCCCTTGCTTGAATGCAAAAAAAATATCATCATTCATAACCAAGCAAACCTTTAAGTTACGAGCGTGTAGTGTACACGCGCTTGAAGCCAGTACCTCTACCATGAGTTTACACTAGTTTACGTGACCATACTCGCTAGCGACGCCGTAAATTATTTGTATGGAGAATTGTACAGCGCCTCTAGCGGTCACTCACGGAAGTACAATTCTCCATACAAATCATTTACGCCGTCGCTAGCGAGTACGGTCACGTAAACTAGTGTAAACGGGATCCTATCGATGTTTAGAAAATTTTATTTCCGAAGGTTTAGAATCCCGAAAGCTTCATTTGTCCGAAAGCATTTTTTTCTGAAACTGTAAATATTTCAGGATTTATTTCAGGACCATCAGGTTAGGGTTGTTTTATAAAAATCCTGAAATATTTACAGTTTCAGAAAAAAATGCATTCGGATAAATGAAGCATTCGAGATTCTAAATATTCGGAAAAAAATAATTCTAAATTTTGATAGGTAACCAGTGTAAACTCATGGTAGAGGTATTTAAGCAGCTTTAGGTATCTTTCTACTCTAACCAGTCTCAATTTTTCGAAATCTGAATACTATACGCGATTCCAGAGAGGTGGAGGTCATGGCACGGGGGAGATGGAATCCGATTATTATTATCGCTATGGAGAAAGCGCTAGTCACAACTTTGTCCAGCTGACCAAAGGCTGTTTAAGAGGGTTTAAGTATACCTGCTGAGCTGGCAACGTTGCATTTTTATTAGTTTTTCTCGATTATTCCATAAAAATTGAATGAAAATTAAAAATGTTTTGTATAAAAATTGTTTTAATAAATAAGTTAATGTGTCTACTGAAATAATAATTCGTGATAAGACTTTTATTTTCTTTAAAAACCGTTAGGTAATAATTTGTTCGTTTTTAAAGAAAATAAAAGTCTTATCACGAATTATTATTTCAGTAGACACATTAACTTATATATATATTAGAACAATTTGTATACAAAACATTTTTAATTTTCATTCTAGTTTTTTGGAATAACCGAGAAAAACTAACAAAAATGCAACGTTGCCAGCTCAGCAGGTATAAAACCTCAACTCCCTAAAATCCCGGGTTGCCATCGCGCTTTTTATTGATATGTCGACCTAACTTGGTCCTGCCTCACTTTACTGAGGTTTTGATAAAAAAATATAGTCTATTGTGCTGCCAATTTTAATGAAATGACATAAGTCACAGATTTTTGTCCAACAGTCTATTTTTATTAGCGTTTGATAAATAATTTAATACATCAAGTGACTGTCGTTATCAAGTATTGGAGCTGAACTTTTGAACTCCTCCGTAAATAGTAATTTGTATAGATGAGTACGGAAGCAGACGCTATAAAGGCGCAATCGGGAGTGGCCGCTAAAGGTGCTTTGAACATATCAAAGATGAACAACTCTGGTTCTAAAACTAATGTAAATAGGGTGACGAAAACCATCGTCAGTTCGCCACATATTTACAAACCTGTTGGACCCTACAGGTGAGTAGAACTGCTAAATTAAGTAGGAGAATGTTTGTTGCTTTGGCTTTAGATACACTTGTAACTTTTTGAGTTACGGTACATACAAAATTCAATTCAATTTTTTTTTTAATATAGCTAAATTGATACTATCGATGATTCTGCCAATGTCAAGGTCGAGAAAGACGTATCGGTTGGCCGTTGTTCGGTAGCTAATACATAGGTACCCTAATATCCCTTCGATCATATTATAACAATGATCGAAGCCCAATCCTGATGCATTTGCTTTAAAGATTAGTTTACATTTGCGACCTTCGACTTGAGCTATCAATGTTACGATTGTTTGGATTTTAACTTTAATAACAAGTTGAAATTACGTGCGGATAAGAAAATGATGCAATGCAAAGAGATGGTGAAAGTACAATGAAACCTTGGTGTTCAAAGTAATTATTCTTTCGCAGCTAGGTACGTTAGGCCACCCGCGTATTCATAGCGTGCGTATATGCGGATAGGGAATTATTTAGCATAGAACCTTGTTTAGCAGCTTCCACAATGGCAGCACGGTATAAAACTATAAAGAATAATTTCTTACATTGTGCCACCAACGGCACCAACAAGCACAATTGGCATTGATCACTTTTTTACAATGTGGTCTAATTCCAAAACCATTTCGTGGAATAGGTTTATTAAATCATTTTATAACATTGTAGTAAAAAATATTAAACGATCGTGTGTATTTTTGCAAAATAATGTTTGACCTTTGTTTGACCTTTCTGTGGGCATTAACTTTGAAATTCTTTGCAACAAGAAAAAAAAAGCCGTCCGTCTAGTTTCTCTATACTATTCTCTGTCACTTCGACGTAGTTATCATCTGTCAGTTTAAGGATACTATTTTGAAAAACATTCTTCGCGTTTTTCATATTTTAATAATGGATTTATACAGGAAGTGTTTCATTCCTACTTGTGGAAATGATTCTGTCAATAGCCCAAACAAATTAATTGTTTGCATTAGAGAAGATTTACAAGAGAAGTGGTGCCGCAAAGTTAATTCAAAGTTTACAAGATGTACTTATTGTTTTGAGGATCATTTTAATGTAAGTATGGATTAAATCCGCCAAAGAACTTTCAAGGGAACACTTCTGACCATTTTATTTTATACATACAAAAAATACTATAGCCGTAAATCGTTTTTTTACCTATTCTCTTGGAAGAATCGGCAACTTTGTTATTGTAATGTAAAGTGACATTGTCACATGGCAACTAACCATCGATTGTGACACATTTTTTTTGTCATTATGTCTGTGGTTTATACACAGATTCAGCCGCGGCATGTAATTTACGAGAAGTCGTATCTCAAATTTTCAATAAATTATAAAAAAATATTGGAGTGATGAATTGCTGAAATATTCAAATTAGTTTCTTAAAATGCTCTATATTTTCGATAAAAAAAATAAAAAGGGGGGTTAGAAAAAATGATAAATCCCAATTGCATTAGGTAGTTTAACCTAGTTACATCAACCGCAACCGGACATTTAAGTTTGTAGCTAGTCCGGGTTATCGCGTGCCAGGCGAGACGCAAAGGGTGTTGATTGATGGTTTTGATTGCTACCTGCAGACTAACATCTTATTTTGTCGGAGTTGAACAAAACTTCGGGTCAACCGCGGGCGTAAACCTTACGCATTTGTGGTAAACAATGGCAGCAGCTGTTATCGAGGGTTTACTAATGTTTCGGCGAAAATTATTTCTAAAATGATTACTTCCCAAACTTTTAAGACGTCATTTATGATTTGTCAAATGTATTGATTGGCATACCGTAATTTAGCAACATATTGAATGGCATTATAAAATCTAACCTAGTTTGTCAGAATGCAAGGTTCAAATTGCAGTATGATTTTATTTCATTAAGTGGGTATTGTGATGCACCATACAGGTAAATTCAGAGGGTATTACTTTTGTTTAGGTACATGCTTCGTGGCTCAAAATAGCATTTCATTCTCGAGTAATCTTTGATAGTGAATGTTCTGTCAGCCGTTTATTTTGTAAGGGGTCGCAGTTCTAATATAACCTAACCTACTGTTCTGTCAGCCGTTTATCTTCGCAGTGCTATCCTAACCTAACCTACTATTCTGTCAACCGTTTGTCTTCTAAGGGGTCGCAGTTCTAACCTAACCTAACCTACTGTTCTGTCAGCCGTTTGTCTTCTAAGGGGTCGCAGTTCTAACCTTACCTAACCTACTGTTCTGTCAGCCGTTTGTCTTCTCAGGGGTCGCAGTTCTAACCTAACCTAACCTACTGTCCTGTCAGCCGTTTATTTTGTAAGGGGTCGCAGTTCTAACCTTACCTTACCTACTGTTCTGTCAGCCGTTTATCTTCAAAGTGGTCGCAGTTCTAACCTAACCTAACAGACTGTTCTGTCAGTCGTTTGTCTTCTAAGGGGTCGCAGTTCTAACCTAACCTACTGTTCTGTAAGCCGTTTATCTTCTCAGGAGTCGCAGTTCTAAACTAACCTAACCTTCTGTTCTGTCAGCCGTTTATCTTCTAAGGGGTCGCAGTTCTAACCTAACCTACTGTTCTGCCAGCAGTTTATTTTGTAAGGGGTCGCAGTACTAACCTAACCATACCAACTGTTCTGTAAGCCGTTTATCTTCCAAGGGGTCGCAGTTCTAACCTAACCTACTGTCCTGTCAGTCGTTTGTCTTCTAAGGGGTCGCAGTTCTAACCTAACCTAACATATTGTTCTGTCAGCCGTTTGTCTTCTAAGGGGTCGCAGTTCTAACCTAACCTAACCTACTGTTCTGTCAGCCGTTTATCTTCTAAGGGGTCGCAGTTCTAACCTAACCTAACCTACTGTTCTGTCAGCCGTTTGTCTTCTAAGGGGTTGCAGGTCTAACCTAACCTAACCTACTGTTCTGCCCGCTGTTTGTCATCTAAGGGGTCGCAGTTCTAACCTAACCTACTGTTCTGCCAGTCGTTTATTTCCCAAGCAGCAAAAATTGGTTTTATAATTATCCTGGAACCACCATTTTATCAGGACTATAACGGGATAGTAAGCTCTTATAACAACGGAAAAGGGCCCAATTTATAGGCCTACTTTTTCTTTTAAGACACCCATAATAGATTTGGTGGCTACCACTTACACCACTAATATAGTATATAGTAGTGGTAGAGCCATGTTGTAGTTAGCCGCTGCATCACGAATGGGCCGGCTCGTCCGGGGCAGTACCACCCTCTCACAGAACACCGGCGTGAAGCAGCAGTAATCCTGCTTGCGTTTCGTACGGTCAGTGAGAGTGCCGGGGCCCCAATACCTCACCCCTTCCCTCCCCCCCTCCCTCACCCCCTTCCCCTCTTCCCTTTCCTTTAGGGCTGACAACGCACTGGCATCGCGTAAAGCGCTGCGGGTGTCTATGGACAGTGGTGATCATTTAACATCAGGTGACCCACTAGTTCGTTTGTCTGGCCTTTCTAACAACATAAAAAAAATATCCCTATAGTCGAACTACGCAGAACTAACTGCTCCCCGCGAAGTCAACTATTAGCGTCTTACAGAACCACACACGACTCTAACGTACTCCGTGCTCCTGTTACAAGCTCTTTCAAAAACAGTTGGGAATTATAAAGTAAACGTGGTCGTTGGAGCGCATTTGGTATTTGATAAAAAGGAAAGTTATTTTTTCTTAATAATGTATTATCTACAGTGTGGCATAATAATAAACGTGTTACTTGTGTTCGTGTGGCAAACGAGTATTTTCGATGAAGTATATTATGTTTTAAATCTAAATTTTTACTCGCTTCTTGAAATTAGCGTATATAAAAAGTTGCATTTGAAAATAATATTCATTTTAATAAGGCATACAACGAAAAATTGCCATTTTTTACAATTAGCCTTCCTAAGTTCATTACAGAACTGTTATAGACGTTCTTGGTCTTAAAAAGGTTTGCATTAGAACCACACCATCGCCATATTGTTAGGAATTAGGGTTCCACGATTATTTTAAAGACCGAACGATTTTCGGGGATTTATGGGGGATTTTCGGCTACGATTTAAAAAGAAAATAGTTCGAAAGTGATCGATAGATGGCATTAACAAATAATGAAGTGGCCAAAGATGTATTAACGGTAGTATTGTTATGAGGGTTTTCGACAGGCGAAATATCGCTAGACGGCGTCAGTATCGTGAGGTCTGTTTGACATTTGCGTCGCGCTCGTGATTGGTTAAATAACTAAAAAAGACTGAACGTCAAATGGACCTCACGATACTAATGGTATCTAGCGATATTTCGCCTGTCGAAAAACCTTCATTAAGAAAATATGAAGTTTAAACATAAAATTGCAGCGAAAATTACTTCAAAACGTGATAAATATTATGGTCATGAAGGAATTTTATTGATTCTTTCTCAAATAACTATTTCTTTGTAAAAAAAACTCGAACTCGATAGGTAATGTACTTAATTATTTATGAACGCCATCTGTTGCAGTTTTAAAAGACTCAAAAGAACAATTTGTTTTTATTTCGAGCTGTCAGAAAATCCCTCATGGCTCTCATGTCTTATTTTTAATATTTTTAGGTTTATGTGTCGCCCTTTGAATCTATCATGGTAGTGCTTATGGACGTCGATGTTGTTGTTTTGTCCAGAACCATCAATATTAACATTATGCGTACAATTTTCTAATTTACTATTTTGTCCGGAACCCTCGCTAACTTCTACGATACTTCCTTTGTCTAAAATTTATAACCACGATCCACGCACGACACAACAAAATAGCTGCGATGGGACTATAACAGTATTTCTGTGACCATTAAAAGCAATTGTACACTTTTACTGGACTTCACGAAGACAATTTTGGATAGTAATTATATTACACGGAACTCTTATAATAATGTTAAGATTATAACAGCGTTCGACATATCCACAATGGAACCAAGTATACTTACTCTTGGAATAAGCCGTTATAGAACTAATTTACTTATTATTGATCCACATTGTGAACTTATAAACTCTTATAAACTCAAGTAATAAGTGCAAATGGTTTCCAGTACATTTAGTTCTAATTGATACTCTTATAAGCATACTTTGCTTACAATGGACTTATAATTATTCTTGTAGGCAATTATAAGTATAGCTTACCAGAGCAAGTATTCTCAAGCGTGTTTACACCTTTGCAGTACTTTTATAGGACATCTCAGCTTATACTGTGCTGTTAATTTAGGTCTATAAGCGGTAATAAGTTAACTTATAAGGACGGATGTTCTACAAGAATAACTAGACTCCGTGCATGCTATAATAAGCGGGGCAGCAAATTCTAGAACCAATAAGAGACCGTTATTAGTGCCGCAGGCCTATAAAAGCGTGCACTATAGGATAATTTTGTTGCTTGGGTTTGTAAGGGGTCGCAGTTCTAACCTAACCTTACCTACTGTTCCGCCAGCCGTTTATTTTGTATGGGGTCGCAGTTCTAACCTAACCTAACCTACTGTTCTGTCGGCCGTTTACTTCTAAAGGGTCGCAGTTCTAACCTAACCTAGCCTACTGTTCTGCCAGCCGTTTATCTTCTAAGGGGTTGCCGTTCTAACCTAACCTACTGTTCTTTCAGCCGTTTGTCTTCTAAGGGATCGCAGTTCTAACCTAACTTTTTGTTCTGTCAACCGTTTGTCTTCTAAGGGGTTACAGGTCTAACCTAACCTAACCTACTGTTCTGCCAGCTGTTTGTCATCTAAGGGGTCGCAGTTCTAACCTAACCTACTGTTCTGCCAGTCGTTTATTTTTTAAGGGGTCGCAGTTCCAACCTAGCCTAACCTACTGTTCCGTCAGCCGTTTATCTTCTAAGGGAGCGCAGTTCTAACCTAACCTACTGTTCTGTCAGCAGTTTGTCTTCTAAGGGGTCGCAGTTCTAACCTAAACTAACCTAACCTACTGTTCTGTCAGCCGTTTGTCTTCTAAGGGGTCGCAGTTCTAACCTAACCTTACCTTCTGTTCTGTCAGCCGTTTATTTTGTAAGGGGTCGCAATTCTAACCTAACCTTACCTACTGTTCTGACAGCCGTTTATCTTCGCAGTGCTATCCTAACCTAACCTACTATTCTGTCAACTGTTTGTCTTCTCAGGGGTCGCAGTTCTAACCAAACCTAACCTACTGTTCTTTCGGCCGTTTATCTTCTAAGGGTCGCAGTTCTAACCTAACCTACTGATCTGCCAGCCGTTTATCTTCTAAGGGGTCGCAGTTCTAACCTAACCTACTGTTCTGTCAGCCGTTTGTCTTCTAAGGGGTCGCAGTTCTAACCTAACCTAACCTACTGTTCTGTCAGCTGTTTGTCTTCTAAGGGGTCGCAGTTCTAACCTAACCTAACCTACTGTTCTGCCAGCCGTTTGTCTTCTAAGGGGTCGCAGTTCTAACCTAACCTAACCTACTGTTCTGTCAGCCGTTTGTCTTCTAAGGGGTCACAGTTCTAACCTAACCTAATCTACTGTTCTGTCAGCCGTTTGTCTTCTAAGGGGTCGCAATTCTAACCTAACCTAACCTACTGTTCTGCCAGCCGTTTGTCTTCTAAGGGGAGGGGTCGCAGTTATAACCTAACCTACTGTTCTGTCAGCCGTTTGTCTTCTAAGGGGTCGCAGTTCTAACCTAACCTAACCTACTGTTCTGTCAGCCGTTTGTCTTCTAAGGGGTCACAGTTCTAACTTTTTTTTTTTTTTTTGTTCACGGAGTGGAAACACTTTACGTGTACCCCCGGGCCCGGGGAGACCCGGTTTAGGTTATGTGGGGCTCTCTCTCCGGTCCTCTTCTCCTAATGAGAAGGGGACAGGAGAGCATACCCACTAAAACCACTCCGATGCTGTCCCTCTTGCCGAGGTTGTTAGGCGCCATGGGATCCGATGATTCCACCATGACGCCTCCCGGCCGCCCCGGCTTTCGCCAGGGCTACCCGCGCCAGGGGGGAAGAGTTGCAGCATTTCAACCCTTCCCCCAGACTCGTAGGACCGTGCAATGCGGGCTAGGGATCCCCGTCCCTCACCCGCTGGTCCTACTGGGGGATTTGGCGTGCGGCAAATCGCCTACGCCTCACCCCCCTTCGTCTGCGCCGGAACAGGGGCGCGTCGATCTGGTCTTCGCGCTCCCGCTCCGCTTCTTCTTTCTGGGTCATTACGGCCTTGCAAAAGGTGTAAAAGGCCTCCCATGCCTCTTCGCTTTCTAGCATGGCGCTTATTACGCTTGCCAGCGACAAGTTATTTCGTCTCAGTGCCGAGACTAGGACCTGCCGCTCAGGTTGCCACGCCGGGCACACCTCTAGCGTATGTTGAGCGGTGTCGTCATCATGGGCACATTGGTGACATATTGTGCTGTCCTCTTTGCCTATGCGGTACAGGTAATGCCCGAAGCATCCGTGCCCGGTCATCACCTGCGTCATTCTATAGGACAGAGCCCCAAATACTCTTTCCGTCCATTCCTCAAAGGAAGGGAGGAGTGCCACTATGGTCCTCGTCCCATAGCGGCAGTCCTCCAGGCCATTTTTCCACCTGTCCCTTGTGCGTCTCTCCGTCATTCGACGGGCATGGGCCAACTCCCTAGGGGCCAACCTTTCCCCTTGCGCTCGTGCCTCTCGTCGGGACCAATAGGTTTCGGACGTGACTTCGGCATCAATTTCCCAGGGTGGGGTCCCGGCAAGGGCACAAGCTGCCATGTGTGCCACCGTAACGTATGCCCTTATAAGGCGTATGGCACACATCCTCTGCGGCCGTCGGAGCAAGACCCTGTTTCGCTCCGATAGCCTTTCCGCCCAGATTGGCGCACCGTAGAGTGCCATGCTTCGGACAACACCCGCATATAATCGCCTGACAGCTCCTCTTGGTCCTCCAACATTAGGCAGTAGTCTTCCCAGAGCAGAGGCAGCCCCCATCAGTCGGGGAACAAGTCTTTTGAAGTGTTCCCCGAAGTCCCACTTTCTGTCCAGGACAAGGCCAAGATATTTTATGTTAGCCTTAACCTGGACAGGTTCTCCCCCTATCGGGATAATTGTGTCGGCAGGCACACGCCAGCCAGGTCCACCAAAAACTATGGCTTCCGTTTTGGAAACGGCTACCCCCAAGCCGAGCATGCGATGCGATCTACTACCAGTTCAGCGGCGACCGTGGCTCTTCTTAGTGTTTCCCTCATGTCACTTCCCCGCACAACCACCATTGTGTCATCGGCATAACAAATGGTGGTCATGCGGGGAAGCTGGACCCCCCTTATGGCCCAGTCGAAACCAATGTTCCACAAGAGGGGACCGAGCACCGATCCCTGAGGGACTCCACACGTCATCGGTCTTATTTTGCGTTGTCCACGGTGTTCGTAGAGCACCACTCTTTCTTCGAGATAGTGCCCTACTATCCTCTGCAGATAGAGAGGCAGGCCGTGGTACCTTAAGGCCTCCTTTATTACCTCGTAGGGGAGAGTTCCGAATGCATTCGCTATGTCCAGCGAGACTGCAATTACTCCCTCTCCCCTACTGGCCGCATAGTCCGAGTAGTCTTTGAGCGACTTGATGGCGTCAATAGTACCACGGCCAGCTCGAAAACCGTATTGGCACTCAGCCACATTTGGTCCGACTTCCTCCATGTGCTGGATGATCCGGCGAGCAATGACGCGCTCTAACATTTTTCCGGATACATCCAGCAAAACTAGCGGGCGATGACCTGAAGGCGAGTTAGCCGGTCGACCCTCCTTTCTAAGAAGGCATAAGCGCGCCCCTCCTTCCACACCTTAGGGAAGCGCTCTGTCTCCACGCATTCAGACAGGAGGTCCCTAAAGCGATTCCCCAAATGTTCGAGCGCTAGAGGGATCACCCTAGCCGGTACACCGTCAGGTCCTGGGGCCTTTTTGTTTGACCTGAGGCGGTCAACTAGGGACATCATCTTGTCATCTGTTATTCTTGGCACCGGATGCCGATCGTTTGGTTCCTCCGAGGGGGCCACCATTCTCGGGGGAGCAAAAGCCGGTGCCAACGGAAACAAGCTCTCCACTACCCGGTCGAGGAGTTCAGGTTCCAAGGCATCCATGGGGGGGACGCGCTTCATTTTGTTTCGAACCATTTTGTATGGTCTTCCCCATGGATCCCTGTTCAAGCTGCCAACAAACTCCTCGTAGGCGGCGTCTTTTGCCTTTATTATGGCAGTTTTTAGGGCCTCTTTTGCCTCTTTGTACTCACTGTATAGTCTCTTCTTCTTCGGCGGTGTGTAACCTCCGACGCCTACAACGGGTGTACGCTCGGCGCGCGTTGTTACTGGCAGTTCGAAGAGCTGCAATCTCATCGGACCACCAGTATACACTTTTTTTTGCCGGCATTCTCCTCAGTCTCGGCATAGCAGCATCACACACCGCCGTAAGCGATTCTCGAAATCGCATTGCTTTGACCTCCACTCCAGCGTTTTCCAGGGGCGGGTCACCCCAAGCCTCAATGATGGCTGCCTCTTCCGCCATGGCTGCGTCAAAGTGGGAAATGACCCACCGCGGGAATCGCACACCACCCGAGTTCCGTCCTCGATTTTGCATTTGAGGCGGTTGTTGTAATGCTGAGACCCTCATTCTGATGTAGCGATGATCTGACAGTGTTTCCTCATCCTCCAGGACGCGCCAATCAGTGATTCGTGTGGCTAGGGCAGGGGTCGCGAACGTTACGTCCACGATGGAGCCCCCCTGCCTGCGCACGCACGTGTTGGCAGCTCCCACGTTGACCACTTGGAGGCCGGTAGCGAGTGCCCAGTCTCGGAGGACCTCCCCTTTGGGGTCGGTGATTGGGGAACCCCACGCCGCGCTCTTAGCATTGAGGTCCCCCATCACCATTATTTGAGCCGGAGCACACCTCCCGACGATTCTTCCCAGCCCCTCCAGGTAGCTCTCGAAATCGGAGAGCGGCCGGTTGGGGGAGAAGTAAACCGCTATGATCACGGTTCTCCCCCATTTGACGGCCACATATCCTGGGCCGTCCTCCAATTTCGCGAGGGGCGGGAAGTCCCCCGCAGCCGGCACAACGACCGCAACTCCGCCGTCTGTCGCCCCAGCCCAGTTTGACTGGGGGGGGACGAGATACGGCTCTGCGACCACGGCAAGGGCCAACCCCCACTCCGCCATGACCTGCATAAGCAGGTCTTGGGCGCGGGCGGAGTGGTTGAGGTTGCACTGTAGGATCTCTAAATGTCGGTGTGCTGACATTTAGAGATCCATATTTCGTCCCCCTGTTTGCCCTTGGGCGGTCGCCTGACTACCAGTTGCCCTCTGTGGGTCGTTACGGCCCTTTGTCTGGGGAGGCGCGCACGCCCTCCCCCCCATCACGTGCCCCGCTGGTCGCTTTGCGGCGTGGCACACACCGCAGAAGGGGTCCGCCTCACATTCGCCGGCTTTGTGCCCAGGCCTGGAGCAGCGGTAGCACTGGTCCCCCCTATCTACCGGAGATGGACACAGCGCCCTTGTGTGTCCTGTCCCCAGGCAACGGTAACACCGCATAGGTTGTGGCTCCACTGCCTTGACCTGTGCGGCCGACCAGCCCATCAGTAACCTGCCCGCCTTGATGAGGGCATTAGCGGCAGTCACCGGGCATCGCACCAATGCTGTCCCTGTGCCATTGTTTAGCAGCCTTATTGGGCTCACTTTCACCTGCTCGACAGCGCAGCCGCCCTTGAGGACCACAGCCGTCCTGACGTCCTCCGGCGTTACCGACTCGTCAAAGCCGGTAACCCGGAGGTCAGCCGTTTTAACTGGGCGATGGACAGTGGCCACGTCCCCCCCTATTATCCCCTCAATTTTCAGAGCCAGGTCGTCGGCGAGTCGGCTGCTGCTGGCCCCCGGAACCTCAATTAGTCGAGCCCCGGTGGCCGACTTACGGACCCTCACACTCTCGATGCCCACATCTGCCAATTTGAGCGATGTGGTGACCTTTAAGCGATGTGGTGACCTTTTGAGCGATGTGGTGACCTTTAGAGCGATGTGGTGACCTTTCACAGTTCTAACCTAACCTAACCTACTGTTCTGTCAGCCGTTAATCTTCTTGATTTAGCAGACTGAAATGTATGATGTATAGGAAAGATTCGTGTCTAATCTCTAGACCAGTGGTGGTGTAGGGGTATGGCACACGGCACGGAATGCTGAGGACTTGGGTTCGATTCCCAGCATTGGTCTTTTTTCTGGGGTTTTTTCTGTGCATCTATATTTCAGTTTGTATTTAGTACGAAATATAGAAATACTTAAATTAAATTAGACATACCTAATGTCCATCACCGTTTGGACAAAGTAATACAAACATATTTAATGGTGCATTATTTCTTGTTGATGACCTTATTACCTTATACAATTCTTCATGTTGAGTGTAGTTATAGATCATGGCCTGTAACCTGTTATATCGTGTTCCAGCCAAGCGATCCTGGCAGGGCAGACGCTGTACGTGTCGGGCATGCTGGGCATGGACCCCGAGGCGCAGCTGGTGTGCGGCGGCGCGGAGGCGCAGGCGCGGCAGGCGCTCGCCAACCTCAAGCACGTGCTGGAGGCCGGCGGGGCCTCGCTCGAGTCCGTCATCAAGACCACCATACTGCTCAATGATATATCTGACTTCCAGGCGGTCAACCAGGTTTACGCTGAATGTAAGTAGGGGACCACTTAGGGTGCCTTTCCATCAGAGATGTGCTATGCTATGTTGCTATGGATCCGTGGACACCGCCATTATACCACCCACCCACATAGCATAGCACTGGTGCGGGTTCAGTACCTCTACCATGAGTTTACACTAGTTTACGTGACCGTACTCGCTAGCGACGGTGTAAATGATTTGTATGGAGAATTGCACTTCCGTAAGTGACCGCTAGAGGCGCTGTACAATTCTCCATACAAATAATTTACGCCGTCGCTAACGAGTACGGTCACGTAAACTAGTGTAAACTCATGGTAGAGGTACAGGTAAGCTATTAGGGTTCTCCGGAGCCAAAATGGCAAAACGGAACCCTAAATAGTTTCGTAATGTCTGTCTGTCCGTCCGCCCTCGGCTTAGCGTAGAATCTATTAGTGCTAGAAATCTGTTGTTTTGCATAAATATGTAGTAATTACCCCGACAAAGTGATAAAATAAAATGTAGAAATAAATTGTTTAGGTTACCTCCCAAAGACGTGAAGTGGGGGTGTTTTTTCTTGTCTAACCTTATGTGTGGGGTATCTTTAGAATTAGATAGATCTTTTAAAATTATTTCAAGGTTGTGCAGATGATTTTTCGATGTAGTGATTCGTTTGCGAAATATTCAGCTTTAAAGTGCAATTTTACTGTGTTAAAATCGAGCGTCCCCCCCTCCCTCTAAAAGCTAAACTGTTGGTATAAAAATTTTGAAAAAAATTACGATGGGAGTAAATACCTATGTCAAATTAACAAGGAAAACTGTAACGGCTAAGTTTGCTTGAGAATTATTAGTAGTTTAAGAGTAAATAGCAGCATGGCTTATAAGTAAAATATTGCTTGTTTAATACGGATACGGACAGTATAATTAATAAGATATGAAAGGATTTTTTTGCAACCGCTGCGGAACCCTATCCTGGGCGTGTCCGACACACTCTTGGCCGGTTTCTTTCCATTTAAACATCCGTCATCTAATGTGTGGTGCGCCATCATAGGACCTCGCAAAATACTTATATCTTGCTCACACCTCAGGGCCTGCGCCGCCACTGTAGCCAGACCAGAGCTGGCCCGAGGAGCAATACTGCTCTAGGCGCTACTGACGAAGGTCACCAAAATCTGGTTGTAGATGCGCTAAAACCAAATTTTGAGGGTGCCTTTCCACCAGAGATGTGCTATGCAGCTATGCTGCGAAGATGTGAAAGCTACGCAACGAAACTGTGTGACCGTTTCCACCAATGCTAAGCTATGTAGCTGTGCGAGGAAGACGCGCTATGTTGATGAGCAGCCGCGAGGCAGCTGTGCGAAGAAGATGCGCAGCTCGAGCTATGCGATGTATCGACGAGGGCGCGCGGAGCGGCAGCGCGGTGAGGGGGGACATTGCTACACGACTCGCGACCATCCATAGCACGCATCGGGCACGCATAATTCCATATAGAAATCATAGCTTAGTTGAACCCGTTTCCACCAGTGTATGCTATATGTGGACCAATGAACATGATTGGTGGATATCAGACACATCCATAGCAACGTAGCGTAGCACATCTCTGGCGGAAATGCACCCTAATGGCGGCTTTTGACAGGCGCTTAGTTAGTTACAAGATGGATGCTATAGTAATCGTCGATGAAAGGGCGCTATAGTCCGACAAGCTCGTGCGCGGCTCTCCGCGGAACCCTGTCGCAGTCAGCATTTGCCGCACTTATTAAAAACAATCTCGTTAAGGACACCAGAGGCTCCCTGCGACAGGGTTCCGCCGAGCGCCGCGCACGAGCTTGTCAAGGTATAAAAGACAACCCGATCTACCCCGATCAAAGGCAGGTCCGGCGTTGCTTGTGCCCGTGGCTTTGCGTCCGTACGGCCGTGGAAGATTAAATCATGAGTATACCTCTACTGTTTTAAACTTTCGTGATTTTCACTAATAATTAATTACTAAACTAAACGGGACTTATCACGCAATAAATATTTATTTATTTACCTCGACGAACTTGTGACCACGGTTGCTGCAATGTGGCCGAAACGTCGAGGTAAATAAATAAATATTTATTGCGTGATAAGTCCCGTTTAAGTTCCTATAGCAGTAATAAGTATTAGCGATTTAGAAGTTAACTAATACCATTACATACTTTTTGCTCGTATTACAGACGAGGTCAATGATAATGTTTACACTTTAGGTACTACTTTGTCGCTGTCACTTCATGTTTAAAGTTTTGCATAAATTCGGGGATGCGTTTCGGGTAGCTTCCTCGTGTGCCCTTCCCTTCCCCCTCCCCTCCCCTTTCCCTTTTACTTTTCCTTTCCCTCTTGGTCTTGGATCCGTCCGGGGGGAAGACCCCGTGCTTGGGCCGGTGCTCCCTGGGCATCGATCGGTCAATGAGTACCCGGGCAATTATGCAAATACATTGACCCATGTCTAATAACTAATTCAACACTTGAGGTGTATAGAATTATTTTACCGAACAACAGCCGAATATGGTATAAGTACTTACATAATAAGATTTAAAAGCCACACTATTTCTAAAAGAAATGATCGGGCAAAAATAATTGACAATCTCAAGAAATTCAAGGTTATTGTGGGAACTTACGCAGGTGCTTATATTTTGCTTTTACGGTTACGACTATAGCGAGCCGCTCCAGCTGCGATAATTAACACGATTTCATTGCTTTATTTCATTAAAAATCTTCGTGACACACATTTTGTGTTCGTGTTAACGGCTTATTAAATAGGCAAGCTTGATAAATTGAATAAATAAATAAATAGTAATTAGGGCAGGCATTTTTAATAGGATTTAGGATTTCCTGTATAGTTTAGTTGGTATATAACATGATATTTAAATGATTGAAATGATAGACCAGACTCCCTATGTTCAAGTTCGGGAACTTATGTGAGACACGAGCGAAAAACTTGCCCAGCCCCAAACTCGCGAATTTGCTCTTACTTCTGCCAGGTGGCAGTTTACATCTATTGCAAGAGTCACAGGGATAGTCGTAAATGACTATAGTAATGGTGCCAGTAAAATAATAGGTACTTGTTGTTCCAGTTTTCCCAAAGGATTTCCCTGCGCGTGCGACGTTCCAGGTGGGCAAGCTGCCAGCGGGGGCGGCGGTCGAGATCGAGGCGATCGCGCTCAGCGGCGACCTCGTCGTGGCCGAGGCGGGCCCTTGCCCCTGCGCAAAGGAATGACTGGCCGACCAACACTCTAAATTATAAAGTAAACCGTTTCGCGGATCACTAAATTTGTTTCATTTTTTCTTGAACATCTGCCATGTGCCGGACTTCGCTCAGTAGGTAAGTGAAATGCATCTACGCATGACTTTTACTTTAACCCAGTGCCTTAATGCTCATAGCGAGTGGTTCAAAGTAAAACAGTAGGTAGGTATAACGTTCAGTACGCTTAGTACAAGTTTTCCTTCACTTCAATACTTCTCGCGTTTACGTAAAAATTTCAAATCTATGGAAACATGGAAGCGCGCGCGCGGAGACGCTGTCCATGTTTCCCTAGTAATTGTATTTTTTACGTAAACGCGATCGAGAAGTATTTTGGTGAAGTAAAACTTATACTAAGCGTACTGGGCACTGGGTGAAAGTCAGCAAAACACAAGTATGCATTTAAGGCTCTGAATGCATTAAGGCCTCTTGCTTATGTTCAGTGTCTTATGAGACATGCCTTGAATTTTGCTAACAACATCGATTAAGTTGGGAAACTGAAATGAAAATTATTTATATGTATAAGTACGGTCAACCGTTTAGGTACAATATCTACACACAACACACAGCATTACGGCATTTATGTCAGTAGATGGGTACTAGGTACTAGTCTGATAACAGTCTTCCAGAGTGGTTTCAAATGTAACGTGCAGTAGGTAAGCTGTATATAGACGTAATAAGCGTCTATTAGTAAATGTCGGGACTCGGTCGGGTCGAGAAGGAAGAATGCGTGTGAGAGTAGGTAGGTACCAAACATAATATAACGCTATCGCAGTCAGTACTGTCAGTAGTCGTGTTACTGGTAAAGTAGTTGCTCGCCGGCAGCACAGCACATAATGTAAATTACGATTTACACGTCAGATAAATAAAATTTAAGGTAGGTACTCACGGAGCTTTGCAATTATTTTTTACTACAGTGTCCTTTTTAACACGCTTTTTAGGGTTCTGGAGCCAAAATGGAAAAATGGAACCCTTATAGGTTCGTCATGTCTATCTGTCCGTCCGTCCGTCTGTCTGTCTGTCCACGGCTTAGCGCAGTGACTATTAGTGTTAGAAAGCTGTAATTTTGCATGGATATACAGGTGTCCTGTAAGTAGTACGAAAAACGGAAAATTCATTTTTTCTGATTTTATGAAAAATGTATACTTACCTTCACTATGATTTTGAGTTGTGAAAAAACCATTTTCGAAAAACTATTGCAGTTTTTTTTTTTTATTTAAATTTTGCCTCTTCTCTTAAACTTTGGCCAAGATTTGATCTATCACAGTGAAAAAAAAATTACATGACCACTGTTTAGCTTACTAGCTTAAAATAAAAACATGCCCATTTAATGGACATTCAAAAATGATAAATTAGCTTATCAAAAAAATATTTACGGGAAAAAAAATCTCCAATACAAAGCATTTAGTACCCTACAAATCTCGTTAAGCCAGTACTACCACCCTGTCTAAGTTGAGGCTCAAGATGGATCAAAATGCACTCTGGTTAAATTCAGTAGCTATGCAAAACTAAATAAATTAAAAAAATCTAAATTTCACGTGTTTTATTAAAAAAAATTAAAACTCATTCATATTTGAACCCGATCTTGCCGTTAATTCGGGTGTGGTTTAATAAACAAATGATAAACAAAATTATTTTTAAATTTCGAATTTCAATATAAAAATCAGAAAAATCGAAATTTCTCGAAAACGGTGCGACTTTTACTGAGGTAATTTTTTGATATTTGGTAGATAACCTGCCCACCTATCTCCCATTTCCGTTTGTCGTACTACTTATGGGACACCTTGTATTACACCAGCAATTACACCAGTGATAAAATAAAATGTAAAAAAAATTTTTTTTTAGGGTACCTCCCATAAACGTAAAATTGGAGTGTTTTTTTTCCTCGTCTAAATTTATAGTGTGGGGAATCGTTGGATAGGTCTTTTAAAATCATTACGGGGTTGTAAATTTTTCGATAGTGATTCGTTTGCGAAATATTTAACTTAGAAATGATTTTTTTTTGTTAAAATCATGTGTACCCCCTCTAAAAGCTCAACTGTTGATATAATAATTTTGAAAAAATCAGGAAGGGAGGAAATATCTCAAATTAACAAGGAAAGCTATAACGGCTAAGTTTGCTTGAGAATTATTAGGTAGGGCATTTTCAGAAAAAGTGTACCCTGTATTTTTTTTTAAAACCTAACAAATGTTGGGTTATTTCTACTCAGAATCACAAGCACTATCGATTTAAACAATAAAAAAGTGTCCCTCTTTTAACTGTCAGTTTTGTGACGCAGTTAACCACACATGTTGTATGGACCGTCACAAAACTGACTAATACATTTTGTATGAAAAATTAAGGATAGTTAAGGCAAAACGGGTACATTTTTTTCTGAAAACTACCATTAGTAGTTTAAGAGTAAATAACAGCCTGACCTATAATATATAGTAGGTATATTTACCTACTTGAGAGTTCCGTACAAAATCCTTAGAAAAATATTACTTGCTTAATACGGATAGTATAATTATAATTAATATTAAAATTAAAGGAAAATAAATAATAAATAAATAAATAAATAAATAAATAAATAAATATTAGGGGACAATCTTACACAAATCGACCTAGTCCCAAACTAAGCAAAGCTTGTACTATGGGTACTAGACGACGATAAACATACTTATATAGATAAGTAAATACTTAAATACATAGAAAACATCCATAACTCAGGAACAAATATTCGTGCTCATCACACAAATAAATGCCCTTACCGGGATTTGAACCCAAAAATAAAAAATAAGCTCTTGGCCGGTTTTATTAAGGAGCAATCAGATTTTAAGATAAAAACCGCACGTGTTTACATTTTATATATGTAGACATAGTATACTATGTCGGTGGCAAATAAGCGTAGGTACAGCCCGCCACTATGACTTAAGGCCCTACCGAGCTTTTGGCTAGATCTAGAATCAAAGCTGTGTGTAAGCGCAAGCGTCACGAGTTACCCGTTCGATGGCCGAAGGAGAACTAACGCAACACTCACGCGGACAAGGGGATGCTTCTCCCCAATTCGATTCGATGGCTCAAGATAGGTTGGTTAGACTGCGCGTGTATTTAGGTATTTTCATCGTATTACTAAAAAAAAATACATATTTTAAAAATGTAGCAACACTACGCCCTAGAAAACATCCTTGTTTTATTAACATTTAAAAAGTCATGACCTGTGCAGTATTTACGACGTACTACGAATTTATTTTAGTTTTTAGAGACGACTTTGGTTTTTTTTCTATAGAGTTGAACTACAAGTAATCGTGTTTCGATAAACACGGTCATTAGAGTAAACATCCTCAAATATCTTACACATGAATTTCAGGACTAAAGCTTTGCTAGTATAATTATGCAGTACGAGCAGCACGAGATTAAATTAATGCAATAAATGCGCCAAAAGCCTGGAGGGCCTTAATTTCGTAATTTGAGGTATTCGGTCGCGGATAGCTTAACTGATTGCCACTCACAACTTTTTCATGCAATGTTCATAATCTCCCCACAATACCTCTTCGCTCGCTCAACAACAACAACTAAGTTGCGTGCAGAATTCTAAATGAATTCTTTGTTACTGAAGTAGTCGAAGGTATACCTACTATTTGGCATACTGTAACGTTGATGCCGCCAACCCCGCAGGTCGTAGACCTAGCACTGGACGCTGTAAAAGACGCGGGCGTTTGAAACGTACCGAATGTGCGTGTGTCGATTAGGTGCCTTAACTATTAATTGCGGGTAACTTGAATAATTTATTTTTTCTCGACTATTTTGTTTGTTTATGATAAGAAAAGTGGGTCTTGGCGATCTCAATTGCTGATTAGTTAGGTACAGAAATTATTCTGTGCGGCCTAAGTAATTAAGGCTGTTATATACAGTTATTTGTATAAAAGTAAATGTCAGATTGAAATGAAGTAGGTAGCTAAATAACATCTGCCTTGAGAAATAACTACATAACTATAAATAACTATATAACGTCTTCATAATTAAGTCACCTTCAATAAATTGTATTAAGTACAGCTGATAATGACCCCTATACCTACTTTCCAAATAGGTACTTAGGTATTTACTCACCCCACAACCATCATAATCTCAAATCCTACAACTTGGTGCCTTGCTTTGCTCACCTACCAAGTTAAGTGTTCAATTAGTTGACAGAGGCCAAGGTTTAGTGGCTCGTGCAGCTGCCTATTAACATTCCGATGTCCATACACGGGCTAAACTAAAGCTAGGTGCCGTTTCTAGATAAGAACAACTTTATGTTAAAGCAAAACGGCTGCCTACAAACGTGCTCGTTATGCAAAGAGGCAAGTAAAATTGTATTATAGTATTATGCATATGTTATTTAATTAAGCAAGTGCAATAGTAAGATAAAATTAGCCTGTCTTGCCCAAGTCACACTTCGAGCTGGAAATGGCTTCAAAATCAATCGCACTGCATCTTACTGTTAAGACCAAATTTATATCTGTACCTAATTGTCTTGCAGAAAACAAAGTCTTGTTTTAGTTCTACTCGATTTAGAAATAAAAAGTGACAAAATGTATTTCCACCAACGTTTGAACCTGACCATTTAACGCGGAAACGCTGCCTGACCCCTGGGAACTTGACTGGCGTTAGTGTGATATTTTAAGAGACATTATTTACTTGTGAATTTTTAGTTTTAGGTTCTGCTTTTATTTTTCGTATCTTTTAATAATTGTATACATAGTTTATTAAGTTTAATTTAGCTTGACATTATACAGGGTGTTAGGTAATGAGTGGATAATCCTTGAACTACGGATAGACGGCACTTAGGACGTTATAATAAAGCTAATATAGGTTTAGTAAAAGTGGCACGGTTTTCGAGATATTTGGACTTTTAGGTTTTTTTCGAAAATTAACACCCTTGTGCAATGTTTTGATCATAACACCATTTTAAGCTATTTTTAATTTTTTTTATTTTTGCTCAATATTCTTGAATACTTGTGTTATCAGATAGGCATCACCATTTTTGTGAGACTATGTTGGATTTTTAATAAAAAAATCGCAAACTTAATTTTTGCGTTTTCAATCGTACATTGATCTAACTTTCAGCTCTCATGGTGAAAAAAAAATACACTACCGTCTAGTTGCCAATAAGTTTAAAAACATGTCAATTTATTGACAATTTAAAAATAGTAATTACCTTTTGAATTTAAAATCAAAATGCCAAAATAATAAAAAAAAAGACACGCTCACCCACATTTTTCCCAGTGTACTTTTTGTATCCCGGGCGTAGAATCCAAAACTTTTTCTTGCAAAAATAACATTACTGGCCACTAATTTAAATGCCATTTATTCCAAATTTAAAAAACATGCCGACTGCTCTTTGTTTTTTTTGTAATTTGATTTTGAATATTGGTATTATTGCGTAATTAATGGTGAATTGAGTGTTTAGATGTGTTAAGGTTGTTGTGTTGTTTTTTTTAGTTTAATATTGTTTCGAACACAATATACACCGATAGAATATGCTCAAATGCATTACATTTATGGTGAGTGCCAAGGCAACGCTAGTGCTGCTACAATGTTGTACGCTGAACGCTACCCAAACAGACGCCATCCCGATTACCGGATTTTTTCTCGGATCCATAACGGGTATAGTGCAAGCAGAGTTCTTTCTTGGCCAGGGTGTAGGAGGAAATAGCGAGGGCAGACCGATTTGTTCGACAAGTTTCACAAAAGCATTTTTTCTTAGTAGCGAATTTTTACATCGCGTTCTTTCATGATAGCAAATATAATTATTCGTCTTTTTTCATGTATTCATAAAGCATTTTTTAATGTTCATATTTATTTTTTTCGCTTATTTTACCAGTAGATTAATTTCACAGTCGCAAATTTTTTCAGTAGAATTAGGCAACTCATTATGTGCCTCGCCTTATGTGCGACAGAGCCTCGCTTGGCGGGGCTTCTTTTTCTGGGAACTTTATTAGAATAATGATTTCGAGTCAAATGTCTAACAAACCGCACTAAATTATACTGAAAAAATTTGCAACTAATAAATTAATCTACTGGTAAAATAAACGAAAAAAATAAACGCGAACATAAAAAACGCTTTATGAAAAATCGCTATATGAAAAAAGACGAATAATTAAATTTGCGATCATGAAAGAACGCGATGTGAAAATTCGCTACTATGAAAAAATGCTTTTGTAAAACTTGTCGAACAAACCGGCAGACCGAGGGAGCGAGACCATGAAAATGTTCTGGATTAAATTTAATAGCGGCAAATCCTTGTTTGTCCATACGGGACATGGCAAATATTCTCGTACTGAGAACGTGGAAAGGGCATGCAAATCTTAAAATTGCACACTTTTCATTTCCAACGTGTGCAAGTCCTATGTTTGTGTAGCGTTCAGCGTACAAAATTGCAGCAGCACTAGCGTTGCCTTGGCACTCACCATAAATGTAAAGCATTTGAGCATATTCTGTCGGTGTGAACCTATTGTGTTCGAAACAATATTAACTAAAAAAAAAACAACACGAAAACCTTAACACATCTAAACACTCAATTCACCATTAATTACGCAATAATACCGATATTCAAAATCAAATTTAAAAAAAACAAAGAGCAGTCGGCATGTTTTTTAAATTTGGAATAAATGGCATTTAAATTAGTGGCCAGTAATGTTATTTTTGCAAGAAAAAGTTTTGGATTCTACGCCCGGGATACAAAAAGTACACTGGGAAAAATGTGGGTGAGCGTGTCTTTTTTTTATTATCTTGGCATTTTGATTTTAAATTCAAAAGGTAAATACTTTTTTTTAAATTGTCAATAAATTGACATATTTTTAAGCTTATTGGCAACTAGACGGTAGTGTATTTTTTTCACCATGAGAGCTGAAAGTTAGATCAATGTACGATTGAAAACGCAAAAATTAAGTTTGCGATTTTTTTATTAAAAATCCAATGTAGTCTCACAAAAATGGTGATGCCTATCTGATAACACAAGTATTCAAGAATATTGAGCAAAGATAAAAAATTTAAAAAATTAGCTTAAAATGGTGCTATGCTCAAAACATTGCACAAGGGTGTTAATTTTCGAAAAAAACCTAAAAGTCCAAATATCTCGAAAACCGTGCCACTTTTACTAAACCTATATTAGCTTTATTATAACGTCCTAAGTGTTCTCTATCCATAGTTCAAGGATTATCCACTCATTACCTAACACCCCGTATATTTATTTGTTTTTTTTTTTAATAAGTGATTTATTTAATTAGTAAAAAAAAAAACAAAATTTTTTGTTGCAGTGTTTTTATGGATATTTTAAATCATAAAGATAGTCTTTATCTATAATACCAAAAATATAAATATCTACTTATTGTGCCTGATTCTGTTTCCGTGAAAAGATTTAAAGTTAGGTACATATGGCTCAGACATAGCGGTCGAATTGTGCTTTCTTTTGCGCGTGCTGCGCCACATCGTGTACGTCATCGTCTTTTTCACAAGTTAAAGCGTAAAGGGGTAATTTGCTAATAAAAACAGTGGCTCTAGAATAGAAGTGGCCGTGAAAAGAGAACAAGGGTGCTCCAGCGCCCGCCCGCCCGCCGGGCGGCGGCATTTATCACGTGGGGTATAACTGTTGCGTGTACTCGCTCCCAGTACATTAACTTGAGAACAAAGAGCTTTCACTTGACTGTGCGCTTTAATTATATGTTGGTTTGTTGGGATCATAAATAACTGCAGAAAGACTTACAACCTACGTGCATAATTATTATTTTTATGAAAATCAATTTTCCAATCCCGCTTTTCTTGGTAGAGCCTGTAGAGCGGTGAGGTGATTATAGAGACTTGAGAATCAATTTCCGAAGATATTTAGCACGGAGCGTTCAATACTTTGCTTGGATTGTTAATAATAATTACTAATTAGATATAGTGGATCTGAATAGCTATCATATCAAAACAATAAAAAAATTTTTTAGTGGTGCGGCGATAGGGAGGTAGAGCATTTTTCGTATACGCCGCGGTATTCGAATATAATATTAGGTAAATTCAAATTTCATCGCCTCGTTCTGAAAATGTACTAATAAAACCGAATTTAATTACTTAGAATTACAACAAAAGAGTCGTCACTTTTCTATTAATACTTCATCTAGTCGCAAAAAGCCTTCACATTGAAATTCCGTCTGAGGAAAGGTCTCGCTAAATATGCGCGTCAAAGTAAAGGAATGTATTACGTTGGTTTAATTGGAAAAACGCGATGGGGGTGCGAGGTCAGTTGAGTGGGCTCCCTCCTCCCATAATAGGCTGTTACGATACGATCTCAGGCGGTCGGCAGACGGGCCGAGCAGCGGCGGCCGGCGGTGGTCACTGGTGGTCAGCGCCGCCCCAGAGGTCCGAGTGCTTCCCAATCGCGCGGCGGCGCTCGCCGATAGCCACTGAACCTTACCAATACTTGTGTTCTGGAGTCATCCACGTATGGCCGCTAGATAAACTCGGACCCATCATGGGCTGCACTAGCAGCGCTCCAAGCATGGCTCCAGCTAATGCCACAGGTAGGCATTTTCAATTTTAGAATCGATGTTTACAAATTTAATTATTGTTAGTAATCAGTATCCTTTCTTTTGGCTTTGCCGTAGTCGGGTACAAAATGGCATAGATTCCAGGGAAAATCATGGAATATATGGCAAAATAATTATAGAACAAAAATTTTGGAAGATTACGAGAGCTGGTAGGCATTTAATGGGTGGATATTTGAGGCAGCGTAAAAACTTGTAGGTACAAAATATCCTTTGTGATATCTAAGTATTTATAAAATATCAGAGGAGACCCACTAGGAATACCGTTAATGAGTAAAGTACCTCTACCATGAGTTTACACTAGTTTACGTGACCGTACTCGCTAGCGACAGCGTAAATGATTTGTATGGAGAATTGTACTTCCGTAAGTGACCGCTAGAGGCGCTGTACAATTCTCCATACAAATAATTTACGCTGTCGCTAGCGAGTACGGTCACGTAAACTAGTGTAAACTCATGGTAGAGGTACTGGTCTGCGCCTCTAGCGGTCACTTACGGAAGTACAATTCTCCATACAAATCATTTACGCTGTCGCTAGCGAGTACGGTCACTGTAAACTAGTGTAAACTCATGGTAGAGGTAAAGTAAATTTCGTTATTCGGCGAATACGAATATTGGTATTCATTCGTATTAGTTGCATCACTCCAATAAACAACTTATTGACTTTAGTTTTATTGTTATGCTTAGGACAGTTCGCGTGCCATGTTTTAAAGGCTGTTTTAAAAAAAGGTAAAAGAGTATTTTTTTGCTATTTTTGTTGCATTTTTGGTGTTACATGATAAAGGATGAATTTTTCGTTTATTAATGTATAATGTATACTATGTACTACACTAATTAATATTACATGCAAACAATTAGATAATTTAAAGAAATACCATAAAGATAGCGGAATGTAAGTAAAGTAGGTTACCTGCATAGTTTTCTTCAGTCAGTTATGTAATTATGATAAATCGAAACTTTCCTGAATAAAAAGTGTACCTAAGTAATTACCATATTATGAACTTTCCAAAAACATACCTACCTACATAATGCGTTAATTTTACACGATTTAGAAATAAATTGACAACAAAGTCATTGATGAAAATATGCTCTGGATTGTTTGTATGTTTATTTTTATATGTATACATATTTATCAAATCAGTAAATAAAATTGTACCTAACATTACAGGTAAAGACCCAACCCGTTACTAATTTCTTACGAATGTAATGTTTTGTCAAATAAAATAATCATATCATATACCTATGACTTAGGTAAATAAGTAAAATACTTACCTAATTTTCTTTTTCAAAAGCGACACTTAATCGGAAAGTCAATAAATTGTTTACTGTACAGGAACAAATCGCACTTCTAGACCAAGTGTCTATTAACTCAAAATAATCCACCATTTTAATTTAGACCTACCAGAAACTTAATCAAATTAAAATTAAAATGGTGAAATAATTTGAGTTAATAGACTCTTGATCTAGAAGTGCGAAATATTTCGGAGTTATCAACGTTATACAGTTTTTTTCGTGATTTTCACTCATAATAAAATTGCTAACTAAAGTAACCGGAACTTATCACGCAATAAATATTCATTTATTTACCTCGACGTTTCGGCCACATTGCAGCTACCGTGGTCACGAGTTAACGTCGAGGTAAATAAATAAATATTTATTGCGTGATAAGTCCCGTTTAGTTTAGTAATTCATTATCAACGTTACTACTAAAGTCAAGCCCAAAAATTTGGTAAATAAATCGCAGATTTCACACCTAGTTAAATATGTTTTTACTCCGTTCAAATTTAGAAATCATGTAGTGTAGCCATATTTACTTAACTATTTAATTTTTTTTAAACTTTATTTTCAGAAAGAAATATAAAATTTTCAAACGACACTGAAGAAAAAGTAATGGATGAAATCAACGAAATGATCGGAGGAGTGACACAAACAAAAGCTATAATTGAAAATAAGGTGCTTCCCACGTGTGATACTTTAGACGAACCAATTATAACTAAAGCAGACAAATCTATGTTAGATACTGCGAGTCATCAGCGAATAGATAAAGGTAAAAAGTAAAAACTTAGCCGGCGCAGACCAGTACCTCTACCATGAGTTTACACTAGTTTACGTGACCGTACTCGCTAGCGACAGCGTAAATTATTTGTATGGAGAATTGTACAGCGCCTCTAGCGGTCACTTACGGAAGTACAATTCTCCATACAAATCATTTACGCTGTCGCTAGCGAGTACGGTCACTGTAAACTAGTGTAAACTCATGGTAGAGGTACAGATCCGTGTGCGTGTCACCATCACGCACACGCACCAGTTGTAATAAATTAAACTGTAAGAAAGATGGCTCACGTATCTGTGCACATGGTGTGCCATCTTTCTTACAGTTTCATTCATTACAACTGGTGCGTGACACGCACACGCATCTGGTCTGCGCTGGTCATAAGAGTTTATTTAGTTTACTAATCGTCTTTTGACCAAATCAACACAAACATTTCTCCTGGTCCAGCTCCTTCTTTTCCTGCGCTTTAATTTAATCAAGATATCCGTCTAACATTATTCGAGAGGAGCGTGGCTGTATTTGTAAAACTATGTAATTATACTAAAACAAGCTAAATAATAGAGAGAGAGAGAAAGAGAGAGAGAGAGAGAGAGAGAAAGAGATGTTTATTTACACAGGAAATACAGTTTACAGGAAAAGATACAAATAAAATCATCGAATATAGTACAAATATTAAGCTATGATGCCTACCTAAATGGTCTGTTCTGTGCTGTGATCTGTCTCTATCTCGCCTAAACGACAATGTTTCCTTGGTTACCTACTCTACTAGATAAATGATATTTTATTATGTGCCTAAGCATTTTCAGCAAGAATTCAGACATCTAAATAGGGAGTTGAATGTTACTTGTTAAAATACTACAGCCGGACCGCAAATATCCGATCTTTTGCGATAACGTGGCCAGCTCCTCTCCATTAGGTCAAATTATTTATGTGTATTTAGAAATATTGGCACGCCACACGCACGTATATATAAAATCGTGATAAATTCACACCTTCATAAAAAATAGTAAGTTTATTAAGTAAATATGAGCATTGGGTTAATAAAGTGGGTAGGTATACGTGTACCCGCCTTACAAAAAGTTCAAAATATCGAATCATATGACACAACCACAAACACAACACAACAGCCATTAGGTAGGTACAGATGCTCATTTAATCATCATCATCATCATTTCAGCCGCAAGACGTCCACTGCTGGGCATAGGCCTCCCTCATTGATACCCAAGGCTCATTTATTTTTATTTATTTATTTATTTATTTATTTATTTATTTATGCAATATTGATCCTGCGGACTTACAGCTCAAGCCAAGACGTCCAGCAGGATAGTAGTAGGCATTAAAACTTACTTAACCTAAGAAATATTCATTCGCATGCAGTATGTACATTAAAAATACAATAAGTCAAAAATCAAAAATGCTGAATTAAATAAACACGAAATAAAAAGTCCAAATTAAATAAGAATAGAAATAATACCAAACAAATTAATTTATTTTCAAATACATTTCAATTACACATACATACATTTATTGAAAAATATACTCGCTTTATCAGCGAACAAATCAGCGTTTTATGTAAAACTCTCTATTGTTACATAAAATAAAACACATGAAATTGAGAGACAACAAGAGAAATGTAAACGTGATTGTGATCGAAATAATGTGAAGTTAATTTAGCTTTTATAATGTAGTAGGTGCCAACAAATTTTTTCACAAGAGTTTAGTTTTATGTAATACATAGTAAGGCCTCCTACCTACCTTTTTAAAGTTATAAGCCAACAGAAGGTCAAGATTCAAGAAAAGCTCTTTTAAGCTTAAAGTATTGAGTACCTACTACATCTTTATACGTAGGTAAAGTCCTTAAAAACCTAATCGTGCATATCACACAAGTCTTGATTTTTTTTACGGCGTCGTTAACCCAACAACGTCTAGCCTTCACACTTGTTGTTATTTCATTAATTTTATTTGGAAATGACGTGACATTTTATTTTTAAACTCTGTTACTGTACTGTAAACATTTACCTAGAGAAAGCGGTGAACAATTAAATGCAAATGTTGTTTCACGCTATGGAACTACGGCGATCGGCGACGTAGCGTCTGTATTATGAGGTCGGTAACTTATGGTACTTTCTTATTTTTCAGTTGTACAGACAGATAGTTTTAGGATAGATAACGGAAACGCCTGGAATGAAAGTTTTAAAGTATTGCAAGAAGAAAGTACACCCAAATTAGAGGATGTGGTTGAGAAAGCAATTGAGATGTCAAATTCAGATAAAACAGAGAGCGCACAGAATAGTCCTGAGGATTTGACCGAGGTCGCTACGGATATGGACACAGAAGAAGCCAGCGCCGAGCCAGAGTCTGCGGAACCACAGGCTGAAGATGAAAAGTAAGTACCTACAGAAAATAAAGGCAGGTTACAGGGTCAGTAACTGACTTCGAATTCGAGACAAGTCAGCGCTGACCCGAGAAATACCCAATGTAAATTGATTTGAAGTCAGTACAGCGGTAGGAGGTCAGCGCTGACTTTCAATTTACATTGGGTATTTCTCGGGTCAGCGCTGACTTGTCTCGAATTCGAAGTCAGTTACTGACCCTGTCTAAACCTGCCTTAAAGGTAAATTAAATAACTGAATATTTTAAATTTGTGAGAAGGGAGCAAAAGGGGCATCAGATGGCAAGTATAATGTTGGGTGTTCATTCCGTGCGACTGCACCGTTAATCAAATAGTTAACTTCGTCAATCGCTAATTTGTTACTTGAAAAGTTAACTTCGTTAACGTTAACGCGTTACATCCCGGAAGATTTAACGAAATTTAACGTTAATCTTTGTTAAGTTTCATTTGCAATGCAAGGTTTTTCGCTGACTTGTACTTTTTGTTGACTGTACTTGCTGCTTGCTGTGCTTCATCCAACCTACATAAGTATACCAAATTTCAAATAAATTCGACCACTGGAAGTGAGTCAAATTCAACTTCCAAGATTTGACCCGTACATACATACTTACATACATTGCAAAGTTAATAAAAAGCTTTTAAAATTGTGGTTTTCCTTGGCCTTTGAGGGCTGACATTTTACATAAAATAACGACAGATTTGTTGGAATTCCCACGGGAAAGGGAATAACCGCGATTTAGTGTCCGACCGAAACACGATTTTTAGCCGAAACCGAAACCGAAACCGAATATTCGGTTTTTTTCTGATTTCGGCCGAAACCGAAACCGAAACCGAAATTTTTGAAGACGTATCATATCCATCAAAATATTCAAAATTACTGTACAAATCGTAAGGAAAAGGTTATTGCAAGGATTTCTTATATGAGAACAGTTACTTTTTTTGTTAAACAAAATAAAAAACGTTTATTTTTAATGAAAAATGACTTGGCATAGGTATTATATTATTCAAAACAAACAACCTATTCTTATCACGTCTAAACTAAATTCACAATCCTAATATCAAACGTATTGTTCATTAATCACAGCATAAAATGCAGTAACAGATTCTAAAAAGTAAATAATGATTTAATAAATAAACAACATTCACCATATTTTGTCGCGCGCCATGTGGTTCACAAACAAACGTCACAAACTGCATGCATACTACTATCGCTGGTCCCAGCTGGGCCGGCCGCCGATGCATTACCTATACCTACCCGGCCGAGCGTGCCCGAATTAAGCCGAGCGCTCCCGATGCGAGAGCCGCGAGAGGCCGCGAAGTAATTTCGGCCCGGCCGAAGATTTCGGCCGGATTCTGGCCGAAACCGAAACTTCGGCCGAAATCACTTTTTTGGCCGAAACCGAAACCGAAACCGAAACTTCGGTCGGACACTACCGCGATTTATATATTTACTAACTGATACCGATGATGATGATAATGATGGATGGTTGGGGTTACCTATCAAAATTTAGATTTTTTTTTTCCGAATATTTAAAATCCCGAATGCTTCATTTATCCGAATGCATTTTTTTCTGAAATTGTAAATATTTCAGGATTTTTATAAAACAACCCTAACCTAATCTAAAGGGTTCTACACGATGGTCCTGAAATAAATCCTGAAATATTTACAGTTTCAGAAAAAAATGCTTTCGGACAAATGAAGTTTTCGGGATTCTAAACCTTCGGAAATAAAATTTTCTAAACATCGATAGGATCCCATGGTTGGATATTGCCGTGGCCTGATTTTTGTTTTATTCAATGAGAGAGATGAAAAACCTTTACCACAAATAGGAATTCTGCGTGGACGAAGTCACGGGCAAAAGCTAGTCTACTTATAAAAACCGGCCAAGTGCGAGTCGGACTCGCGCACGAACGGTTCCGTACCATTATCTATAAAAACGGCAATAAAATCACGTTTGTTGTATGTGAGCCACCCTTAAATATTTAGTTTAATTTAACTATTTATTTATTTTTAAAGTGAATAAATAACTAAATATTCTGTGAATATTTCAAGCGTCTACTTATTGCCGTTATCAATATCGAGCAAAAACAAGCAAAAAAATCACGTTTGTTGTATGGGAGCCCCCTTAAATATTTATTTTATGTCGTTTTTAGGGTTCCGTAGTCAACTAGGAACCCTTATAGTTTCGCCATGTCTGTCCGTCTGTCTGTCCGCGGCTATGCTCAGAGACTGTTAGTACTACAAGGCTGTAATTTGGCATGAATATATATATATCAGTCACGCCTACAAAGTGGTTAAATAAAAAAACTAAAAAAAATTTTTTTTACTGTACCTCCCATAGACGTAAAGTGGGGGTGATTTTTTTTTCGACTAACCTTATAGTGTGGGTTATCATTGGATAGGTATTTGAAAATAAATAGGGGTTTTCTATAACCATTTTTTGATAAAGTGAATATTTTCGGAGATATTCACTCCGAAAGTTCAAAATAATGTGTCCCCCCCCTCTAACTTTTGAACCGCACGTCTAAAAAATATGAAAAAAATCACGTAAGTTAAACTTAATAAAAACTTTCTAGGAAATTTATTTTCAACTTAATCAGTTGAGAAGTTTTTAAGTTTTTGTAAAAAATATTTCTAAACTAAGATTGTAATTTAACCTTCATTGCAAGCATTTTTTTCTTTAAGTACCTATAAGATCACGCTAACAGCATCTTCTTTCAAATAAAAAAAATATATTACATCTGAAAAACAATCAACATACATACAAGTTCTAGTAGACTGCAGTAGATTAGTTACCCAATTCGCCGATAGATGCCGCTGTACCGCCGACGTTGGGACCAAAACAACCACATTAATAAAGTATGCAAAGATTTTTTCGTACTTGCTACGGAACCCTATCTTGGGCGACACGCTCTTGGCCGGTTTTTTTAGTATTTGTTGTTATAGCGGCAACCGAAATACATTCATGTGTGAAAATTTAAATTGTCTAGCTATCACGGTTCATGAGATACAGCCTGGTGACAGACGGACGGACAGTGAAGTCTCAGTAATAGGGTCCCATTTTTACCCTTTGGGTACGGACGGAACCCTAAAAACTGTTGGTTTGGGTTCGCCACTCACACCCTCGTCCCCTCGTCACTATAAGTGCCGGCGCTAAGTAATAAAACAATCAAATTAATCGAATTTCTTCGCAGTTTTCTCTCACACGCGCCGGCAAGACATAACTAGTGCCATCTTTTTGGTAAATAGTAGACACTGGAGTAACGATTAACGGATTAACGAGTTAATGCCCAGCTATGCTGCTACTTTACACTACCTATTCAACGATATGTTTCTTCTAAAGATGCACTTATCTTCTCTAAGTAAAGATGTCATGTGTGGTAGAATTTAAACATAAACTTACCTATTTGGTAGCTGTTGGTTAGTTCCATTAAGTTATGATATGAGACAGGTAGGACTCCTCGCATTAAAATTATAGTGCAGTAAAAAATCTTAATAAGCAATTATTATATTGTTATATCCAGATCAAAATTTGTAAACAATTCTAAATATTGATAAAATAAATAATAATAGTTTAAAATATTTTATTGTAAAAAAAGCGTGGGGTGCTTTTTAAGATGTTATCAAAATGACAATCCTTGACAATTGACACCATGCACCCCACGCTTTTTTTACAATAAAATATTTTAAACTATTATTATTTATTTTATCAATATTTAGAATTGTTTACAAATTTTGATCTGGATATAACAATATAATAATTGCTTATTAAGATTTTTTACTGCACTATAAGAATAGTGAATTGAAATTTATTAAAATTTATTTTTTATTTTTTAAAGCGTGTTTTTTTTTAAACTATTATTTATATTCTATTTTTTAGTTGCATTTTTTTCTTTCTAACTTTACCCCCTCACCTACAACCCCCAAACCCCCTAAACCCAACCCCCCAACATCCCCCACCCCATTTACCCAAACCCCCCCCAAACCCCACACCCTTACCCCCAATTCCCTAAACCCCCCTTACCCCCCCTCATTTTACAAACCCCCGAACCACCTAAACCCAACCCCCCTAACACCGAACCCCCATACCCCGGAACCCCCCCCCCACCCCTCCACCTACCGCCCCCCCTTCCAGTTCCATCATCAAACCCTTGTTACCATCTAGGCCTCTTACCCCCTCCCCATTTCCCACAACCCCCCAAAATCACTTACCCCCGAACCACCCAACACCCCCACCCTATTTCCCGTAAACCCCCCCCCCATCCCTAACCCCAACCGCCACACCCTAACCCCCAACCCGCCACCTACCCCCCTTCCAGCTCCATCATCAGACTCTTGTTACCATCTAGGACCAAAGTACTCGTCAAAACGAATCAAACGAGCCCAAACTCGATGGGGTTGTTTCGTTTTATTGTGGAGTGCCTTTGGCCATCTTCCAGCTCCATCATCAGACCCTGGTTACCATATGGGATCAAAGTGCTCGTCAAGACGAATCAAACGAGCCCAAACTCGATGGGGTTGTTTCGTTTTATTGTGGAGTGCCTTTGGCCATCTTCCAGCTCCATCATCAGACCCTGGTTACCATATGGGATCAAAGTGCTCGTCAAGACGAATCAAACGAGCCCAAAATCGATGGGGTTGTGTCGTTTTATTGTGGAGTGCCTTTGGCCATCTTCCAGCTCCATCATCAGACCCTGGTTACCATATGGGATCAAAGTGCTCGTCAAGACGAATCAAACGAGCCCAAACTCGATGGGGTTGTGTCGTTTTATTGTGGAGTGCCTTTGGCCATCTTCCAGCTCCATCATCAGACCCTGGTTACCATATGGGATCAAAGTGCTCGTCAAGACGAATCAAACGAGCCCAAACTCGATGGGGTTGTGTCGTTTTATTGTGGAGTGCCTTTGGCCATCTTCCAGCTCCATCATCAGACCCTGGTTACCATCTGGGATCAAAGTGCTCGTCAAGACGAATCAAACGAGCCCAAACTCGACGGGATTGTGTTGTTTTATTACATAGTTCCTATGGCCACCATCCAGCTCCATCATCAGATCAGCTCCATGTTACAATAATATTGCATTGTCATCCAATTTACACATATGTGCAAAATTTCAGCTCAATCGGAAACCGGGAAGTGGGTCAAAATCGCGCCCTAAGGAGTCGGTTACAAACAAACATACAAACATACATACAAACATACATACATACAAACATACAGGTGAAGCTAATATAAAGCGTGTAAAAACACTTTGCATTCGTTTACGCAGCTAATGCTGCTTGACGTCATACAAAACGGATGGCATGGCATGCCATGATCACCTAAAAAAAAATTGTAGTTATTACATTCATATGTATAATGACCGCTTTAGCCTAGTTGGTAGTGACGCTGCCTACGAAGCAAGAGGTCCTGGGTTCAAATCCCGGTAAGGGCATTTATTTGTGTGATGAGCACGAATATTTGTTCCTGAGTTATGGATGTTTTCTATGTATTTAAGTATTTATTTATCTATATAAGTATGTTTATCCGTTGCTTAGTACCCATAACACAAGCTTTGCTAAGCTTACTTTGGGACTAGGTCAATTGGTGTGAATTGTCCCATGATATTTATTTATTTATTTATTATTTATTTATATGTCACTGGTGCCACCGCCGGCGACGAGCGATAAACGAGTAGAACCAGTATGCTTAGTATAAGTTTTTACTTCACCAAATACTTCTCGATCGCGTTTACGTAAAAAATTCAATTACTAGGGAAACATGGACAGCGTCTCCGCGCGCGCGCTTCCTTGTTTCCATAGAATTGAAATTTTTATGTAAACGCGATCGAGAAGTGTTTTGGTGAAGTAAAACTTATACTAAGCGTACTGATCGCCAAGCGTTCATCGCCGAGTACCGCTGAGCGAGTTTTATCGTTGATAGCTTTTATCGCTCCGATCAACTAGTGAAGAGAAAGTCCTCGCTGGCAGTGTGAACGGCTGTTCGGCGATGAACTATAAATATATATCTCTCTCTTTTATTAACACGGGAGCGAATATCTTTTGTTCGTTTCTTGGGCGAGAAAATCGCCGATAGCTCATCGCTTACTCGACGGCGGTGGGACCAGTGCCTATGGGATGATGAAATAATTAATGTATACATTATAAGTACTAACTTAATTAGTTTCATAAATTGATAAAAAAGAAAAGGTAGACCTATTCCTACCCTAAACAGTAAATTTTACTGAGGACCTTAAATAGTTGGGAGGCACGGCTTGGTGCGACCGCGTGAGCGGACGGAACATTAGTAACGTCATACGGCGATAACCATAAATTCAAGAATGTCCGAGTAGAAGTCTTATTGAATTCGAACCAAATCAATTTTCTAGGCACCTAAAATGGATAAAGTTGGACAGTTTAAATACAAAACTCGTTTTTTTTGCAGTTACGAACACTTGGCAGGAGCAATCAGCCCCAGCCAATCCGAGAGCAGTCGCGCCACGCGGTGGGAAGCTTTGGCGGACATTGCAGCCGAGCTGCCGCCGTCGCTCGCCGTCGACCCTCTAACTGGACAAATTTACTCACTGTCGAAATGAGGAGAACTTTTCATTTCCACATATGTAAATAAATACATTCCGATTGTAGTGAGAAAGGGGTATGAATGAACTCTGTCACCATATGTTGACTGGACTGGAACTTGATCCAGGTGCCCAACTACTTTTGATTCCCGCCGGCCGTAAAGATACCAGCGTTACGGAAAATCTAGGTTAGGATAGATAATTAATTGACGAATGTACTGTTGTTTAAAGTAAACATTTTGATGTTCAGTTACTTGACTTGTTTTATTTATGGCACCAATTACAAATTAATAAGATATACAACTGTATCAACTGATAACAATAATATGTATACATTTTTTCACCTTATTGCAATCCAATTAGGTGAAATGATGATACATGTATAGAGGTAGCCATAGTTTTAGTCTTGGACCGCAGATATTTTTTATGTGAGCATAAAAACAGAAGCCTACTATAATAATAGGGATGTTTCCTAGGTAAAAAAATAATAATTCTTATTAGTCCGTATTTTACATTATCAAAAAATATTAGACACGTAAATTTCTTTTGACAATTAAACAAAAAATGACGAAGATATGGCGCGTTGAAGTTCCGCGTGACGAGGCGTGACGTCACTTGTTCCTAAAACGCTCATACAAAGTGTAGGAACAAGTGACGTCACGCGAAACTTCAACGCGCCATATCTTCGTAATTTTTTGTTTAATTGACAAAATAAAAAATACGTGTCCAATATTTTTTGATAATCTAAAAGACTGACTAGTTAGGAAAGTAGCCTATACCTGTTCATAGAGCTGTTGAAAGAACAAAGGAGTAACAAACTAAATTTTATATTATCTATCAATAAAGCTAAAATTAAATTAATAGAATGGATTACTGGGCATCATTCCAGTACAGCATTAAATTTAATAACACTTAACCTAAACTATCAGCTTAACATGTTCACTGTGACAATTAGTTTAATTTGCAATGAACCATACACATATTGGGTCATATTGAGCTGATACCGCAGTGAACATGTTAATTGAATTATTAAGCTACAAGTTACTTTTTATTTTTATCATAGCAAGTCCATTATCAATGACAGTTCCACCCAACACAACTGCATAGAGTGCAGAAGGTGGTAGACTATTCCAAATTGACTGGATCCACTCGTCAATAACTTCCATTTGTTTATCTTCATTATCATTATTAATTTCTAGTTTCAAATGTGCCATAGAAAAGCTATATTCTGTGACAGCTTCTATTAGAGATGAAATCACCTCTTCAACTCCATCAACAGTTTTTAATTTAACTTTCTTTGGTTTCACCTTCTTTAACTGAGAACTTAAGCTTTCTTTTGCTTGCGTCAGGTATGTGTGGTAATCGCCTGTGATGTCATCACATCCAACAACTAGAGAAGTCTTTTTTTGCTCAATCATGTGGTTAAATATTGATAGAGCATATTCTTTTGTAGTAGCTAGTTTAACATTCTCTTTATATTTCTCTCTGTTTGTATGTACAGCATCTCCAAATTCAATATTTTTACTAAGTTTCAGTTGGACGAGTTTAAGAGCTGCTAATGAATCTTCTACTGGGCAATGTCCTTTTTTGCCTGATTGGATGTCTAGTTGTAGAAATTCTTTTGCCAACACTTTAAGTTTGGGTTTGCGATTTCTTTCTCCAGCAATGTTGTAAATCATACTTGTATCAATCACATAAGGATGCATCATTTTCAAAGCATGCAAATCTATGTTTAACGACTGGCCCACTAAAATTGCATCAGGTGGTAACAATTCTCTTATATCCTTATGCACATCTTCTAATCTTTTGGTGACATTATTTAATAAAGTTTTTGTAATACCAGAAAATTTAGTTAAATAGTCAGTAATGTCATTATATGGCTTGACTAGAGTGTCATAGACTGTTTTGTGTTTTTCATCAACTATGGACACTCTAGTCAACTCTGAGCCAGCATTGGTAATGCACATTTCACAATCTAAACCAAACATAGGGGACTTGTCTGTCACTGGTATGTATTCATCTTTGGTCATGACATAGTCTGAGTAAGCACTTTTGAGCTTGCCTTTTAAAGGGACTGGATAACTTTCTTCTATCAGCTGCCAAGCTGAAAGCATCAATTGTGTTCTTGGAAACTTATCCTCTGAATCAAAATCAAAAGGTTCCTTTTTATCATCTCCAACAGGAAAAACTGCCCTCATCATGACCATCAAGTCCTTCCTTGCCTCAAGCGCTAAATTCATGCTTCCATACTTATGTATCAAACTTTCTTTCTCACTCTCTGACAGCGGGACTAATGCTAGTTCCTGTACTAATGAACCATCATAAACAGATGGGGTTAACACTTCTACAAAATCACTGAATATCTTTTTTGTCTTAACAAATTTATTTTGCAATTTATCCCAGTGCTGCATAGAAATACCCTCCAAAACAAGGCAAGTAGTTTGTTTGATGTGTGAACATTTGTCTAGAACATACCATCGTGGTGGTTGATTTAAATTAAGATTTCCCAACAGTGAGTGCAATAACACATATTGTATATCTGTGAGTGTCAGTGGAATTCTATCACTGGGTGGAGTCGATAAACATGCAATGGCTCCGGTAGTTTTTAATCTAAATTTGGCAATGTGTCTTTTAACTTTTTTATCAACTTTAGAGTCCATTAATAATTCCGCTGCTTCGTTTTCAAAATTTTTTGCCACCATTACAACTTCTTGGCCTGAAAATTAGGAAACAATAATTAATCACACTTGCGTATGAACGAATTTTCGATTGAATAACTTTGTTACATGTATATTTCGTTTGAGAAATACAGCACCAATAGGATTTTATTTGGTTACTTACCTTGACTTGACCCATTGCTTTTACGTCGCTTTTTGGGAGAAGGGATTTCACTCATTTTGATATTAGCGATTACTAATGAAATATTTTTCAAAAAACTACTTGCAAAGAACTTTTACGAAGAAATAATTAGGTATATTCATTCAATTTACATGCGCTCTCGGCAAACTCAGTCAGCGCGGTCGCGGTATCGCTAACTGTCATATTAACATGTCAATGTCAGTTGTTTTTTTGTGTTTTTACTTGGGCAGCGAGGACTTTTAAGCCAAAGTGTCAAATAAAGCCCTCCGCACACCGCGTCCTTCTTAGGAACCATGTCATCGATCTTGGTGACAAGAAAAACAGCGTTACGTTGATAATAGTACATTACTGCAGCGGCCTCGAAATAGGGGATTGCCGGCCGAGTAGTTATAGATGGCCGAGTGTTAACGAGGCCATCTAGAGATACGAGGCCGGCAATCCCTGTTCGTGGCCAAGGCTTGTATAGAGTTTTTCTCAAACATGCATCATCATCATCACCACCATCATCATCACCATCACCATCACCATCACCATCACCAACAACATCATCAACATCCATCAACATCCATCAACATCCATCAACATCCGTCAACATCCATGAATAAGAACATCCATATCAACAACCATCAACCAACATCCATCAACATCCATCAACATCCATTAACCAACATCCATCAACCAACATCCATCAATATCCATCAACATCCATCAACCAACATCCATCAACATCCATCAACCAACATCCATCAACATCCATCAACATCCATCAACATCCATCCATCCATCCATCCATCAACATCTATCCATCCCTCCGTCCGTCCGTCCGTCCGTCCGTCCGTCCAGCCGTCCGTCCATCCATCCATCCACGTCGACCACGTCGACCTATTAAACGTCATGGTGCTGTGTCACATAAAACAATAGACGATCACTTTGCTGGCCTTGGCCAGCAATGTTGTATGAAATTCCATTATTGACCTCTCGTCTAGCCTCACCTGCAACGTGACAGTTCGTGGCGTATTTTAAGGAACATAACGTCAATATTTCATAGCATGTTTGAGAAAAGAATATTATCGAACAGTTTCGGAAGAATCGCTGTTGATTTGGCTGAAAGTTTGGTTAAACGTTAAACATAGTCTGCACGTAAAATGATGATGATTGAAATTTTATATAATACAAAACTAAAAAAATATATATTTTGTAGGCAAACAGAGCTTTAAAATTCATACTTTATAGGCTACGTTCATACGGAGTAATTTTTCCCGTAGTAGCGATAACAGAATTTGCACAGAAACTTTCAAATTCGTTCACACGGCGTCCATCCGGGAAAATCTCGAGTTCAAGAAATATTTTTTCATCACACTTGCTCGTCCTTCAGCGTCGGGCTTCTAATAGACGCTCGTTAGTAATCCTCTACTTACGGCCCTTGATGCACAATGTACTATTACCGTAGACTGTGCGATTATAAATGCGAAAGTGTGTCTGTTTGTTACCTCTTCACGCCTAAATCGCTGAACCGGTTTAGATGAAATTTGGTACGGAGATAGTTTAGTCCCGGGAAAGGACATAAGATTTGTATCCCTGAAAATTGCAGTTAATTTAAAATAGCGATAAACGAATTCTTTACAGACGAACTTTACTGTCTCAGGAATGTATTTTTTTTATAGTCATTCTACTCATTTTCGTCCCGTCCACCGAGCTACGCTGGGCTTTTGGTTTGGTTTGGTGCGCCTTGCGAAAGACGATTTGCCACACACCCGAGAAAAATGTTTACCTTATGTTAACTAAGGTGAATCACACAGCGTTTGGACTGCGCACCCTGTCGTAGGTACATACGTGAATAGTAAAGTATGAAAAAAAAACATGTATTGTAATCCTTGAACTTTATTTTGTACTAACTTCACATAACTCAAAGATACCTAATTACAAGTACTCATAGATATATAATATTCTATATTTGGTAAAACGGTTGAAAATCGTACTGTTTTACCCGAGTTGATCTTAAATAGGGGTTTAATCTTAATTTTGGTTAAACACTATTTCATTTTTAAATTAGGTAAATTTTATTTCATAGGGATAAAAATAATTACTATTTTGAAGTCAATACTTCTGAAGGGGTGCGTATGTGTTTTGTTATTCATTTGGCGGCAGGTATCGTTCTTTCAATAAACGCCCGCATGTCTTTAAGTTCTGCCTCCGAGGAGCTGTGTGTTAGTCCTTGATATGTGGTGAATTCAATGTTTTTCATGAATGTCTTGAGGAAGGAAGCAGTCATTTGACCCCATTTGAAAGGCACCACTGGATCACAGTCTCCGTGAGCTTGGAATATCTGCAACGAGAAAGACCAATTACCTAAGTTTCAATTCGCTCACTGGATGATTTCTAGGCAGCTGCCTATTACAATTACGTGGCAGTGAGTTCTGTTATAATAGCTCAATCGATGCAGAAAAAAATGCTGATTTCAACAATATTATTATAACTCAATTACGTCCAAAATGTTGCTTAAAAGGTTTCTCCTTTCCACCGTAGGTAGTAGGTATGTATTATCCGTATTAAACAAGTAATACTTTTCTAAGGATTTTGTATTCTGAACGGAATTTCCCAAGTAGCTATGTTACCCTGCTATTTACTCTTAAACTAAGAACTAATAATTCACAAGCGCCCGTGTAGGCCTCCAACAAGATGGAGCGACGACCTGGTTAAGGTTGCGGGGTCGCGTTGGATGCGGATGGCGCGGCGCGGGACTGATCAGTTTGGCGAGCCTTGGGGGAGGCCTGTGTTTAGCAGTGGAAGTCTTTCGGCTGAAATGATGATGATGATAAATGATAATGAATTCTCAAGGACACTTAGCCGTAGTATTATTTTATGTAACAACAATTGAAGGGATGTTTACAAAAACAACATAACTGTATTATTATTACTATTATTCCTTGTTAATTTGATATATAATTCAATTTCGGGGCTGACTTTAAAATTTTCTTGCACTCTCTATCTCTGATTGATATAGGGTACTTTTTTCGGGAAAATAAAAAATCCCGCGGGATAGAAATGAGTAAATTCAACTTCGGCACTGATTTTAAAAATTCTTTCATATGATATAATATGACTATCCCCGATTGACATAGGCTACTTTTTCATTGGGTAAATGTAAAATTCCCACGGGATAGAAAAAACTGAATTCAACTTCAGGACTGATTTTAAAAATTCTTTTACCAATAGAAATCTACACAATTCCTGATTGGTATATAGCTCTTCTTTGGGAAAATGCAAAAGTCCCGTGGGATAGAAGTAAATCAATCCAAATTCGACGCTGATTTAAAATAGTTATTTGTTATACAAGGGGGGAAAGTTGTATTTTACCTGCGAGTGTTCATTTGAAACACGAGCTATCGAAAGGATGCTATGATTGACCACGAGCGAAGCGAGTGGTTCAAAAATAGAATCCTTTCGATAGCGAGTGCTTCAACACACGAGACGTAAAATAACTTTTCACCCGTGTATAACACAAAAGTTTTCACCTCACTACAGCGAGGAAAATAAGAAAAATTGTACTATCAATTATTATTTATTTAACTCTTTGTCAATACAATAATTTTGAAGTACTTATAGAAATATTGGTAAAATCAAAAATGATGCAAAATAGCCTAAGCATATCCAGTCTTTATGGAACTATTCCAATACCGACATATCGTCACTACTTTGAAAAAATCTCGTATCTCCAATCAATGAATAAACCAAACTGAACTTTATTGCACAACGAGTAAAGTTCAATTAGCCAGATTATCGATTTTGAGATACGAGCAAACTGTATTACTGTTAAATTGTATACTGTTTTGACTTAAGTTTTTTTTTATTATTTCGGATGCGTTTTGTTCGCACATCGACTTACTTGGACTGTCAGAACATTTTATCCGTTTTTACAACAAGAATGAAGGTTAATGTTGAATGCTGATATTTATGAATTAAAATAAAGTTGTAAGACTGTATTTAGTGTTTTTTACTCGATGCAATTCATTAATTGTGATGTTAAAAATTCAGCACTTTTAACGTTTTACGTTTTGTTAGCTGTCAAATATCACTTAAGCTGCCTTCAAATGTCTAAACTCTTTCTTCACTTGTGGATAAAAAGCGATTTTCTTAATAGATGTCAAACAAACAAAAAGGGCTTTCCGAGCTAGTGAGGTGAAAAATCCTTTCACTAATAGTAAGCTACAGTATCCCTGATTGACATAGGCTACTTTTCTACGGGACAATGCCAAATTCCCACGGTATAGATATAAGTGAATTGAACTTAGGGCCTGATTTAAAAAAAAAACACTAATACAAAGCTACACTGGCTCTGGTTTTCAAAATAGGTTAAAACAGTTATTTCTACCCCGCGGGAACTTTGCTTTGCACTTTCTTGGGATAAAATAAGTCTGTTTCAATCAGGCACAGGTCTCCTCCCAGAACGAGAGTGAGAGCGGGTCCAGTGCGATTTGGGAACTTCACACACACCATTGAAATTCTTTAGGAGTGTGCAGCGTTCCTCGCGATGTTTTTCTTCACTGTAAAGCTCATGGTTAACTTCATACGTAATTTAGCACATGAATAAGAAAAAACTCTAGGTGCAAGCCCGGGCGCAAAACCACGACCCTCTGCCACAGAATAAGTAATAGTACTAACGTACAGAAGGATCACTCTCGAACAAAAGTCAACTTTAGGTATAAAAACTTGTCTATTCTTACTGCTTGCATGCGAAATTGATTAGATTAGATTAGATTAGATTATTTATTCCTTCAATATAAGATTACATCATAAATTGTACAAAGTCAAGTCACGCGAATTTATATTGAAGTCGTCAAAAGCACACAAATTAAATTAAATTAATGAATCAAATGGATGTCACAAAATGTTATACTTGAATAAAATAACAAATAAATAACAATAAAACAATTACAATTAAATTTTTTCTCCTCTCAGGATCGTCATAGTTAAAATAAAAATAAATAAATAAAACATTAATAAGAATAATAATGTCACTAACAGGGATACAGGGACTTATCGTGTGATCCGAGCGTTCATATTCCGTTGGGCACCGCTAATCCGAAACCAAGGGCACAGGGTTCCGACTCGCCGATGTTTGGTAGGTATAAAAATCAAAAAAGATAACAGTGTGTTTTAATTCAGTAAACCACCTTTAGTAAGTAAGTAAGTTATTTATAAGATCGTTTAGAAGTCATTGTTTGTTGCAAAAATCACAAAAAAAAAGATTCTTAATTACGCGCGACGCGGCTAGCGTGCGAGCTGAAGGCCAATTGACAACCTACTGCCATACTCCGCCCGTGCGGAGCGCCGGCCGAACATACCTAAACAGCGGAGTGAACCTCCCCTGCCTCTGCTTAAGAGTCCATAGGTCAAACCACTAGGCCACCACGGCTTAGCGGCTATAGAATTCACTTATTCCTATTCCGCGTGAACTTTGCTTTCTCCTGGCATTATCCTATTAAACTACCTGTGTGCCAAATTTCATCCTAACAACTAACGTTATTGTCTTCGGTACGAGGTCGCGGGCAAAAGCTAGTTTTCCTATAAAAATGTCAAAGTGACATTCCATTCGTGCCAACTCTTGTGAATCGATCTGTATGTACGGGTCAAATCTTGGAAGTCGAATTTGACCCACTTCCAGTGGTCGGGTTTACTTGAAATTTGGTATACTTATGTAAGTTGGATGACAATGCAAGTACAATCAACAAAAAGTACAGTCAGCGAAAAAGCTTGCATTGAAAATGAAATTTTTAACAAAAACTTATGTATGTAAGTATGTAGGTATGTACGGGTCAAATCTTGGAAGTTGAATTTGACCCACTTCCAGCGATCGGATTTACTAGAAATTTGGTATACTTATGTAGGTTGGATGACAATGCAAGTACAGTCAGCGAAAAAGCTTGCATTGAAAATGAAATTTTTAACAAAAACTTATTAATACAAGCTTTTTATTTACTTGCAATGTAACTTGTATGTTTGTTCGGGTGGAATCTTTCAACTCAAATTTGAAGTAGATACTAGATATCTTCCACCGATTATGCTAAAATTTTGCGTGCATGTATAAATCCTATATAGGTATAACAATGCAATATTATTATGACAAGAAGCTGATCTGGTGATGAAGCTAGCTAGAGAGTGGCCATAGAAACTGTAATAAAACGACACGACCGCATGGAGTTTGGGCTCGTTTAATTCGTCTTGACGAATAGGTACTTTGGTAATCAGGGGCAAAAAGTACATTCAACAAAAAAAGCTTGTATTAAAAAAAAATAGATTTCTTTTCAAAAACTTATTATTATTATTCAACGGTTTTTAAAAAAAATTACGGAGGTACGGAACCCTTCATGTACAATGCTGACTCGCACTTGCCCGATTTTTTATTATTTGTTATTCTGATTGACTGCTCTACCTACACGCGCATAACCCTGGATTTTGTGGAGGTACTCAACAGAGTGTAAGCCTTGCACTGCAAGGTAGCTGCAAGGTAGCTTCCATTATTTTAATCTGCCGCACTCGTATAAATGCGGGAGGCGATATGATAGCTCTCTCTTAGGGCATATGGTAAAAATTTCTATAGATGTCTGTCACTAATTTTAAGTAATTTTAAATTATAAGTAATATTACTAACATAGGAGTTAAGCACTAAATGTACCTACTAACCAAAATATAGATGATTGTAAAAATTATCTGAAATAAATATATTTATTATTATTATTATAATATAAATCCCAAAAATCCCTCTTGGGCTTTTTAACTATACATAGCTAGTATTTTTAGGTTTAATTGACTATCTTGTAATTATTTATTGCTCGACCGAACTTTTGGTTTTGGCGAGTTTCGGTATTAAATTGGAGTTTCGGTTTAGTTACAATTTCAGCAGATATTCTATTAACGTCCCTACATATTTTTTTGGAATTGGTTTATTTTTTATTTAGCGTTTGCCGGTTGTTCTTGCGAAAATGACGAAGCTCTCATAGTCATACAAACCCGCTGCAGCTTTCAGTAGATAGGCTATTATATACTTGAAATCAAATACTTAGAACATAACATGTGTCTAACAACTTTAGTTCTTGCAAAAATCTGTAACACCGAAAATGAAAAAAAAATGGCTGAGAAATGTTTATGCACTGTAATCTCCGTTTAAATACGAGGTCAAGTATATATTCAAAAATTTACATAATTAGTAATTCATAAGCTTTAGTTGATTAACCTGGTCTTCCTGTCTCTTTGTGCATTATTGAATGCAAACAATAGTTTTCCAAAGGAATAATAAATTGCAACGAGGGCATAAATGAACCGAGAGTTAGGTGAACTAAACCTAAAAATATATGTATCTAACCTAAACAAATCGCAGACATTTTTATTTTGTACTTTTTTAAGGGTGGTTTAATGTAAGTCCGAATTTTAAAGTGTCTTAGAATGCGCTCATTCTTAAACAATAGTGTCATGAAGTTAATAGCATTGCCGACACCAACTCAAAATAGATACTTAGGTACTTGAAAAGACCGCAAATAAAGATGTAAAGTATGATGGATGATTTATTATCATTATCAAACTAGCTTTTGCCCGCGACTCCATCTGCGAAGAATTCGTTTATTGCTATCCCGCGGGAACTATGCAATTTTCCTGGATAAAAGCTATCCTATGTCCTTTCCCGGGACTCAAACTATATCTACCAAATTTTATCTAAATCAGATCAGTGGTTTAAGCGTGAAGAGGTAACAGACAAACAGATAGACAGACACACTTTCGCATTTATAACATTATTATGGATTCGGTGCTTTTACTTCCCGATTTTACTAAGTATTCTTTCTTTTTACGGGTCTCCCGTTACAAATTACTTTAAAAACAATTTGGGAAGTTACTTTTACTGGAAGGCATTAAAAAAAAACTATATTCCGCTGACGAAATCGACAATATCCAGAGTTATAAGGAGAATCAAAAGTTTACTCCTCGTGATGAATGAAGAATCATTGGCAACGAAATTACGTGTCAGCAATTGCAATGTAGAAGAATCATTATTTCAATTGACGTCACTTGCGAAGGATATTGAGTAGGTAACAAATACATTCTTAATGTTATGAGTATGACACACATGTGTATATGTGTGTGATAACAAACGGTAAGTGTTAAAGGGCATCTTATTCCGACACTTTGATAAGATTATTTATAAAAGGTAATTAAATTAGCTAGTATCCTACTAATATTAGGTACTAGCTTTTGCCCGCGACTTCGTACGCGAATACAATAACGTTAGTTGTTTGCATGAAATTTGGCACACAGGTAATTTATTACGTGGATTAAATGCAAAGTTTCCACGGAATTTGTGAATTTTAAAGCCGGTAGGCCGCGGTGGCCTTGTGGTTTGACCTATGGTCTTTTAAGCAGAGGGTCATGGGATTGAGCCCGGGTTTGCACCTCTGTGTTTTTCCGAATTCATGTGGTAAAATTACGTTTGAAGTTTACCATGAGCTTTACAGTGAAGAAAAACATCGCGAGAAAAGCTGCACACACCTGACAAGAAATTTAATGGTACACACCCGCACTGTATAAATCGTACTGGGCTCAAGTGGGAACTACGGCCCTAGTGTTCTCGTTCTGGGAGGAGGCCTGATTGAAATAGGCTTATTTTATCCCGGGAAAGTGCAAGGTACAGCATACCGCGGGATAAAAATAACTGTTATGACCTATTTTGAAAATCAAAGACAGTGGTAGCTTTTTATTAGTGAAATAATTTTAAAAATCAGCCCCCACGTTCAATTCACTTATTTATATCCCGTGGGAATTTTGCATTTTCCAAAGAGTACCTTATGTCGATCAGGGATACTATAGCTTACTATTGGTGAAAGAATTTTCAAAATCAGCCCCAAAGTTGAATTCAGTTCTTTCTACCCCGTGGGAATTGTGCCTATTTCCAAAGAATGAGTAGCCTGTGTCAATTGGGGATAGACAAACCATATAGGAAAGAATTTTTAAAATCAGTGACGAAGTTGAATTTACTTATTTCTGTCCTGTGGGAATTTTGCATTTTCCAGGAAAAAGTACCCTATGTTATACAGGGATATTGTAGCTTACAACTGGTGAAAGAATTTTTAAAATCAGCTCCAAAGTTGAATCCAAATTTTTCTATCCTGTGGAAATTTTGTATTTTCCCGAAGAAAATGTAGCCTAAGTCAATTGGGGATAGTCATATCATATCATATGAAAGAATTTTTAAAATTAGTTCCAACATTGAATTTACTTATTTCTATCCCGTGGGAATATTGCATTTTCCCGGATAAAGTAACCTATGTCAATCAAGGATAGGGTAGCATTCTAATTCTGAAAGAATTTTTAAAATCGGCTCAATAGTTTCAAAGATTCCGCTATAAACAAATAAACAAAGAAAGTTAAGATATTTCCCTATCCCGTGGGAATTTCAAAAAATCCTTCCTTAGTGCACCTCTACAATACTCAAGGTACATGTGTGCCAAATTTCAAGTCTCTAGCCCTAGTAGTTTAGGCTGTGCGTTGTCTGTCTGTCAGTCAGTCAGTCAGTCACGCACGGTACTGTTTTATAGGTATAGATAAACGCGAAAAGCAAAGGAAATTGTCTAAATTGCAAGTACCACCAAATTCATAATCTGTACTATCTATACTTAATATTATAAATGCGAAAGTGTCTGTCTGGCTGTTACTTCTTCGCGCTTAAACCGCCGAACCGATTTAGATAAAATTTGTAATGGAGATACTTTGAGATCCTGGGAAAGACATAGGATAGTTTTTATCCCGGAAAATTTCATAGTTTTCGCGGGATAGCGATAAACGTATTATTTCCTGACGAAGTCGCGGCAACAGCTAGTGTGAAATAATCGCAAACTAACTCAAGCAGATAATGGTTGATCCAACTTTACCGATTTGTTTTATAATTACCACCTTGTTAACCCCCTTTTCAGTAATAAAAATTGTTATTTTTAACACGCTTTTATTAGGTCGTCGTGTATGTAACTAAGTCTGTAATGGAAACTTTGAACATGATTTTGACCCACTTCCCGGTTTCCGGTTGAGATGAAAATTGTTAAAGTTTATAAGTGAATATATATGTATTGTGATTGTTACTCTTTCATGAAAACACAGCTGACTGGATTTCAATTAAATTCTGTTTGTGGTTAGGTGAAATGCTGGAATAACACATAGGGAGCTTTTATTCCTATACATATATTTCCAAGATCGAGATCTAGGCATGTAAAAATCCTGAAATGTCAACCGTCAATGTGTGTTTGTATAAAATTTTCAGCTTATCTTTATTCATACCGGCATATCCAATGGTGCTTTGACTGCGTCTGGGAAGTGAGCATGCCTCGGGAGCCAGCAGGACAGGGAAATTACCCCAGCAAGTGGTTCAGGGAATGTGAGGGCTGAATGCAGCGCCAGCGCTCCTCCTTGAGAGAAACCACCAAGCAGAACTCGGTTAGCTGGAATGCCAGCCTGAGAAAAAACAAATATTAGATCAGATCATTCACTATATAGCAATTTTTATGACATTCGGATGAGAAAAAAACTGTAGATACTTCTATATTGGCTGGCCATGCAAACTTGTTGAGCGAACAAACAGTAACAGCCTGGCTACGACGTCGCGCGACCAGCGGCGCAGCAAGCGTCTTACCAGTTTATTGCATGTGCCGCCAGGTATCCACTGTGCGGTGAGCGTCTCGGTCGCGCAATAAACAAAGGAAACGCTCGCCGCGCCGGGGGGTCGCGCTAAGTCGTGGCCGGCGCATATTATTACTAGCTTTTGCCCGCGACTCCGTCCGCGTGGAAATAGTAATTTGGGCAGCTTATTTTTGTTATCCAATTTGCTTTTTCATCAATTATGGCTCTCCTTAGTTCCTCAATATAAAAAAATAAAAATAAAAATATTAAAAGCTTGTGTTATGGGTACTAGGCAATGGATAAACATACTTATATAGTTAGATACATATACTTAACCCGTGGAACGTCCCGCGCGCCACAGTGGCGCGTAACTAACTGCTCATGATTTGCTAATTTTTGTTACTAGTTTTGATTACCTTTTTTTAACATAGCATACTTAGAAAAAATTGCCCAAAAATGTTGTTGGTTGTGCAACGGGTTAAATAGATATTAAACACCCAAGACCCGAGAACAAATATTTGTATTTTTTTCATACAAATATCTGCCCTGACACGGGAAGCAAACCCGGGACCTCAAGCTTCATAATCAGGTTCTCTAACCACTAGGCCATCTGGTTGTCTAAATACATTGTAATAAAATAAGGTTCCACTTTAAGGCATGGACAGGGAACATGTTAATGTAGGAACATTTATTTTTAGTTTTTTAAGTAGTTTTAAAGATAATGGAACACTAATGTTAATTGATTAACGGGCCAATCAACTTTTACACCAACACTTTGGGCGTCTCCTGCGTTACCAAAAAATCGTACTTCCAACAAGATATTTCACGGTTTAATAGGTTAAAGTTACGTAGAATGGCATGTATTCCTGTACACCATCTATTAATAAATTACAGAAAAAACATGTTTACTTACAAAAATCTGCAATTGTTTGAAAAATGTTGCGGACAGATTAGTGTCTAAACCTGATACTGCAGCAAATATGTATATGTATATTTAACAAAAAGTGACATTCAACAACAATTATGTTTACCATCCTGCATTTCTAAATAAAATTAAAAAAAAAACTACAACCAATATTCCAAAAACATTCAGTTTTCTAGAACCTTGTGATAACTCACACTCCTAGAAATATTTATGGAATATTAAAATTATTTGTGAATTTTGAGTCTTGAAACGTTTTCAAAAAAATTGTACACAATTAACCTTTTGACCGCCAGCATCGGCTATAGACGACAGTACGGTAATACAAAATTAAACCTACCCGCATCCGCATAAGAATCAATTTTGTTCCAAACAAAAACGATGTGTGGCGGTCAAAAGGTTAAGGGATTTAATAAAAACATTTTTTTTTGTGTAACGGAGTTACCCATATACTTTGTATGACTCAATTTTGCTACAAAAAGCGATAGTGATTTTGTTTTGATTAAACCCTTAACTATGTACAATTTTTTTTCAAAACGATTCTCCTAAGCAACAAATTTATTTTAAATAATTTTTACATTATGGTCAACAAAAAAACTGGTGACCAGTCTCATTGGGTTTATTATAAATAAGGCAGAATTGCTGTTATTATTATAAAAAAAAAACTATCTACAGTAAAAAAAAGGAGTAAAGAAGCTTACTTTAATCTCATCTGAAATCAGACCATGAATCAAGCCAGTGGCTCTCATGATTCCCTCTTCATCCTCCGGGGCTGTCGCATCCAAGGTCCTCAAGTCGAACCAGGACGGCATCCGGAAACCAGCGTTTAGCGTCACCGGGATTGTTGCGGCTGTCGGGCAAATCACTTTTACGTGAGGCCCCCTTATCGCGGCAATCGTGCTTGCCCATCCGTGGCTAGAAAGTTCATTGGATACAATCAACCATTAACACTTATGAAAACCGAACAAAATTTATATAACACACAACTTAATAATACTAACCCAGTATCACCGAGCCCATGCAAAAATATTAGCTGAAACATACAAGTTCATAATAAAAACAGGACTTTATTCTTTGAGTTTTATTATATTAGACGAGCCAAAGATTCAATGAGGAAACTCACGGATGCTGTTTGTTTTGCAGTAGCTGCAATAATTACCGGATTCGGTTCCATTTCGTACAGTAATTATCGAATTTGTGATAATCAATACAGTTTTCAACTAATGCGACAGACTAGACAGCAGAGCCGAAAGCTCAACTCGGTGAAGCTAGTTAGCCACCCACACCAACACACACTACACTGCCAGTGCCAGAATACAGACAGCACGACAGCAGGCAGGCAGAGCAAGGCAAGAGCACAAACAAGCTAGCTTAGCTAGCTAGCCATAGCCATGAAGCCACATACAGGCAGGCGGTGTGTTGCCATTGCCATATAGTATTCAACAAAAGAGCTAGTTTAAACAACAGCCGACCTCAGGCCCTATACTACGAAGCGCGAAATTCGAACTTCGTTTCATGCCGTTCCGCTCACGCTAATGCAGGGTTTTTCAACCTTTTGTTGTCAACGGCACACTTTTAGTTTCAGTAAACTTTCACGGCACACCAGTAAAGAATTCGGTATATTAGAGGCTTTGATTTATATGTAACGGACGTAGGGGTTGTATTGATACCCTTTAGGTTGGACTGCAATTAAGCATCGCGGCACACTTGAAAATGTACGCGGCACACTGGTGTGCCGCGGCACACCGGTTGAAAAACCCTGCGCTAATGGTATTTATTACGAGTGAGAGGGACCGCACGATCCGAACTTCGAACTTCGAATTTCGTAGTAACCCCGCAGTGTAGCCCCAATCAGTTTCAAAAACATATAAGATAACTAGTATTTTATAAATAGACCCCTATTGGCAACATATAACACTGACTTGCGACCTGATTAAGGTGTTTAATTGGAATTTTTATGAATAATTAAATAAATATCATGGGACAATTGACACCAATAGATCTAGTCCCAAACTAAGAAAAGCTGGGACTTACTACACAACGGATAAATTAGACTTATACAAATACTAGCTGTTGCCCGCGACCGCGACTCCTTCTGCGAAGAATAGGGGTATAAAAAATAGACTTACCAAATACAGACAAAAAAGTTGCATATAAATCGGTCCAGCCATTTCGGAGGAGTTCGATAGTAAATACAGTGACACGAGATTATTATATATTAGAAGTATTTTAATACAAACAAATGTTTGCCCTGAATGTGGATCGAACCCAGGACTTCAAGCTTCGTAGTCAGGTTCTCTATTAGGCTATCCAGTCGTCTGTATTAAGTAATAATTTGTCTTGTGTTTTTATTATACTAGGCGTAAGTATACTATACTAATAGGACTACGACTTCCTACGAAGATCAAAAAAAGGACTTAACCGGCCAAGTGCGAGTCGGACTCGCGCACGAAGGGTTCCGTACAATTATCTATAAAAATCACGTTTGTTGTATGGGAGCCCCTCTTAAATTTTTTTATTTTAATTTAATGATTTATTTTTAAAGTCAATATATAATTGGGAATGTCCAAAAAAAATTACCAGTGGTTTTTATATTTTTTTTGTATAGAAGTCAATTATACGAAACTAATTTCAATATTTTGTCACTTAGTTCACTACTTTTTTCAAAATTAATTATTGAAACTATTTTGGTTGATGACGTCAGATTGTAATTGAGGGCTCCCACACTACCAAATTTCTAAATCTATCTAAATGCGTACGATAAGGCAACCCCTTTAATTATTTTTTGCGTGGTGGTACACTGTAACTAGTGTCACTTTACTGGCGCTGTCAAAGTGCTAGATGTCAGGCAGTGGGTCCAAATCAAACTCCGTAGTTATAATCCACGCGTAAATTTGTGAAGAATTCTAACCACACAGAATAAAGTACGACTTGGACCGGTCACGCAATTTACACCAAAGTCAAATGAAGGTCATTGCTTATTTGTTATGTAATAAATTCATTATATAATATTAAAATTAAATAACTACAGAAAACGAGTTAAAAACCATTTATCTCGAAATGGTTTTCGAAATACTATACATTGCAAAAAAATAGACATCCCCAATTAAATATTCTGTGAATATTTCAAGAGTCTACCTGTTGCCGTTATCAATATCAAGCAAAAACGAGCAAAAAAATCACGTTTGTTGTATGGCAGCCCCCTTAAATATTTATTTTATTCCATTTTTTAGTATTTGTTGTTATAGTGGCAACCGAAATACATTATCTGCGAAAATTTAAACTCTCTAGCTATCACGGTTCCCGAGATACAGCCTGGTGACAAACTGACAGGCAGACAGACAGACAGACTGACAGACAAACAGACAGACGGACGGACAGCGGCGCCTCAGTAATAGGGTTCCCGTTTTTACCCTTTGGGTACGGAACCCTAAAAATGATCAGAGCATTATGATACTATGCATCGGGACAAAAAATAGCTCGGTGGATAATTTTAAAGAAAGTAGTGCAAGATAAAAGTAAATTTTCTCAAACATGCTATGAAATATTGACGTTATGTTCCTTATAATACGCCACGAATTGTCACGTTGAAGGTGCGGGCTAGACGAGAGGTCAATAATGGAATTTCATACAACATTGCTGGCCTTGGCCAGCAAAGTGATCGTCTATTGTTTCATACTATGACGTTTATAGGTCTATGGCATCATAGCATTTAGCCATTAAAAAAAAACTATAAGCAATATTTTGCGTTTTGGTTCATTAAGACATTCTGCCACTACGTTTATTTAAGGTAAGGTAAGATGATGATGATGTTGGTGATGATGATGGTGATGTTGATGGTGTCGATGATGGCGGTGATGATGATGGTGATGGTGGTGATAACGAGATGATGATGATGGTGATGATGAGATGATGAGATGATGGTGATGATGGGTGATGGTGATGATGATGATGATGATGATGATGATGATGGTGATGATGTTGATGATGATGATGATGATGATGATGATGATGATGGTGATGATGGGTGATGATGATGGTGATGATGAGATGATGGTGATGATGGGTGATGGTGATGATGATGATGATGGTGATGATGATGATGGTGATGATAAGATGATGATGGTGGTGATGGTGATGGTGATGATGATGGTGACGACGACGACGACGATGACGATGATGATGATGATGATGCATGTTTGAGAAAAACTCTATACAAGCCTTGGCCACGAACAGGGATTGCCGGCCTCGTATCTCTAGATGGCCTCGTTAACACTCGGCCATCTATAACTACTCGGCCGGCAATCCCGTATTTCGCGGCCGCTGCAGTAATGTACTATTAAAATTGTTAGACAAACTATGTAAATACTAATTTGGCTACTAATTTTACGCACGTAGTAACGAAATCAATAAAAAACACTAATTTAGCTACATTTAAGTGGCAACACAGTAAGCCAACACACAGCTGTCACTTTATACTTTTTTTGAATGGTATTTGCTGCAAGGCATTTTGCCAATGTCACGTCAAGTTGCGTGGCGAAATATTAATGATTTTTAACTATTTCATTGGTAACGGGTTCAAAATACCCCTAGGGTCACTACACCACGGACTGCAGCGAGGGAGTGCCCGCGACGCCGACGGGGAGAGCCCAGTGCTTTGTATACCACTAAGTCATATACGCTGCGCCGCACTGCCAAAATTGTCATCATATTTATGATTCAGTGTTATACAGCACGCAGGGCCCCTCCGTCGGCGTCGCGCGAACGCCCCCGCTACGGTCTGTGGTAGCCTTAAAACCCAATAGTACAGTCATTTTTTTAATCTGTACATTATACATTTATTCTTTACCTGTGGGAGTAATAAACAAAGCGTACGTCTGTGCGAATTTGTGTATTTATTTTAGTATTTCTAGAATTACTTGCATATTTCATGATAAAAGAAACAATTTTGAATTTCACTAAAAGGTGTTAATCCGTTAAAATAGATCGGTAAGTGTTACGTTTCTTTTATAAATGTATTCGAAAGTACGTTCATCATAACTTGTTCTAGAAATTTGACTATTGACAGACTTGGTAGAGTGAAATTTACACACTTATTTATTGTTGTATGTTATCGTATATCGTGCGTACTGTTGTATTGGTTTATACATATGTGTAATGTAAAATTATGTTTTGTCATAACATAATAAACAAATATGCATCAAGCTCACTTAGCATGCTTGGACATATTATTTATGTATGTCAAACTATACGCGGGCGGGAAGAAGCAAGTAGCTATTTCTTACGTGTTGTTCTTACAAAATGACAGATTCATTCATTCTTTTGTTTTACTTACGTACTTAACTTTCACGTATACGTTCACATTCATTTACGCTATGGCCAATTACCGATATACGACGAATGGAGCTATTATTAGTACCTACAATAATTACATGTATAAGTAATCAACATGGTCTTTTTAATCAGCACTGAATGATGATCTAACTAAAATTATGTGTAATAAATCAGGTTATTTTTCCCAACATAGTACCTACCTACTTAAACTAAGTACATTGGATTTTTTTCAAATAAATGTATTATTTTACAGTGTTATTTCATAATGGCAAAAGAAGACATATCACTGCCTGTGGAGATGGAAAAATTAGAAATTGAACCAGTGAAAAACAAAAGCAATTCGGAGGTGAATCCATTTTTTCATTCACAGCTAAGAAAACATTTATATACCAGGAGTTCCACACAAGCACAGAGATGTCACTGCACTACCCAAAAGAACAAAGGTTCTATAGCCATATCGAAAAAGAAAAACAACAAAGTTCTTAAAAAGCCTGTTCTGAAACTATTGCAAAATTATTGCAAAGATTCTGAAGAAATGCATAAATGTCGTCCATACCTAAGTAAATCGGCTTCAGCTCCATCAGAAAATGGCAATTCAACTAATTCTATTTTGTGTGCACTTGTGGACAATTGTAATCAATTAAGAATATCTAGTGAGCGAGAGCCTATCTCTGCTGTAGCTTCATCTAGCAATGGCACAAAATGGTGGAAAAAAGAAAGGCATTGTAACGTTTTACAGAGTAAAGAGTCAGCTTCAGATAAAAGTAGAACTGGTCCATCGTGCTCCCAGCAGGCATTGAACCCACCTTGCGACATCACTATTGATGAGCTGGCCTGTTACTTTGAAACATTTGTTCACATACCCAAGAAAATGTCATCAATGGCCGAAATGATGTATATTTGAGACACAAATGTGAGTAATTGTATGGATTATTTAATATAACAATTAAATCAAAGGAGTTAAAGTGGTCCAGTGGTGTTTCCATCTAAAAATATGTAAAATGAGAGTGAACTGATTCTTGGCACTGAAAAATTAAAGCAATATATTAACTTAACAACATTTTTTATCAAATTTTGATGAAGAATTAACCTAAACAAAATTCATAGTCTAGATCAATGGTTGTATTTTGTGAATATTCTTTTTGATACTTCTTAGGGGGTCATTGTTTGAGTTCCAAATCTCTTTCATGGATACATTATTGTAGAAATGATAGAAGATTTTGATACAGTACAGACTAATAATAAATCACCGAAGAGTTGCCTTAACAATCTACAGCCAATTCATAAAAAATGTGACACAAAAGTGAGGCTGTTGTAAAGCTCAAATAGTGACCCTAGGGCATTTGTTGTGTATTTTTTGTTCCTATTCAGTTGAACTGTATATGTATAGTATTACCAGTCAGCATACATAGAATGGGAAAGCTAGTAGAAAATGTCCACATTATTAACATAATTAGTATATTTGTAGCTAAAGTATATGGTTAATTCATTATTAACAACATTGCCAAATAAAACCCTCAGAAGTGTCATTAGCAGAAAGAATTTGACTGTGGCTTACAACCAAGAATTAATTGTCATAGAAAATTTAAGACACCTCTAGATCTACTTACTAGGTCACAAGTTATTATTTTTTTCAACACTAAGCTAATCCGTTTTGTTAATGATAGCTCTGGAGGTTTTGTTTGGTGGTGTTCTTAACAATGAACAAAATGGTTTAACAACTAGTTGAAATATATTATATTCAATATATATTATGTTTTGACAACCAGATGGCCTAGTGGTTAGAGAACCTGACTACGAAGTTGAGGTCCCGGGTTCAATTCCCGTGCCGGGGCAGATATTTGTATGAAAAATACTAATGTTTGTTCTCGGGTCTTGGGTGTTTAATATGTATTTAAGTATGTATCTATCTATATAAGTATGTTTATCCGTTGCCTTGTACCCATAACACAAGCTTTACTTAGCTTACTTTGGGACTAAGTCAATTGGTGTGAATTGTCCCGTGATATTTATTATTATTTATTATTATTATTCAAATAAAGTAGCCTTTACACATACACATACTGCCACGCTCAGCATAAAAGTGGTATCTTAAAATAAATTGTATGGCATCGGATAGCTTAAAAAATATGCATCTAATGAAATAAGCCAAATAGCAGTATCTTATTTAAAACATGAAAAAAAAAACTTTTAAAATTTCCCCTATACCACTTTTACCTGAAAATTGAAATCCAATGAGAGAATTAGAGGTTATCAATAATACATAGGGGAATAGCCATATATTTGTACTGCCGTAAAATGAAAAACCATCCGAAAATAAAAAGAAAACTATTTTTATAGAAACTTGATTTTCTTGAAACTCGTTTTAACTAAGATACCGCTTTTGCCCTTAGCACAACTGTATAATTTACTCAAGTTTCTATTTTACTAAGCGTTATTATTTTAACTCTAGTTTGAACAAAAGATCCCTCTCTATTCTCAAGTGGACACACATTTTTTTGTCTATGGTAATCCATGTGACTGCCCTAGTGACTAGACTAATGTACAGTCGAAGGCATAATTATCTATACAGCCATCGCATCAAATATATATTATGTCAATATCAACCTTATGATTAATGGCAGTTTTTTTTTTTCTGATTTTTTCGAGGCTTTGAGCACTCTAGGTGATCATGTCAGCCTCATGGGTGCATACACAATTCGCTATTCAAGGGACCTATCAATAAAATGGTAAATGCCGATTGCTTTGTCTGACAACGGCTCAGATAGCCAACAATTCACCTGGCCATTGTGCATGGAACCCAAATCCCCAAGAACTCTTCTCCTCAAGTCCGAATTCCGGACACACTCCAACAACACATGGGTCAAGTCATCACACTTCTGACAATCATCACATAGTGGTGATGATTTAATTTTCATCATATATAGAAACTTATTTGTAGGGATGTGTCCGGAACAAACTCTAAAAGCAGACACCAATACTCTTCTAGCAAGGCCGGCTGAGTCAAACCAAGGCGACCACCGGGGACTATCATGGATAGTTCTGTACCAGATTCCTACACCCCTAGATATACCCTGCTCACCAAAATGGTATTCCCATTTCTGTAGGCTCCTTCTTTTAATTCTGGGAACCAATTCACTAGAAAGGGGTTCAGAATCTGTTACAGAACCATCCACTACAACCGCCTTGGCAAGCTTGTCCACTACTTCATTCCCAGCCAACCCTACATGAGAAGGAATCCACTGTAATTTGACGACCCTGCCTCTAGAATTCATCTTGTGCATCACCTGAAGAGCTTCATAGGCAACAGGCATCCCTCTTTGTCCAGACACACACCGACGGCATAGAGTTGTACAGATTTTTTTGCCGCCTTGGGAACGTACATACAGGCTGGAACGGAATGTTGGACTTTTCCGAAAATGGGGTGTTATTAAGACCTAGTACTATCTTTTTTCCAAATACAGAACATAGTTTTATGTTAATATTTATAACCATTTTCGAGTTACTGCAAAAAAACGCTTGGTATAACCCTAGATTAAACTAGGTAACAGAGGAAAGGTGATTGACCTTAATAAGATGAATGACATAAATTAATGTCATCGTAAAGTCCAGTTTTGCTTGCCCGAGACGCAGAGCATCTAAAACAGTAACAGCCAGTGAAATAATCGTTATAAAAGAAGGGAGTCCAACTAGTAATAGTACATTACTACAGAGACCGGGAAGTAAGGGCCGAGTAGGTTTGACGGCCGAGTGGTACACGAGGCCGGCAACCCTTGTTCCAGCCGAGGCTTGTATACTTAGTGCTTTTCTCAAACATGCAATGAAATAAATAAAATACTTCAAGAAATTAAAATTGCAAAGAAAGCAACTATTGCTCATGTTTTTTTTTACACGCTTTATATTAGCTTCACCTGTATGTGTATGTATGTTTGTAACCGACTCCTTAGGGCGCGATTTTGACCCACTTCCCGGTTTCCGATTGAGCTGAAATATTGCACATATGTGTAAATTGGATGACAATGCAATATTATTGTAACATGGAGCTGATCTGATGATGGAGCTGGATGGTGGCCATAGGAACTATGTAATAAAACAACACAATCCCGTCGAGTTTGGGCTCGTTTGATTCGTCTTGACGAGCACTTTGATCTCAGATGGTAACCAGGGTCTGATGATGGAGCTGGAAGGGGGGTAGGTGGCGGGGTGGGGGGGAATGGGGTATGGGGTAAGGGGGTCGGGGGTTTAGAGGGTTGGGGGTTAGGGTATGGCGGTTGGGGTTAGGAGATGGGGGGGGTTTAAGGGGAATAGGGTGGGGGTGTTGGGGGGTTCGGGGGTAAGTGATTTTGGGGGTGTGGGAAATGGGGAGGGGGTAAGAGGCCTAGATGGTAACAAGGGTTTGATGATGGAACTGGAAGGGGGGGCGGTAGGTGGCGGGGTGGGGGAGGGGGGGGGGTTCTGGGGGTTTGGGGGGTTCGGTGAAAGGGGGGTTGGGTTTAGGTGGTTCGGGGGTTTGTAAAATGAGGAGGGGGGTAAGGGGGGTTTAGGGGATTGGGGGTAAGGGTGTGGGGTTTGGGGGGGGTTGGGGAAATGGGGTGGGGGATGTTGGGGGGTTGGGTTTAGGGGGTTTGGGGGTTGTAGGTGAGGGGGGTAAAGTTAGAAAGAAAAAAAATGCAACTAAAAAATAGAAAATAAATAATAGTTTAAAAAAAAACTAAAAAACACGCTTTAATAAATAAAAAATAAATTTTAATAAATTTCAATGCACTATTCTTATAGTGCAGTAAAAAATCTTAATAAGCAATTATTATATTGTTATATCCAGATCAAAATTTGTAAACAATTCTAAATATTGATAAAATAAATAATAATAGTTTAAAATATTTTATTGTAAAAAAAGCGTGGGGTGCTTTTAAAGATGTTATCAAAATGATAATCCTTGACAATTGACACTATGCACCCCACGCTTTAATTACAATAAAATATTTTAAACTATTATTATTTATTTTATCAATATTTAGAATTGTTTACAAATTTTGATCTGGATATAACAATATAATAATTGCTTATTAAGATTTTTTACTGCACTATAAGAATAGTGAATTGAAATTTATTAAAATTTATTTTTTATTTTTTAAAGCGTGTTTTTTAGTTTTTTTTAATTAAGGCTGAATGCCGTGATGCCATAGACCTATGAACGTCATGATGCTGTGTCACATGAAACAATAGACGATCGCTTTCCCGGCCTAGGCCTGCAGTTCTGTATGAAAATCCATTACATAGCACTCGTCTAACCGCGCCCGCAACGTGATACGTCCCGGCCTATTATTTAAAACGTAAGGTTAACATTTCATTGCATCTTTAAGAAAAGATGTTTTACAGTGAAAAATTTACACAATCTAAACATTCATTTATCTTCCAAGTATTTTTTCGTCAAATAGTCATAGTTTTGTATGAAAAGGGATATAAGTTGTACTATCATAGTGTGAAATGGTAAAATCTGCTCACGAGAATTTTAATAAAATAATTTGCAGTCTGACGAACCTTTTTACTGCGTGATGTTTGTCGTGAATATGTTTGTTGATCATGATGACAAGGTGAGCCTGATGTTCACAATTGTCTATTTAAGGTAAATGTACCATATTACGGCATATTAAGGAATTTTCTACTTTGACGAAAGATTTAAAAAAAAATACGAAGGTACTAGAAGTGGAAATTGTTTTATTTTGGAGACTGTTCTTATTAGATGAATATAGAATATTATTTTGCCTCGTAGCTTTTAATTTAAAGAAATAATCGTTATTTTGCTAAACCCTTACTTTGTCCCTAATTCCGTGCTAAAATTTGGCTCTTGATCTAATCCCGGGAATCGTTGCACGTAATTCCGTGCTAGCTTCAAAGTTCACATTATATTAGGTAACCGCAAAAAATATTCCTTTAAAAAATTACTTAATTGGTTTTAGATTATTTTAATCATGAAATTAAAATACAAATTTATCGTATAAATGTATTAAATATAATACAAAGTACAAAATTAAAAATCGAAATTAATAATTCCACTTAATCATTTCAATGAAATAAACATTTGGAAATTGATATAAAAAAAATTGCGTTATGATTTTATAAAAAAAATATAATTTAATTTCGATGCCGTACTCCATTCTTTCGTACATAATACCATAACGAGTTATCATTTCAGACTCAATTATAAAGGCTCAGGTTAAAAAAAACATACCGTAATTACGTCATAATAATCTGCAGTCATTACTAAACTTATTTACATCAAATTTATGAATAAATTTAGCCCCAGTTATAATTCAAAGATTAAAACATTTCATACTGAGTTTCTCTTATTCCGCGATACTCCCGCAATTAGGTTCATCGCGTCAGATCTGTGAACATAATTACGGCAGTTATAAATTCGTCAATTTCCCTTAAAATATGCTTCATATTAACTTGAAATAGTTATAAAACCTTCAGTTAATAACCACTGTACAATAATTGTACAAATTTAGATTAAATATACTTACCGGCATCACAACAAATCCTTACGAAGTTACCACTGTCACCTTATGCTCACAGACAACACGACGTATGGAACTACTGCGTGGTTACGACTCATGAGTTTGGAAATGCGATACTGCTGTTAGAACTTATTACGGTTATTCAAAAATAGTGTTTTTTGGTTGCAATTAAACTACAGTTAATGAAGCATTGTATTAAATCATGACTTATTTAACCCCGGCGCCACACATAGCACAAATGTTTCAACACGTATTTGAACACATATTTGATCACATGTGAAGCACCGGTATTTGCTTATTTTGTTCAATAGACAAACCATACAATCAACCATAGATCAAATATGTGTTGAAACATTTGTGCTATGTGTGGCGCCGGGGTTATACGCAGAGTGCAATTACAACACTTCTTGAGCTTTACGCTAGTTCTGAAATAAATATCCTCCACTGCATCCAGCAGGGCATAGGACCATATTGCGTGCTATTGACCGTGTTGCTCACGATCTTTCTATTGTGCCACGAACTTCGCAGTATGACCTACGTGGAGGAAACGTTATCCAGCATACTGTTAGACCATAAGAAAGAGTGCTGCGGTACTATACCTAGGTGAAACGAGCATGTTTGTGCCGAAGAAAATCCCTTCGCTTACCGTTACACGGGATATCAATATCGCTGGTTGGTTAATGTATGGGCGGCAATCCATGGTGATACACTTAAAGAGCCTGTGTTCCTACCGACTTTAAACAGAGAGGGTTACATGGCCCTCTTGAAGAAATGAGACAAAGACTGTCGATCGCCTTCGAAAATCTCCGCAGAAACAATGTCGGGATAAGATTTACTAAATCGGAGGTGCATCGGTATACGCGAATTCGTGCTGCAGATTATACGACACGGTGGAACCTTTGAACATCGCATGTGTACAAAATTGGCTAATGACAGGTGTCATATTAAAATGTAAATATTATGTAGATATGCATTAGGGTTGTCAACAATATTTTAATGTCCTTATTTTATTATTTTAATAGGACTTTCTGCTCATCAAAAATCGATTGTACATCATTTAGATTAGGTTACACAATATTTTCAGAAGAGTCCATGGTTGAATTCCACCCTGTATATTTATGTCCTTGACCGTACAACTTCAAACTTATAAAATTAAAAATCCACCCCTTATAAGACTTACCTAATAGGGATGTTGACACCACCAATCAACTGACGTTCTTTTTATGAGCTGTCAAAACACCATCTCCCATAGAGTTTGAATGACAATAGCGACATATGACGTCATTGTTCGCATACTCAATCAACTATTTATTTGTTTTAAAGCAACCAAAATTCTAATTTTGCATTTAATCGAAAATTAATCTGGCTTTCGGGGCTGAAATAAAGCGTTTTTTTACTGGAGTCGTGACTTCAAATTCTTTTTTAATGGTGTCAACATCCCTATTGTTTTGTTACTCACCAAAAATTTCTTTGTGGTACTTTTCAGCAAACCAAATGGTGTCTGTCACATCCCGTACTTAATAAACAAGCAATATTTGAAGAATGTTTGTTTTGAGATCGCGAAAACGGCTCTTGCAATTTTGATGGAATTAGCCAAATGTATAGAGGTTTTTAGGGGTGAAAACTCAATCTGGGTCTTGGCTCTGAGAAAACGCATTTCGGTCGCCCAAATACTTTTTAAATGTGAAAGATGTTTATTCATTTGGAGCACGCCAAATCTTTGGGAACGCCTTTTTACAGATTTTGTTAACATAGGTTATCATATCAATCATCTGCTGTTTCTAAAGAACTTGGTAATATTGTTTGTTTAGTTGCCAGTTCTGTTGCTCATTATAATGCTAAAACTATGAGAATACAGGACAAAATCGTTTACTAATAATTCTCAAGCAAACTTAGCCGTTATATTTTTAATTTGAGGTATTTCCTCCCATCCTGATTTTTTCCAAATTTTTATACCAACAGTTTAGCTTTTAGAGGGAGGGGGGACGCTCGATTTTAACAAAAAAAAATCACTTTAAAGTTGAATATTTCGCAAACGAATCACTGCATCGAAAAATCGTCTTCACAACCCCGTATTGATTTTAAAAGACCTATCCAACGATACCACACACTATAAAGTTAGACGAAAAAAAAATCAATAGGGTACTTATACTGAAAATGCCCTTGGGTTTTTCACAGAGGCAACAAATTGTTCCAATAAAATTGTACTATGTCAAAAAAAAGGTTCAATAGTAAAATATTGTAGATAAGTAGTTCAGAGATTGATGTCATTGATGTTTTTATTAAAAAGTTGCATGTATTTGTTTGAAACTTAAGTTACTGACCAAATAAAAATAGAGGATGCTTGTTCTAACATAGCATAACAAATTTGTATACGTGTCCCCATATTTAGTAAGGCCACTTTACCGCTTATTATAATTTAATCAGACCATTATGTAATTGAATTGAATTGAATGTGTAAATACATAGGTACCAATATAATTGTTGAACAATACAATATTTTATGTAAATTGTTGTTTCTTTCATGACCTTTGAGGTATGAGATACTTTCTTTTAAATATTAGGTTTTTTGCTGATTGTTGGTTATTAACAGCCATCTCGCACCTCGTGAGTTTTTCGGAATTTATGTGCGATACGCATCGCTGCTTATCTAAAAGAACGGCCTAATTCGAAATGATACGCTGTGTAATTATGGGTCAATCAACTTTTTTTTGTAAATTTCTGTTTACTCCTTTACAACTAACTCTGTAATCTTTGGTTAGTGAAACCATGATTTTGCAGTAATTAGATAAACTGTTTATCATAGTGCGTATGTGAAAACCAAAAAAAATAAGTATTTCTATGAAAAAATCCGGTCACCCAGGGGACATACCACTATTTTCATACAAATTTCGGGGACAACATTGTCCCCTGGGTAACCCACGAAATAGAAGCTAAACAAAATAAAATAAATATGGCAATTATACCATTATTGACTACAAAAATCTAGGGTTTTGAAAAGTATACTTTAAATAAGGAAAAACAATCAGTTTTTTAATTATTTCGGTTTTCATAGAAAGTAGCAGAAAATCGTTTACAAAAAAAAGTTGATTGACCCTTATACACCTTATTTGCAATAATTAAAGTATTAAGTTGCACACCGTAGTATTTTGGATTAGGCCGTTGTTTCAGATAAGCAACGACATGTGAAGTTCCCAATCCGCACTGGGCCCGCGTCGGAACTACGGCCCAAGCTCTCTCATTCTGAGAGGAGGCCTGTGCCCTGCAGTGGGACGAATATAGGCTGGGATGATGATGATGATGATCACAGCCATACCCTAGCGCGCCGCCTGGCGAAGTAAAGTCCCCAGTATATTACTCTCATCTATGAAGTAAAGCTTCTGTTCTGTCTTCGGTTTCAGTCGGCGTGACTAATCCTTTGAGGATGTAATAGTAGAAGCATTTACGACTTTGTGTTTACTACACTACATCTCATCTTCGAAGGGTTGGTGTTTGTTGTGCGTGTATCTTTAAGTATGTACGTACAGTCGCAAAACTACCTATCTGTTCTGTTGGTACAGTCAACCAAGCCACCATAGAACCTTGTCATTGTGACATTTCAAGTCATTAGATAAGCATAATAAATAAAATTATTTACTATGATAGGGTTCTGTTCTATGCTGGCCTAGGAATCAATTGGTTGACTTTTTTTTTACCTTAGATGTCTCATCTGCAAGCGACCCAAATTATTCATCTTAGGTCGTGAGTTCGAGCCCGGGCTCCTACTTGAGGTTTTCGGAATTTATGTGAGAAATTACCTCGAGCTTTACTGTGAAGGAAAACGTCGTGAGGGAGCCTGCACACATCTGCGAATGAATTTATTGGTGCGTGTAAAATCCCCAAAAGCTATGGGGCCCACGTGGGAACTACGACCAAAGCCCTCTCATTCTGAGAGGAGGCCTTAGCCGTGCAGTGTGACGTATATAGGTTGGGCTGATGAGAGTTACATAAATAAATACACATTGTCATATTACAAGGCGAGACATGTGTTTCAATTAATGTGCCTACTTGGATGGACTTCGTTTCATTCTCCTATCAAAGTGCACACTTAGGCCTTTTTCACCAGATAGGTAGTACAATACAGTCGAGGAAACTGAATCGCGTATTACGGTGGAACCTTTTCACAAACAATATCAAGATTATTTCTTTGGTAAATGCACCTGGGTCAATCAAATTTTTTTTGTCAACGATTTTCTGATACTTTGACTTTGTATGAAAACCGAAATAATAAAAAAACTGATATTTTTCCTTATTTAAAGTATACTTTTCAAAACCCTAGATTTTTGTAGTAAATAATGGTATAATTATTATTTTATTTTGTTTAGCTTCCATTTCGTGGGTGACCCGGGACAATGATGTCCCCGAAATTTGTATGAAAATAGCGGTATGTCCCCTGGGTGACCGGATTTTTTCATAGAAATACTTATTTTTTTTTGGTTTTCACAAACGCACTATGATAAACAGTTTATCTAATTACTACAAAATCATGGTTTCACTAACCAGCGATTACAGAGTTACTTGTAAAGGAGTAAATAAAAATTTACAAAAAAAAGTTGATTGACCCACCTATGGAAGGTCAAAATGGCATTTGCTTGCAGAGAATAAGTTTTTTCTTGTAGTTGTGCAGCATGCTCGTTCACTAAACGGATTGCTCCTAAGTAGTAGGTACAGTCGGCATCACAAACGTCGGAGCAGTCAAGGTGAATAAAAATAGATACATAAAAGTATGTCTCAAATACGTATATTCACTTACAAAATTAGTGTTGTTAGTTGATTTCCAAATCAAGGCATTTTTCTGAAGCTCAGTAGGTATATTCCCTAATGCGTTTCAGAGTTATCTTTTTTCAGTAGGCATGTCGTCTTTAGATATCTCAGCTACGTTCTTAAGCGAAACAGCATTTGAATGTTCCCTGATCTCTGGACAGTTTTCCTCTACAGTTGCATTTGAACTTTCCGCCGGAGTTGCAATAGTTGAGTGTTTACTCATTTTAAAAATAAGCTAAAAAAAAGTAAGTACCCATCGTGAGTCGGCAGCAGGGCTTTTGACATAAACTAGTACAGTGGTGGGCAAACTTTCTTCACGGGGGGCCAGAAAGCTTAAGACATTTCAGAGGTGCGCCAGATGCATTTTGATTTGAAACCTTAACTAATCATATAAACATTTTTTATTTGAAATCATTTAATCCAGTCTAACTGGCTCCTTTACAAGTTATTTTTATTTTACTTTATACGTTTGGGTCAAGATATGATTATCACGGGCCATATACTAATTATTTCGAAGGACTGGCGGCGGGCCAGATATAATCCTTTTGCGGGCCGAAGCTGGTCTGCTGCGGGCCGTACATTGCCCACCACTTAAAAGGACTTCTTCACGGTCGGGACCAACCACCAACCATCGTGTCCTTGGTCGGGTTGATTTAAAAATGGACAGTGTAGAAATCAGTTGACCCGACCGATATTTGGTTGATGTCAACGGCCGTGGTCGCGAGCGCATTGTCCGTGGTCGGCCCCAACCGTATGGAACGCTGTCGGCCGACGCGATCGACACGACGGTCGGCGGTTGGTCCCGACCGTGTAGAAGGGGTTTAACTAGTACTAGTTTAGACTTTCGATCACAACCTAGAGCAGTGGTTCCCAACCAGTGGTCCGCAGAAGCCAAAATATAGTCGGCGAATGATTTTAAATTTCTTTTTATGTAATTTCCTATTGAGTTTTTTATTAAAGTTTCAGGTTGATTATTACAGTTTATTATTTTTATTAAGTATACAGGTCCTACATAGTGGTCCCTGTTAACAAGAATAATATAAAAGTGGTCCCTGACCAAGAAAAGGTTGGGAACCCCTAACCTAGAGTATCTAGGGCATGTGTTCGAACGTATCAACCGCCTCATTTATCTGGTCGCTTTTTTAAAGAAATGGCTGTATATTTTGATGGGGTTTTCGGTTTTATATTTAGAGGTCCTAAGATAAGATAAGATAAGAAAAACTTTATTTTTTCCTGTACTCTACCTGTCCTGTATCTGGAAACTAGATCTTCTGCCATTTCTTAAGACACCTGAGCAAATAAATGAGGCGGTTGTCAAGGATTCTTTTACTAACTGGCTCCCAGCCGTGGCCCGCGACTTAGTAGGTACCTACGTGTAAGTAGGTACCTACTCGATAAAAAGTAGCCTATGGTGATCACGGATAGTGTAGCTTTTTAATAGTGAAAATTTATACAATAGGTTCAGTACCAGAGATTATTCCCCTACAATAATTAGTATATATACCAATAGATAGACTGTAGTAAGATACATCTAAATAATATGGTTTTTATTTTTTTATGTTTTCATTAGTAAAAGTTGGTTCAACAATTTGATTGAAATATGCGAAAGTTTTTTGGGTGAGCTTGCTGAAATATTAATGTATGTGGGCCGTATCACTCTTCAGTTTTAATTTGAAGAGGGCGATTACTCTTATGCCTTGATCACACGTACCGAGCGGGCGAGACAGTGCCCTCGGCCGAGTACTCGGTGCGTATAAACAAGCGCTGCCTTGTTTATACGCACCGAGTACTCGGCCGAGAGCACTGTCTCGCCCGTTTACTCGGTACGTGTGATCAAGGCATAACACTGTTGTTATTGGATCTAGCACGCTCGACACGGTGAGACAGTCCAAGCGCACTCTTAATAACTTTTTATCTAAAAATATAGCACCACTAAAGGTGGACTACTTACTGATTGATTGTGATTAACTTTGTTTCGATTGTGCTGTTTTATGGGAAGGGTCATAGAAATAATTATATCATAGTCAGCCTAATTGTGCCTTAAGTTAGTACATAATAATACTAAGCGAAGCAAGTAAATGTAGGTGAAGAATGTTGATTTGACGCCAATTACAATATTAATAGTTTATGGAAAAATTTGCTTACCTTGTAAAATCTTGGTTTTTCGTACACCCACAAGCAAAATGTAGAGCTAATGACAACAGCAATTGTGAACAGTAAATAATTCGACATGTACTTGTATGCATCTAAAAATAAATCACGCCAACAATCACTACTCTGCATTGTTTAATTTCACCTGTCACAGTTGATGAAGCTGTTGTCGCAATATTACTACCTATTTTCATCATTCTAGTGGATTTAAACAGAACTAACAATTCTGCATACAAGTTTATGGCTTATGCATAGATGGTGGCGCCGCTATCATAAACCTTTTTTCATGCACAGAATAGAATATCATTTCGGACAAAATAAAATGCCTCATTCGGAGTAATCTATGGTGAAAATTTGTGATATGCTATGCTGATATGTATTGGGGAGAGGGGTGTGGTTATCTGTTGACACGGAATGCATGACAATAATGCACGACTTGATAATTCATGGCCTCGTATAATTTGCCGTAAGGACGTGAATTATTAGGTACCTAGTGCGTTATTGACGTGTTTTCCGGGTCGACAAATATCTGCGCGTACAGTAACTGCATCCGGGGAGAGAATGGGAAACATATTGTATGTTTGTTATGGTTGTCCCATTCTTACTCGACACTTGTTTTGGACTTTCGAGATATTATGTATGTATGTATGTATGTTTACACATGTACAGTCGAAGAAACTGATTACTAAATCACGTACCAGGGTGAACCCTTTTCATTGCAAATGTCATTCCTACATCTGCCAAAGAAATTATCGCGAAATTGGTTGTGAAAATGTTCCACCTTGTCACACGATTCAGTTTCCTTGTCTGTACATACCTGTTATAATTGAACTTACCTAGTTAAAGCTGCAACCTGTGGCTGCAACTAATAACTTGGTATACATGTACATTATTATGATTAGAATATCTGGACTTCGACCACACAAGGTTTAGGGTGCGAGCACAATGATTAAATAAGTAAAAGAAAGTTATCTGTAGGTACCCTTTATAATCGATAATTAAAAGAAAATGACAATTAGGTTCTTTTTACATTCACGATTTCAGGACTAATTTAGATTTAATCTTATAAAATATCAACACAATTGTTTAAATTAAGGGAAGTACCTATTTAATAAGATCTGAGCTAAAACATTTACAAAGTATTATTAACCACGTTACGTAGTTTATAAAGTATCTTTACTATCATCGCCAAAACGAATATTAATTGAGCATAACAGTTTGGAATTAGGAGCCAAAGAAAATTTAAATAGGTAACCCAACTGTAGGACCACTTTATTATCAATTTGTAAAACTGTTTATTTAGAAACCTAAAAATTGTACAGGCTACCTACTAAAAATGCTACTTAAAAAATTATTTCAAAAACCTGAGAATTATGCAGTTATCTCTTCACTGTAATTTTGGTTCTTAACGAGTATTGTATTGTTCTAGTGACCTAGTCTGTAGAAGCACTTTGTTACATTCATTTTTTTTTTAAATTAAACAGTGATTACAGTTACTGTAACAAAAAGTAGTTAAATAACTTACCAAATAAAATATTAACATTGATTTCAAAACTTTTCCCTATTATACAGTCATTACATTATTAATTATAATATGATTTCATAATTATATTGTACAATACCAAAATCACAGGTATAAATTTTGATTACCAAAAACTGTAACACAATAGCTAAATAGGATGGTCTTGTGCATATTGTTTTTGAAACATCTGTATACATATAATAAAGATACATTATTTTATAATATTTAACATGATTGCCTACAACACCCCGAATATTACGCAGCAAAGCACTGCCGCGGCAGGGAGTTTCGTAAAGTAAACATTTTCGTACACAATTCCACAGCTCACAATGCGCACCATTACAAAAATAAATTATAGATGCTCCTAAACTACTATTTTCGATTTATCTTGGCATGTGTTCACTGCAGACCTGAAAAATACAAATGTTCATAAGAGAGAACAAGGGGGGGTGGCCGAGAGTAGATAATATTCGAATTCATGTTAGGCCCTGGTGACTTACAGCGGTGGAGCAGGAGATTGTTGCATAATTGTTCTGCGAGTTTGGTGGCCCGGAAAATGTGTTCATTTGCATCTGCACTTGTGGGGGAGGCGGGGGATGCGTGGCGAGCGGGGAGACGGGCGGGGGCGGGGCCGCGGCGCCGCCGCCCGCGCCGCTCGGGCTGCCCGTCGTCGACAGCCGCGAGAACGCCGCCAGCGCATCGGGGAAGTTGGGAGGCGTCGCCGGGGTATTGCACGGCGTCATCAGTTGCTGAAAACATGGTTGGTAGGCAAACTCACTGTCAGTCATCGCAGGGATTGCACTTTGCTGATATAAAACTAGCTGTGTGCCTGCAACTCCGTTAGTAAAGAATTCGTTTCTCGCTATTCTGTGGGGACTATGCAATTTTCCGGGATAAAAGCTAACCTATGTCCTTTCCCGGGACTCAAATAATCTCTATACCAATTTTCATATAAATCAGTTCAGTAGTTTTAGCATGAAGAGGTTACAGACAGACAAACTTTCGCATTTATAATATTAAGTATGGATTCAGAGTATTAGAGTATTTTTTATCAAACACTAGAATAGTACACAGGGACCACCTGTTTCACCACCCATTGATTAATTTTAACTGACGGATAAATGTGATGCCGTCTCCGTCTATTCGAACAAAACAAACAGATTATTTAAAAGCGAAAAAGTTTTTCGGGTGCGCCGGTGGGATTCGAACCCACGTCTCCTGGGTATGCGCCCCAACGGGTGTTCTACCAATTGAACCACGTCGCATCCAACCGACTCTCCCGAAATTCTTAATCGCTTACATACGCCAATAGTGGCGTGTGGTAACATCCATCGCAACTATTAAACTATTACTATTACTATTAATAATTATTAATATTAATTAATTAACTATTACTATTTTGAATAATCTTAGATTCGGTGAGCAGCCGTACTGCTAATAAAATAAATAATATTTAAAACAAACAGAGACGGCATCACATTTATCCGTCAAATAAATTTGATCAATGGATGGTGAAACAGGGGGTAAATAGTGCAAAATGATTTTCCATCAGGAAAACTCGGATCTCAATCGGAATACGATGGCACCTGACTGTCAATCACTGATTGTATTAAAAGAGTGATGTTTTCATATCCATTAATATGGAACTTTATTGTTTAGTGTCAAATATCAAAGTGAAAAATGTAAGATGGTACACGGCTGTAAGATGGGTACTGAAGCTAATTGAAAGAGCATGATAAATACAAACTTTCGGATAAAGTACGAAGGAAAATCATTTTGCACTACATCTGTAAGCCAAATTTTTTTAAATAATATTTTGGCTTCTATTCTAGTTTTGATGTTCGATAAAAAATACTCTTGTCATGTTGAATTGAAACAATAATATGTAACTCAAAACATACTCTTATTATCAGTTGCTTTATTTGAGTTTTTACTTTTTAACCTTTTGAACGCCAGTGTCGGCTATAGACACAGAAATAATAATAAAGACGATAGAAGTGCCTTAGACGCGTGACCTTGGCGCCGCGCTTGTGACTCGTAGGTCACAAGCACGCGACTTGTGGCTCAGTGCTATTTGAAACATGGGTATGACAACAAGTGCTTTAAAATGGTGTTTTGCAGCATTAGCAATTGCGGAAACTCGTCCACACTGTGTAATTACACTAATAAGGGGATTACATTTCATTGGTATGTATTAATTTAATGTAATAATGCGGTTTATATCAAAATACAACTTGATAAAAGATTTCATAATGAAATATTGGTTTACACGTTATTAACACGAAACTTCATATACCATTGCTACTCATGCCCATAAAAACGCAGATCGTTTTGAATTATACGCAGCAATGTAAAGTAATTTTTGATAACCCTTCCGTCTTGCACAAAAGTTCGTGGTACGGACAAAAAAACAGGTTACGACTAGTACAGACATAATGCCGACGCGGCCAATAAATGGCGCCGTTGTGTAAATGTGGGTATGACTTACGTTGAGTGTTATTCAACGCTATCTCTAAGGTGTAAGGTTCATAATTGTTTGTAAGCAAAAATATTAGTAATTGTGTGCGTGATTGCGTAGTACGGTTCCGGTCTTTTGCATGTGTGCATTAACACAGTAAGTAGAGGGGATGAAGCAGCGACACGAGTTCCGGAAGAAAATAGGAACTAAGGCATTTCTATCCTCTTTATTATTATTTCTGTGGCTATAGACGACTATACAGTATACAGGGTGTCCCAGAAACCGACGATAATCCGTTAAGGGCTGATAGACCTACTAATTACCTACCAGAATATCACATTTTAGATTTCGTAAAAATCTTTTAGTTTTCGAGATATTGTCATTTTTGCAAAAATCTCGATTTTTCTCCCTCAGTTGAGTTTTTCGTCTGCCGCAGCCTCAAATGACCGAATTTAGTAAATCTGATTAATGATAAATATTGCAGAAAAGATGGGCTTTGAAACGTGATATTACTTTATTTTAATATTTAGTCAAACTTGGATGAAAAACGACTGAAGAGACAGTTTTCAGATATTTTACTGCTTCATCCCGTAACTTTGGTCCTCCATGGTTTAAAAAAAAATAACTACGCTAAAGTGGCACTGGATATTAAAAATATGCCTAGCTAATGTAGTTTACAAAATGGTATAACACTTACTTATTTGTTCAATAATTTCAAATTTATTGCTATTTCATACCAGAAGAAGCTCAAATTGAAGTCACTAATAACTAAAAAAACACCCACAAGACAAGAAATTTTTCATGTACCAAGAACGAAAATTCGCAGTCTACTAAAAGCAGTGACACGCTAACCAAAAACAAAGCAAATTCGATTTTCAAATTCAAATTTAAAAATTTTAAACTTTATTCGAAATTTGAATTCAACTTTACCAGCCTTATAAAAACAATAATTCTGCCGTCCTCAGACTAAATGGCGGCTCACTTGATTAGCTTCTTCAGTAATGAAATAGCAATAAATTTGAAATTATTGAACAAATAAGTAAGTGTTATACCATTTTGTAAACTACATTAGCTAGGCATATTTTTAATATCCAGTGCCACTTTAGCGTAGTTATTTTTTTTTAAACCATGGAGGACCAAAGTTACGGGATGAAACAGTAAAATATCTGAAAACTGTCTCATAAGTCGTTTTTCACTCAAGTTTGACTTTATTATTATAAAGTATATTATAAAATATAATATTAAAATAAAGTAATATCACGTTTAAAAGCCCATCTTTTCTGCAATATTTATCATTAATCAGATTTACTAAATTCGGTCATTTGAGGCTGTGACAGACGAAAAACTCAACTGAGGGAGAAAAATCGAGATTTTTGCAAAAATTACAATATCTCGAAAACTAAAAGATTTTTACTAAACCTAAAATGTAATATTCTCGTAGGTAATTAGTAGGTCTATCAGTCCTTAACGGATTATCGTCGGTTTCTGGGACACCCTGTCTGTATAATACAAAATCAACCTACCCGGATACGCATAACAGTCAATTTTGTTTGCAACAAAAACGATGTGTAGCTCAAAAGTGGATCAAAAGGTAAGGTTAATCTCAATTCACAAAAATAATTGTCAAATCCAAAATATGGTATAAAAAACTCTAGAATAGTCATTGTCATTGGACATGATGTAAAGCATGATTCAGAGCATGAGTTATAAGAATTAGAAACAACAAAGCCAGTTGCTAAATGCTCAAAACCTAAGATGTCATTAAAACAAAAAAGTTTAATTAGGTATATACAACACACTTTTTGATCTTATTAAAATAGAATTCAAGATGCACCTCCATATTTATGTACTTGTTTTTACAAGTATAATAATGTGGGTTGGATGAGCATGTGTTTACACATACAATAATGTGGGTTGGATGAGCATGTGTTTTTACCTTGAGGTTTTTACACATGCTCATCCAACCCGCATTATTCATATTATGAATAGAGGAATGTTGCTGATTTTTTTAGTCAATCAAGCTCAAATACGGTTAAAAATGGTAATCTATGACCAATCAATTTGAATTTCTAACACGTTAATAATATAATTGTGTTCCAAGGTCAATTGTATTTACGTTTTAATTGGCTTTGTAAAGTTTTCAAGGATGAATAGGTAGGTACCTGACGAAAATGTGGTGCAGCTATACCATTGGCTCCTGCAGGTATGGCAACCTCTTGAAAAAATATTGATAATGCCGTCTGTAACAAATTACAACAATAATTACAAGATTGCATTCCTAAAAATGTGGAAAAACTCACCTATTTACATATTTTACAAGCACAATGGTGAAATGAATAATATTTATTTATGAGAAGACACATTAAGATTTCGAAACTCTTGTTCCCGTGGATGCATGTTCTTTAGATATTGCAGACCAGGTACTTAATCATTTCTATGTGCATAGTATTTCCTTTAAATCCCATAATCATAATCATTCATCATCATCATCAACATGGTGGTAACAGCTACTATTTTAAATAAATGTGTACAAGTGTAATGTGAGTAGAATTTTAATGTTAGTGTTGACTTCATGGTTTGCTTTTGTCTTAACATGCTATGAAAACTCTGGATTGTGTTGAATGTGGCATCATGTTGTTTTTTCATATAAACTTAATTTGAGACTTGTTACACTACTCTTTAATAAGTTCCTGATATTTTATGTGCTAGACATCTCAGATGCTGTCTCTGTTAATGTGGTCTAACGCTTCTGATGCTTTCAACGTCTCTTTCTGTCATCATCTTATACTGTTCAAAAGAAAGAAATAGTGATTGCGAAGGCAAGCGTCAGAAGCGTTAGACAATAAGCCTGTTGGTCTAATATGGGAATATTCCCAAGATAGCATGACAGTTATGTAAATAAATAAATATTAAATAAATAAATAAAATATTAGGGGACAATCTTACACAAATCAACCTAGTCCCAAACTAAGCAAAGCTTGTATTATGGGTACTAGACGACGATAAACATACTTATATAGATAAATAAATACTTAAATACATAGTTATGTGTCACATGAAATATCAGGAATTTATTACAGAGTGGTGAAACTTACCTTTGGAGTGACTTTAAGCAAATACCCCTTCAATAAACAAATACCCTATTCATAATAAATGCTGCCTACTGTATTTTACACAATTTCTACTCACTTAGCTAAGTACTTCCATATGAGAGAGCAATGTTGTTGCACAAAATTTTGAAAGGCAGTACTGATAGTACTTTCAACACACAGAATCAACTTAATTTGTCATATTAGTTAGTAATTTATTGGTATACAAATGAAAACACAGTATGATAACCTGTAACACTGGTTATTCTCACTGGTTAAATTGAAATCAACATTTATTTTACATATTTAGAGCTCTTATGATAACATACTAGATACTCAAAACAAGTGTTGGTAGGAACTAACCTAAAAAATTTTTTGTCAACAACAATATAGAGTTGTATGTAGGTGAGAAATAAACATACTTTGGTAAGATAAAACTGTAAGTACAAGTACTTATAATAATATAAAAATATTAGGTAGCATATCTACATAACTAATAAAATAAATAAAACATCAAAATCTGCACTCGGAAAAATATAGACTGTAAACATCTACAGATTTGTTATCAAACACAACATTGTCAGTCGCCATGAATGCACCTATATACATACGTTACTTATTGCGTATCACTTCATTCATCAACATAATTACATACAATATATTGGGTAATGCAGGTGTGATTAGAGGAATTTTCCTAATGGGCCTAACCATATTTTTGGCTGATACTTATATCCCATGAGTGAACAGCCCTAGGAATACTATTAGTAAATATAAAACGAATCAAGGCTATTGCAAAACACTTCGTCAAATTATGTAGCAGCCATTTCATGATTACTGTTTGTTTACATATACTAGGATATTTACCTCAAATTGCCAATGTGCAGCTTGAAGTAACTGTTTTGCTTGTTCTCGTGCACATCCTGCAGCTAAAACGAACTGATTTATCATAACTTGCTCACGTAAAGCTGAATCCATTGTACTAAAAATCAAATAATAAGTCCACCACAGCCGGAGTAGGAAATAAATAGTCGGTAAATGATGTCAATTTCAGTCGCAGCATGAGTAAGTGAGTAGGCGTCCGATTTAAAATGTGCGGTGTGTGTGGCGCTAGTGAGGTATAAGAATATATTTGTATGAAAGAGAAATCCGATTAGTTTACGTTTTCAACGCAATTCTAGTTACACAGACTACATAGAAAACATGTCATTTAATTAACATGACATTTATTTTAACGTCGGAGTTAATTTGAAAATGCGTTGTTTAAAGAGTAGGCCGAACAGCTTTCTTATCACATGTCAGCTGTCACTTGCGTCATCTATCCCCCCCTCTTTTTTGTTCCCACTCCAATGGGTTATCGAGGCAATGCTAGTCATACATATGTTCAATTTTTGTAAATAAAAAGATTCGAGTAATATCTATACAAAGTACAAAATGATACGGTTAAAGTATACATTAGTTTGTGTTAGTTTAGTTATTGTAATACAGTTATCCTACGCTATTGATGGTCCAACAGAGCCCACAAATGAAAGGCAAAGCAGGGGATCGATACTGGACGAGGCTTTTCAGTCGCAATTGATTAATAACTACGGCAGCAAATATGATCGTATGTTCCAAAAACTTTCAAGGTCAAAACGGCTAATCGAAACAAGTTCTAGTGAAGCAAGTGCAATAAGTGAGAGTGCAAATGCGTCAACTTCCAGTTCACCGACAGAAAGCTCTCATGTTGTTTATGAAATTGGTCCATCCAACAATTCAATATTGCAAATGGTGCCAGTTAACCCTTCTCCATCCAACGCGCCCAATGTGTCAGTGGTCGGTCCATCGGACGCGGCGCCATTGCCAGAAAAGAGTTCTGCTGAAGATGAACACAACAGCTCTATGGCTATTTTCTTTGTACTATGCATCCTAGCTCTTGGGATTCTCTTAATACACCTTATGCTACAAACTGGATTTTCATATTTGCCTGAGAGTGTTGTCATCGTTTTCCTTGGAGCATTGATTGGCATGATTATAAATCTTATGTCCATTAGAAATATAGCAAACTGGAGAAAAGAGGAAGCATTTTCACCTACAGCGTTTTTCTTGGTCCTCTTACCACCAATTATATTTGAATCAGGATATAACTTACATAAAGGAAACTTTTTCCAAAACATAGGGTCTATACTGTTATTTGCTATAGTTGGTACAGCCATATCAGCTTTTGTTATTGGAGCTGGAATATACTTACTAGGGTTGGCCCAAGTAGTATACAAGTTGAGTTTTGTGGAGTCATTTGCTTTTGGATCGCTTATATCTGCTGTGGACCCTGTGGCCACAGTGGCTATCTTTCATGCGTTAGATGTGGATCCAGTTCTGAACATGTTGGTGTTTGGGGAGAGTATACTCAATGATGCGGTGGCTATAGTCTTAACAACTGCTGTACTGGACTCCAATGACCCTCTAATGTCTACTGGTGAAGCCATCCTCTCAGCTATAAATAGGTTTTGGTTGATGTTCTTTGCATCGGCTGGTATTGGAGTCCTCTTTGCACTGGTTAGTGCTCTCTTGTTAAAACATGTTGACTTGCGTAAAAATCCTTCCCTTGAGTTTGGTATGATGTTGGTGTTCACTTATGCACCATATGTCTTAGCCGAGGGCATTCATTTGTCTGGTAAGTTTGAAGTCTAATTACATTTTTGTCTACTTCCAATATTATAAAATTGTTTAATTTTCTGATTTGATTACAGGTATTATGGCAATACTGTTTTGTGGTATTGTAATGTCACATTACACTCATTTCAACCTGTCCACTATCACACAAGTAACCATGCAGCAGACTATGAGGACGCTGGCCTTTATTGCTGAGACTTGTGTCTTTGCATATTTGGGATTAGCTATTTTCAGGTATCAAGTCTTTTATTGCCACTATTTTTTTAGACTCTAGCAAACTTTTTTATTAAAAAAAACTTTTTTATTAAAAAAAGTTTGATAATTCCATTTGTGCCTTTTACAGCTTCAGACACCGCGTGGAGCCAGCCCTTGTCGTATGGAGTATAGTGATGTGTCTGCTAGGCAGAGCTGCTAACATATTCCCTTTGGCATTGCTGTGCAACAAGTTCCGTGAACACAAGATTACTAAGAAAATGATGTTTATCATGTGGTTCAGTGGTATGTTTTTCAAAAGACATCGATAGAAATAAGGCAGTAAGATATTGTTTATAAAGATAGATATAATACAGAAGCCATCAGAAGAGCAGTGGTCAAATCACAGACCTGTAATTAAATGAATTATCTGGACATTGTAATTTTGATTTAATGTTAGAGTTAAATTTGCCTAAACCAGTTGGCCTCGCGTGTTATCACACGGCGGTTACGATCGGAAAATAATGAATTGTTTAAATCAGAGTAATTCAAATATAGGCTGATACTATGTAGATTTTTTCGACTGAAATGTGCCAATGACATCTGCAAAAATATAAAAGAAAGAAAATACATTTATGTACAACATCACAAGACACAATCATCAATATTTTTACAAAACAAAAGACAACACTAAAGCTAAAAATAGGTATATACTTACTCTATTTTCATACATTTCACTGTACCTATGTCATCCACTTGAATTCAGGTCTGTATGTGACTGATAATTTTGTACAGATTAAGAGAGAATTCTATTGCAAAGGTGTCAAACCATTTTTGCGTGGGGATGGGCATCTGGGCAGCATTTTTTTTTTGATGAGAGGACGTCAGTCTGCGCTGACATCGAGAGTGATATCCTACATTTAAGCTTTGCTTACTTTGGGACTAGGTCAATTTTATTGGTGTGAATTGTCCCATGATGTTTTTTATTTACTTTATTTTATTTATTTACAAGAGACCGAATTTCCGTATTAGTAAAGAATGTAGTTTAATGTGCTTGCTTAATCATATGTATTTTTCAGGTCTACGAGGTGCTATTTCATATGCTTTGTCACTGCATCTCGGCTTTTCCGACGAGACTCGTCACGTGATTATAACAACAACTCTTATCATTGTATTGTTCACCACATTGTTCTTTGGTGGTTCTACTATGCCCTTACTGAAGTTTTTAAGGGTAACTCGCCATTACTTATGCTTCTTTAAATAAAAGGATTACCAGTAAGAGTTGATACACATTAGGTGTTTAGAAAAGCACGCTTTGGAAACGCGCGTTTCAGGAATCAAGACGTCACAAATAACTGTACACTGTAGACTTTATAACCTGGGTATAAAGTCGATGCTGTACACACTCAAAGTGTATACGGCGCATGTGTACATCAAATTTGGATCTCTTGGTACTTAAAACACTCGTTTTAAACGCCTAGTGTGTAAGTCTAAAGTAGCAAGTGTGAAGAAAGCATTTACAAAAGTTGTTTGCTCCGCGTGCTATCTTGCTCACTTACTAATATAACCCATTATTGTTTTGTTGACGCTCTATATCCAAACATTTTTTTTTAATTTACATTCAATTTAAAAAAAAAATAAGCATTATTGACATATTTTATAAAGCTCCAAACGCACAGACAGCGGAGGTGTGGCGGTGCGGTGACGGTGACCGTTGTATGTAATATTCTAACTTGTGTGAACGAGTTCGCGGTACGGCACCGCACAACCGTTCATACAAGTTAGAATATTACTACCGTCACCGCCACCGCACCGCCACGCCTCCGCTGTCTGTGCGTTTTGAGCTTAAGGGATGACCGAGATTTCCTTTAATGAGCTAAAGGCAATCGCCGTCTAGGTACATCCCGAAGAAAACATGTCAAATATAGTTAACCGTTAATCATTAATAACTGCTATACTTTAATATTTATTGTTTTATAGGCAAACAAGAAGACCAAAAAATCACGATCTTTACGCAAACAGAAAGAAGTAAGTTTGTCTAAGACAAAGGAGTGGGGGCAGGCCATTGACTCTGAGCACTTGTCAGAAATTACTGAAGAAGAATTAGAGGTAATTATATTACAATACATTCTTATAATTGTCAAATTATAGTGTGTTTCTGTAATAAGGACACAGCATTTTTGCTATCGCCATCTTACTCGTTAATGTCATCTCTGCGCGTCGATGCTAAATAACGCGTGGTGTTTCGATTCAAAGGGTAGCACAACATATGAAATAACCATCATAGGAGTAACGCATCTGCAATCCCTTTATAGTTTTGGTAGGTGGTAGGCGGCTGAGATCATGATCACTTACAATCAGAGAGTCCTCTTACCCGTTTCCTGCCATGTTATAGAGCTGAAACATACTTGGTGATTTAAATCGCGCACTTTGGTAACGCATGTTTTAACCCTTCGGGTGTCTAAGCACTGAACAGTGCCAGAATCACAAGACTTACAGATACAGGTACCAACAGATCAGATCAGAATTTGGTGTACACATGCCGACGTGCGTTTCTAGTATACAATGCTCTTCGGAACATCTTGATTCCTGAAAGGCGCGTTTCCAAAGCGCGTTTTTTTAAACGCTCCACTGTATACCTACCACAGTTTAAATGAAAGCCCGAAGCCGTCATCATGCAAGGCAGTTGCAGCAACGAAAATCGCGTAATTGAATGTATCGTGACCGCGACCAAACATGGCCGCATAACGATTATGCTATCTAAAAAATAATACCAATTTCAGGTGAATTACTCGCATGCGACCAGACTGCGCGGTTTCGTCAGGCTCGACATCAAATACTTGATTCCATTTTTCACACGCAGATTCACGCATCAGGTAAGAGGATCGATTAGTTGAGTAGGTGTAACTATAGGTAATATACAGGTTGTTAGGTTGTTAGTTGACAATCTTCAACTTGTGGATAGAAGGCACTTATGACAGTGAATTTACTCGACTCGTGACTACGGACGCGGCAATGCGGTCGAAACGTCGAGGTAATTTTAGCAGTTAAGTAGTGTGTGGTTAAGTCCAGAAAAATATTAGTTATATATTTCGTACAAAATACAAACTGAAATATAGATGCACAGAAAAAACCCCAGAAAAAAGACCAATGCTGGAAATCGAACCCAGGTCCTCAGCATTCCGTGCCGTGTGCCATACCCCTACACCACCACTGGTCTAGAGATTAGACACGAATCTTTCCTATACATCATACATTTCAATCTGCTAAATCATCACCTTATGCAGTGACAAGCGCACATCTATGTTACACCCTCTATCGAGAGATTTTAACACTCCTTCGGAACTAACCGCTCACCTGGACAAGAGATGGCGCTACTGTGCAACTTTAAACAAGTTAGCTATGAAGTATCTTTTTGTATTTATTTTTTCAACTTCATTTTTTTATTACTTTTACGGTCATCCCGTGAAATCATATATTTCGTACTAAATACAAACTGAAATATAGATGCACAGAAAAAACCCCAGAAAAAAGACCAATGCTGGGAATCGAACCCAGGTCCTCAGCATTCCGTGCCGTGTGCCATACCCCTACACCACCACTGGTCTAGAGATTAGACACGAATTTTTCCTATACATCATACATTATGATTATTATTACATATATATGTATATATGATTACATATATAATTTCACGGGATGACCGTAAAAGTAATAAAAAAATGAAGTTGAAAAAATAAATACAAAAAGATACTTCATAGCTAACTTGTTTAATACTAGTTATGTTATAAGTGAATTTAGGTTAAAAGTTTTTAATAATTCATGCATGGTTTTTTTTTCTCAGTTAACAGACTATAATTAGATAGTTTGAAAGCGATGGATCTTTAATATCTAAAATGATACTACATATTACCGTGTAGTACGCTCGTAAATAGTGTAAATAGCCAAAAAAAGTTTCTATTGCCATATTTGAAGGTATACTTGGTAGTTCTAGTAGCGTTTCAACCGCTATCAGTATCCTGTCGCATAGATTGAAGAAGCGAGCCACACCGAGCGGAAGGTTTTCATGAAACAATATAATGTACTTGCGGTGCTATATTTAGTACAATTTCGTGCTAAACTGGAAATCGTGGAAACTGACAGCGGTAGGGACACTAGTAGAAGTATAAGTTAAAAATGCACCGAGTTACGACGGTAATTAATTTGATCTGCGATGTGTTATCTGATTGTTTACCTATTGTCTGCTCGCACCATGTAATTGTTGGTTTGTGTAATTTCAGGAATTAAAGGATTGCAAAAGCCAGATGACGGACCTCACGAACCAGTGGTATCAAGCCATAAGGATAAGTAATGACCGTGAAACAGACGAAGAAGAGATTTTGCCTCAAAGCCTCTCCAACTCGCACAGTAGTCTTCAACGAGGCGTTTAGAATAAAGGACTACAAGAATACCTACTCAGTGTGGAGCACAACATACTGGTTATGTTATTGATTATTATAGATCAATTTTGTTAGCAGCTATTTTCACTTGTTTGTGACTGGACACTTGGTTGTAGGTGAATATGAAATTGTTGTATTTGAAATATTTAGAATTGTGATAATAAGTCAGTGATTGTGATAGCATACATTTATTGTTAATTTCCTGTGTTAGATTATAAGTTTTAAATTTAAATAAAGCTTGCTAGGCCGTGGTGGCCTAGTGGTTTGACCCATGGCCTCTCAAGCAGAGGGTCGCGGGTACAGATCCCGACTCGCAATTCTGAATTTTTCGGAACTTATGTGCGAAATTACATTTGGAATTTACCACGAGCTTTACGGTGAAGGAAAACATCGTGAGGAAACCTGTATACACTTGCGAAGAAATTAAATGGTGTGTGTGAAGTTCCTAAACCACGCTGGGGCCCCATGGGAACTACGGCCCAACCCCTCTCATCATTCTGAGAGGAGGCTAATGCCCTGCAGTGGGACGTATATAGACTGGATTGGGGGGGGGGGGGGGATGAAAGCTTGCCCATATTTTTACAATATTTAGTTAACATAATAATATAAGCTAGATGACTTTCTTGTTTAGTTGAAAATATCCTAAGTTTTGGAATTATTTTGTATTATTAGAGATGCTAATGATGTATGTATTAGGAAGTATTTTCCAATAAGTTTTTTTTTTCATTTTGTGTATATTCAGCATAAGTACTTAATAATCCTGATAAAGGATTATTTTAATATATTTTGTACATAATTATTTCAAAAATTTAAAAACTTAAATGTGTGATATAACTTATTCTTTGACAAAGAATGTGTTTGAAACACATTCTTAAATATCCAAAAATATTTATTAAGAACAATTTGAAACATTTGTTCCTTTTTCCTATTGTTCTGTCTGAGACATGTTCCTTATTTTTTTAAAGCACATGATTATTCCATATAATGGGATCTCTTTAAACGCGTTTTCCTGACTTTCAGCTCTTGTAACTGTCACAACTTGAGCCTGAAATTGCGAGTGTGTTAATGTACTGCCGAGTATAATTACGTTTCACTCTTCATACAATTTTGTGTGGGACTCACTAGTTGTTACGAGGTCACTATCTATATCTGTATGTCAGCATAATTACAGAAAAAAATGTTTTAGAGTCAGTTGGAGTTAAGTTTGTATAGGGCAAAGATCAATATGCTTTGCCACAATATTCGTTAGGTTAGGACCCGTTTTGTTCTATGATCACTAAATTTCATTGCACTAATAAAACCGTTTTACACTGCTGCGCAATCCGCTTCACAATAACTGTCCATAAAAATAAACTCATATTTATAGATTTTGTAAAATAAAAACAAAGTTTTTTTAAATTGATACAATTAAGCTGTACATAAAGTTTAAATGGGTTGTTTAAACATCTGCAAGCCTTGTGTAATAAAAATCTGATGTTGCATGTTAAAAGACCAATATCTTCCGACCTTCTAGTAAAATCAGTTCTTCTGAGTGCCCAAAAGCGCAGAGGGACATAAATATAAATACACAATTTTTTTAAATATTATTTATTAAAACATGTTTAGCTAGAAGCTGCAATGCGCATCATCAGGTCAATAAAAATATCCCAATGTGGTCTGCTAATGTACAAATGTACCAAATAAAGAGAAACATTGAGTTAGTGCCTTGTTAGTTTTATTACACTATATCAATAGCCAGGTGCCCACTGAGCGAGCCGCCTTGCGAGGCGGTAATTTTTGATAGCATTTTGGGCTTTGTGTTGAACAAAATCATGCCTCATGCACTTGTGTGCATGAGACGGCTCGGTCAGCGGGGACCCTGAAAAGGCTCATTTCCAATATTCAAACACCATCATTGTCATGCAGCACCTTGCTCGCACTCCTAGATCAAAAGAGGATCAACTCAAAATAATGTACCATTTTAATTTAGACTTCAGTCAATTTCTGAAAGGTCTAAATTAATTTATTGAATCAGGCGTTACTTTGCGGAGGTCCATATTAATGCACTAAAACAATTACTTTGCTCACCCGCGACCTTACAATAGTTACGTTTATGCAAGAAATGCGTGTTCATGCAGTTCCTCCACCTCCACACTGTACAAACACACACAAATCACATAAACCCAACCATCACCACCACCAAGCTACACTGACGCGTTTCGAACTCAACCAGAGCTCATCTTCAGAGTTACCACAACTGTATGCTAGTATGCTACCAAATGTAAAAAAAAACAAAAACTATACTAAAGTGGTATATTAATTTGAGTTGACGCTTTTTTGATCTATACTTCATTTTAATTTAGAATTGAAAATCACAACATCATTATATTTCGGCTCGTCAACTATTTCTTACCTAGCAAATAGTACAGTACAATAGTCTGGGAGCCGCAAAATAAAATTGTTGTAAGGTCACTTTATTTGTGTGTAGTCAATTTGTTACTCTAGTACAAATTGTAAAGAGATTACAGTTCACAAGCCGCAATATAATGTTGTTGTGGTTTATAATTCTAAATTAAATGGAGTATAGGTGTGATCAGTATAAAAATATCCAGTTGGTGAGTACCCCTCACAGAATGACAAAAATAACACTTTTAGTCTATTTTGTCACTCCTTATGAGAGGCATTCATTCCAGCTCTGTACCGTACCGGTTGTTGGCATCTTCAAAATTACTAATATGCAAATCTTTCTAAAAATTTCAGAGAAACAAAATAAAAAGAATCTCATGAATTGCCATCCTTTATTCTTTTTTAATTATTTTTATGACAAACATCATTTAACCCATTTAAAATATGCAACAGGCACAGGCCAATACATAGAAGCTGGCACAAATGGATTGAATGAGCAAATGAAAGCATCCATGTGTTGCCTATTTGAATATACTTCACACAAACATGAAAATTACATGCATCAGTCATTTCCCTACACAAATGTCAAAGTGACATTACTTTTGTTCAATCCATTTGTGCCAGCTCTCTTGTGAATCAAACTGTATATTTTAACTTTTTTCTATGTAATACATGGATGGTGCTTATAACTGAAGATTCTTCAAAAATACTTAGAGAGTTTATTTGTTATGTTATTCTTCCTCATTTTCCAAATTGATATGGCTTCCAAATTTCCCATAGAGGTGTGCCTTCAGCTCTCCCATTTGTGCCTTCAATTCCTCGCATTTAGCTTCAAGTTCACTTATTTCAGTTTCTTTTTTCACTTTAGACTCTTCTAATGATTTCTGAAAGAAGAAATGGTAAATTGAAAATTATGGGGGCTGAAAATGATTCCTTAGTATTAATTTTTTAACTTGCCATAATTTCAAATGTGTTCAAACTACTGCAACAATGATACTGTAGCACTAAGTTCAAGGCAGTAAACACAGTATTTAAAAAGTGGCCAAGTGCAAGTCTGGACTTGTGCACTGAGAGTTCCATACAAATATGCAAGCAAGCAAATTTTTGAGAAAAAATAGTTGTTTATTGTGGATTAGTAACTTTTAGACTCTTTCCTTTACTTTTTCTGTGATGCCTCGCTTATTGGGAAGTATCCTATAGATTTGGTACACTTTCAAAAGGATCTCTCTCTTGACTGCATCAACTTGAAAACTATTTTTTATGATTGCAAGAGACTATAGCATATTGTGTTTTATATTAAGTTGAACTTGATAGGTTCAGGCTTCTACATACTTCTGAGAAAAAGGCTTTTGATAGATGGATAAATAACAAAGTGATTTTAAAAGGATTCTTGTTGAGTATTTGAAATCCTAATATATCATTCATTAATAGAAATAGTATACTTGATAGTCTACATACCATTGTATCTTCTAAGCTCTGGTGTATGAATACTTCTCCAATAAGGTAGGGAATTTTCTCAGTGTCGTCAGCCAGTGCCAACTCTTCGACGGCCTCCTCTAGATTTTTCATGTCGTTTTGAATGACTTTCAATTCATCTTTATAATCATCAACTTTTGCGTTTAGACGAGCAAATTTGTTGATTTTTTGCTGATCTTCGAATGAAATATGGACATCGGAGTCCTAAAAGTGAGGAAAATATACAAATTAAAAACAGGTGCAGTGCAGTCATAGAAAGCTTCAGTTATTTTACTTCTTTAGTTCAGTCAGAGTACGGAGAAGTAAAAGTCAAAACCTATTTTATGTGAGTCTTACCGGTCGGAACGTTCCTTTTCCTGAATTTGCCATTATAATATAATGTATAATCTTAATTAATATGTTACTTTCGTTTTAAGTATTCAACTCAAATTTCCACAAAATAACCTCTAAACCTGTGTTATGTCTAATGTCAACTGTCAATTTCGAGTTTGACTCTAGCTGGCACAGACAACTGAATAACTGCTAGCTAGCTAGAAAGACGTACCTACTATTCGTAATGTGCGCGATGACAGCTCCCCTAGTGGCCACAATTTATTACTGTGGAGTTGAGATTTGTCAAACTATAGGAACAGAGGCCCTACCACGAAGTGCATAATTCGAAATTCGTTTCGTGCCGTCTCGCTCACGCTAATATGATTTGACACGAGAGTGAGAGGGATAATACGATACGAACTTCGATTTTCGAATTTCGTAGTAGCGCCTCAGTTTGAAGAGAGTTTGATAACGATTTTCAGATTGTTTTTCAGCGAAACTAAATGAAAACATCCAAATAGTTTGTACATATTATAATAAGTAATTTTCCTACTTAAACGGAAGAATGTATGTTATTATCCGTACGGGATTACAAAGCGATAAAACATGAAATAAATTTCCAACCTCAAACTGTGCAAAGAGGGAATAAATTAGTATTGGACCCACCAGCATTAAAAAATAAAATAAAAAGGGTTGTAATTTTTGCACGCAGTAGAGTAAAAATGAAATATGTCCAGTAATATCATACTAGGTTAAGCCGCTTACTTTTTTCTCTTCAAAGCAGTTATCCATTTACGCCTGCTCCATGCAATTTCCGTTTTGATATTGGAAACGAATTAAACTTGCACGTAATGTTTATCCCATTGTTTCTACACTTTCGACGGTTAAGAATCAATAACACCTATCCAACAAAATTACAACAAAAAAGTCGATTTTGGTAGGTTGTTCGAAATTAAATTTTAAATATACTTAGGTTAGATAGACGGTATTGGTCACAGAAATAATAATAAAGAGGATAGAAATGCCTTAGTTCCTATTTTCTTCCGGAACTCGTGTCGCTGCTTCATCCCCTCCACTTACTGTGTTAATGCGCACATGCAAAAGACCGGAACCGTACTACGCAATCACGCACACAATTACTAATATTTTTGCTTACAAACAATTATGAACCTTACACCTTAGAGATAGCGTTAAATAACACTCAACGTAAGTCATACCCACATTTACACAACGGCGCCTTTTATTGGCCGCGTCGGCATTATGTCTGTACTAGTCGTAACCTGTTTTTTTGTCCGTACCACGAACTTTTGTGCAAGACGGAAGGGTTATCAGAAATTACTTTACATTGCTGCGTATAATTCAAAACGATCTGCGTTTTTATGGGCATGAGTAGCAATGGTATATGAAGTTTCGTGTTAATAACGTGTAAACCAATATTTCATAATGAAATATTTTCTCAAGTTGTATTTTGATATAAACCGCATTATTACATTAAATTAATACATACCAATGAAATGTAATCCCCTTATTAGTGTAATTACACAGTGTGGACGAGTTTCCGCAATTGCTAATGCTGCAAAACACCATATTAAAGCACTTGTTGTCATACCCACGTTTCAAATAGCACTGAGCCACAAGTCGCGCGCTTGTGACCTACGAGTCACAAGCGCGGCGCCAAGGTCACGCGTCTAAGGCACTTCTATCCTCTTTATTATTATTTCTGTGGTATTGGTTCTTAACCGTCGCTTTACAACACAACATGTACCCACACACCCATACACCTATATCGCGAATTTTAACGTTTTTACTTTTTTTTTGTTCTACGTGTTATCATGCGATCAGTCCAATGACTATGAGCAGATAAGTTGCGTGATGTATAGCGTGTAGAGTTAGTTTCCCAGTGGGAGCCCCTCTAACTGTGGCTGAATCTTCAAGTTAGTTGATCCAGTTCTAGGATTCTGCGCCTCTTAAGACGTCTGGTCAGGTTCAGTAAGTAAGCCTGCCAGCTGGTTTGGGTGGCGGTGTAGTCGCTTTTTATATTTTATTGAATATGACTGAATTTCTTCCTTCACAGAGTTAATTTTTAAATGTTGATGGACTTCTGAGTTCTTAATGAACCAAGGTGTGTTAGCAATTTGTTTGAGAATAGAGTCTTCAGCTCTTTGTATTGAAGAGATGTTTGAATTGCATGCAGAGCCCCAAAGCTGGATGCCATAAGTCCATATTGGTTTCAGGACAGTCTTGTATATGAGAAGCTTATTGTCAAGAGACAGGACGCTGTTCCTTCCGAGCAGCCAGTACAGCCCACGAAATCTCAGATTGAGTTGGTCTCTTTTTGCTCGGATATGTTCCCTCCAGGTCAACCTACGATCTAAGTGCATTCCCAAGTACTTAACAGAGTCGATATGGGGTAGCTGTTGGTCGCCAAGTTTGACAGGTGGGCAATTACCTCTTCTCAGTGTGAATGTGATGTGGACTGACTTTGCAACACTAGCCTTTATCCTCCATTTATTAAGCCATTCTTGGAGTTCATTCAAGCTATCTTGCAGAAATTGAGATGCTTCAACAGGGTTAGGACTAGATGCCAGTATTGCTGTGTCGTCGGCAAAAGTGGCTACTGTAACTCTGGAGTTCTGAGGTAGATCTGATGTGAATATCGAGTATAGCACTGGGCCAAGCACAGAACCCTGAGGCACTCCGGCTAGTATATCGAAACATGCTGATGTACTATCTCCTTCTTTAACCTGAAACAATCTCTATGAGAGGTATGATTCTATTACAGTGTACAAATTATGTGGGAGGTAGGTTTTTATTTTATAGAGTAGTCCCCTGTGCCACACTCTGTCAAAGGCCTGTTGAATGTCCAGAAAGGCAGCTGAACAATATTCTTTCTTTTCAAGGGTTGTTCTAGCGCCTTTACATACTCTATGAATTTGTTCAACCGTAGCGTGGTCCTTCCTAAAACCAAATTGGTGATCAGGTATTACTGAACGTGACAATAGCGGTTTCATGAGTATCTTAAGGAGGATCCTCTCAAAGATCTTCGATATGACTGGCAACAGACTTATTGGCCTATATGAAGACACATCGTGTGCTGGTTTACCTGGTTTAAGCACCATAATTATTTGCGATACTTTCCAAAGTGCAGGAAAATGTCCTACTCTCATTATACCATTAAAAATGCATGTCAAATATACAACCGCTTTTCTAGGGACTTCTGTTAGCACCTTCTTATCTATGAGATCAAAGCCTGGAGCTTTATTGTTATCTAAGTCGTTGATCGTTTGTTTAATTTCTTTGGGAGATGTTGGTCGTATTGGAAAGTCCATTTGTAAGTCTTGGCTTACGACTTCATCAATGTCCGATTCATCACTGTTAGGGTCAGGTTCGTTCGGGGTGAATATCTTTGACAAGTGCGTGGCAAAGAGGTTGGCCTTTTCTTCTGGAGTTCTAGCCCATGTATGCTCTGCTGTCTTTAACGGTGGTTTAGGAGGACAGGGTGTGTCCTGCTCCCAAGTTTAGTTCACGTTTTTCCCACAGGTTTTTTTGTTATCTGGAAGGTTTCCTTTTCAATAAAATAAGCAGGGAATTAACTATTTACCCTTTAACCCAAACTCGCTGTAAGAAGGTTGTTTCTAATTGGTTACAAAGCTTGGATTATAATGCGACAGAAAATCTGCTAGAAGCATTATCATCATGAATGAAATCAATTTAAACCTAATCTTGCATTGCTCCAACGCACACCGCGCAGACACTTTCATTCGCGCGCTCACACGTAGACGCACACACGCACGCACTCACATGCACGCACACACACACATGCACACACACACATGCACACACACACACACACATACACACACACACACACACATACACAAACGCACACACACACACACACACACACAAACGCACACACACACACACACACAAACGCACACACACATACACATCCTTATGAACTATGGTTAAAATCTATATCATATTCTTAATGTAATTTGTAACGCAAATTGTTTTTTCAAATTGTTTTTATTTTTATTTTTTATTTTTTAACTGTAACTCAGTAGTTGCTGACAACTGAGGGCAGGAGACCTGGTGACCTGACACACAGGATCTCCCTAGTTCGGGCACCAGTCTCCCCCACTCAAGTCTCCCAATTACAACTTTATTATAATATTTAAGTTCCTACATTGTACTTGGTGGTGGAGAAATCAAATAAATTTCTTATTTCTTATTTCTTATTTCTTAATGGGCTTATTTACATTCTTACACACTTTCCATAATGGGTAATCGGTAGTTTTGGTGGCTGTCAATGCTTTAATTTCAGCTTCCGCCGCATCATTCGCTGCTCGGTGTATTTTAGTTCCCTGATAGCGGAGTTTAGTGCTCTTTTATCTGACGGGTGGCGGCTGGTGTGCCATACTCTACGACGTCGTCTTTTTTCAGTAATTTTTTCTCTAATTTCATCAGGTACAGGGTTATGCCTAGCCAGAGAGTATGTAGTCTCAGGCGTACAAGTCCAACAGCTAGTCTGTACCACAGTAGTAAATTCTGTTACTGCGCTATCTATGTCTTCCTTTGATGTAAGAGCTACCTTGAGCTGCAGCCTTTCGTTCACCAGATCTCTAAATGATTCCCAATCTGTCCTCTTATTATAAAGTGTTGCGCGTCTATCAATGTTCAACACAGCTTCGCTAATTTTTAGGATTATAGGTGTGTGATCTGATGAGCCATCAAGGCACGGCTCTATTTTCCAAGATAGTCGTGATAAACCTTTAATCACAAAAAAGTCTATAACATCTGGAAGTCGATTTGTATCAGATGGCCAGTGTGTGGGTTCGCCAGTTGCAATCGCTGTCAGGTTGAGAGTATCGATGCTTTTCTTAAGCTCTCTGCCTCTTGTAGTGGTCAACCTGGAGCCCCAGTAGATGTGTTTGGCATTCCAGTCTCCTCCTGAGATGAATCGCCCACCAAGAGAATTAAAGTATTCGTTGAACATATTTTCGTAGGTTTTAGGTTTTGGGGGACAATATACTGAGGATACGTTGAACTGACCATTTTTATCTTCTACCAGTACAGTAGTAGCCTGTATGTGATTCGATACAAATTGTAGCTGTTCGTGGTGCTTAATATGCGATTTTATTATTACAGCAGTTCCACCTCGTGCTGATCCATCAGGATGATTTGTGTTGTACACACTGTACTTGCGGATTTTTATAAGACTGTTTGTTGTGGTGTGAGGTTTACTTAAAAATAATTAATAATGTTAGTACGGAAATTCTATGAAAATATAGCAATTTGACACAATAACACTCCGGAGTTACTTCATATTTCTGCAACATCGCGCGCTGCGATCGATTTGACGTTCCCCACCCACCACCCACTTTGCACATAGCCAATACGAAAATCTAATATATATAAAAATCTCGTGATACGGTGTTTGTTATCGAACTCCTCCGAAACGGCTTGACCGATTTCTATGAAACTTTTTTCTCTGTATTCGGTTAGGTCTGAGAATAGGTCGTAAGTTATTTTTTATACGTACTTACCCCCAATTCTTCGCAGACGGAGTCGTAGGCAACAGTTAGTAATTTTATATTAGATTAGGCTTGGTGCATACAATCAAAAAGGAATCGGTAATATCTTAGGGAAATATTTACTTACAAATCTTTTAGTAAATGGATGGAAAAGTTTTTGTTTATTATTTATAGCTAAGTATCGGGGTTACTAATGTTTCGGCGAAAATTATTTCGCAAATTATTACTTCCCAAACTTTTTATCCCATATTTTTACTAGGGCGAAATGTTATTTACCAACTCAACGGTTCGCACTGATATCATTTCCCAACTAACAACTAATGATTTGATAAATTATTAAATTATTGTTATGCAAATTATTACCTAACCAAACCTACTGTTCTGTCAGCCGTTCGTTTTGTAAGGGGTCGCAGTTCTAACCTAACCTACTATTCTGTCAGCCGTTTGTCTTCTAAGGGGTCGCAGTTCTAACCTAACCTAACCTACTGTTCTGTCAGCCGTTTGTCTTCTAAGGGGTCGCAGTTCTAACCTAACCTAACCTACTGTTCTGTCAGCCGTTTGTCTTCTAAGGGGTCGCAGTTCTAACCTAACCTAACCTACTGTTCTGTCAGCCGTTTATCTTCTAAGGGGTCGCAGTTCTAACCTAACCTAACCTACTGTTCTGTCAGCCGTTTATCTTCTAAGGGGTCGCAGTTCTAACCTAACCTAACCTAACCTACTGTTCTGCCAGCCGTTTATTTTGTAAGGGGTCGCAGTTCTAACCTAACCTAATCTACTATTCTCTCAGCCATTTATCTCGTAAGGGGTCACTGTTCTAACCTAACCTAACCTACTGTTCTGTCAGCCGTTTATCTTCTAAGGGGTCGCAGTTCTAACCTAACCTAACCTACTATTCTGTCAGCCGTATGTCTTCTATGGGGTCGCAGTTCTAACCTAACCTACTGTTCTGTCAGCCGTTTGTCTTCTAAAGGGTTGCAGTTCTAACCTAACCTTTCCTACTACTTGTTGTTTTTGTACTGCCTTTTCGGCGAAATATATTTCGCCAGATTTCACTTGGCAATCAACTTTTCGCCGAAGTTTTATTTAGCAAACCAATCGTTGGCATAACTTTACTTCGCAATTTTATTATTTCGCAACATTTTTATAGTGTAAAGTTTTACTTCATCGAAGTTTTATGTGAAAAATAATTATGTAGCAAATGATTTGCTTGGGCAAATAACAAATTGTCAAATAACGTTTAGCCAACTTTTATATTGCAAATTTTTACTTCAACAAACTTTTATGTTAGCGAGCGCTAATAAGCATTTCACTTGTTTATTGAAAGTCATATCAGCTGCATATTTTTTTGCGTAACCATGAGCTTAAACTTGTCTGGAACAAACATAAAACACATTCTTAATTCCTTCATAATATAATTGTAGGTTAGGTTAGGTTAGAACTGCGTCCCCTTAGTAGATAAACGACTGACAGAACAGTAGGTTTGGTTAGGTTAGAACTGCGACACCTTAGAAGACAAACGGCTGACAGCATAGAAGGTTAGGTTAGGTTAGAACTGTGACCCCTTAGAAGATAAACGGCTGACAGAATAGTAGGTTAGGTTAGGTTAGAACTGCGACCCCTTAGAAGATAAACGGCTGACAGAATAGTAGATTAGGTTAGGTTAGAACTGCGACCCCTTACAAAATAAACGGCTGACAGAACATTCACTATCAACGATTACTCGAAAATGAAATGCTATTTTGAGCCACGAACCATGTAAACAAAAGTACCACCTAAGATTTAAAAGCGAAAAAGTTTCCGGGTGCGCCGGTGGGACTTGAACCCACGTCTCTTGGGTATGCGCCCCAACGGGTGTTCTACCAACTGAACCACGTCGCGTCGTTTTTCGCTTTTAAATCTTAGGTTCGGTGAGCAGACGTAACTGCTAATAAAATAAATAATATTTGAAAAGTACCACCCTCTGAATTTAGTTGTATTGTGCATCACCCTACCTACTTGATGAAATAAAATCATACTGCAATTTTTGAACCTTGCATTCTGACAAACTAGGTTAGATTTTATAATGCCATTCAATATGTTGCTAAATTAAAAAATCAAAATCAAATCAAAATGTATTTACTGACCATAAAATTTAAATTAAACGATACAAGAGAAACAGTGATCCCCACACTAGGCACAGCCTGTATCGTGGAGATCCAAACGCAACAGAAATTACAAGAATGAGCGGCACTTAATTTTTTATTTGGTAGGTATCCTGGATCATACATTTCTATTTATTTTATAGCATAACCAAAATTAATATATGTGACATGCCTAAAATTACACTACACTAAAATTAGCAAATGGAAAAAGGTGTGTGTAAGTGAGGGATAATGTGTGTGTGTGTGTGTGAGGGCGGGTGAGTGTGGATGGGTGCGGGTGTGTATAGCACGTTCAGCGTGTAAGGAAGAGAGGTAACCTCAAACTCCTGGGGTCAGAAAAATCCACCGCTGAACAACTCAACACCTCAAGATGTCCTCTGACTCATCATAACTCCATGACAAAAGCAAGGCACTGATACGCCTTTTTGCCTCAACAAAATGACAGTGCCATAAGTCAGAATTCTTTGCCATTTTGTTATATACATGCGGAAAGAGAAATGCCGAGAATCTCTTAGCAAAGGCAGTTTTTACGCGGGGTTTAGACATCCTGAAGATTCTTCTCAGTCTGGCAGGCGTGCTCGTACATTAGGTTAGGTTAGAACTGCGACCCTTTAGAAGACAAACGGCTGACAGAACAGTAGGTTAGGTTAGGTTAGAACTGCGACACCTTAGAAGACAAACGGCTGACAGCATAGTAGGTTAGGTTAGGTTAGAACTGCGGCCCCTTAGAAGATAAACGGCTGACAGAATAGTAGGTTAGGTTAGAACTGCGACCCTTTAGAAGACAAACGGCTGACAGAACAGTAGGTTAAGTTAGGTTAGAACTGCGACACCTTAGAAGACAAACGGTTGACAGCATAGTAGGTTAGGTTAGGTTAGAACTGCGGCCCCTTAGAAGATAAACGGCTGACAGAATAGTAGGTTAGGTTAGAACTGCGACCCTTTAGAAGACAAACGGCTGACAGAACAGTAGGTTAGGTTAGGTTAGAACTGCGACACCTTAGAAGACAAACGGCTGACAGCATAGTAGGTTAGGTTAGGTTAGAACTGCGATCCCTTAGAAGATAAACGGCTGGCAGAACAGTAGGTTAGGTTAGAACAGCGACCCCTTAGAAGATAAACGGCTGACAGAACAGTAGGTTAGGTTAGGTTAGAACTGCGACCCCTTAGAAAACAAACGGCTGACAGAACAGTAGGTTAGGTTAGGTTAGAACTGCGACCCCTTAGAAGACAAACGGCTGACAGAATAGTAGGTTAGGATAGAACTGCGAACCCTTACAAAATAAACGGCTGACAGAACAGTAGGTTAGGTTAGGTTAGAACTGCGACCCCTTGGAAGATAAACAGCTGACAGAACATTCACTATCAACGATTACTCGAGAATGAAATGCTATTTTGAGCCACGAAGCATGTAAACCAGAGCAATACCCTCTGAATTTAGCTGTATGGTGCACCACCTTTTTTTTTTTTTCACAAATTGGAAACACATTACGTGTACCCCCGGGCCCGGGTAGGCCTGGTTTAGGTTATGTGGGGCTCTCTCTCCCAACCCCTTCTCCTAATGAGAAGAAGTGGGAGAGCATACCCACTAAACCCACTCCGACGCTGACCCTCTTGCCGAGGTTGGTAGGCGCCGTGGGATCCCAAGGATTTCACCAAAACGACGCCTCCCGGCCGCCCCAGCTTACGCTCGGGCTACCCGCGGCAAGGGGGGGAGGAGTTGCAGCGTTTCAACTCCTCCTCCAGACATGTAGGACCGTGTAATGCGGACAAGGGATCCCCGTCCCTCGCCCGCTGGTCCTATTGGGGGATATGACGGGCGATGGTGCATCATCCTACCCACTTAATGAAATAAAATCATACTGCAATTTGAACCTTGCACTCTGACAAACTAGGTTAGATTTTATAATGCCATTCAATATGTTGCTAAATTAGGATATGCCAATCAATACATTTGACGAAATCATAAATGACGTCTTAAAAAAATTCCAGGTATATTGCATAACAATAATTTATCAAATCATTAGTTGGGAAATGATATCAGTGCGAAACGTTGAAATAGTAAATAACATTTCGCCCTAGTAAAAATATGGGATAAAAAGTTTGGGAAGTAATAATTTGCGGAATAATTTTCGCCGAAACATTAGTTCCTAAACCGCAGTGGACGTCGTTCGGCTGAAATGATGATGATGATAGAATGTTCATGTGTGGTTTATTATTCAATTATTAGGTTTACTAATGTTTCGGCTTACAAAACGTGCGTGTGGTGGATGTGGTATGTGGCAGTGGGCAGGACTCATCGCTCGTAGAACTGACGGCGGATGGGGCCGAAAGGTTCACGAGTGGCGTCCGCGGACCGGAAGATGCAGTGTAGGAAGGCCTCCAACAAGATGGAGCGACGACCTGGTTAAGGTGGCGGGAACAATACTATGCAAAAATCTTATTGTATAATAAGTTTTTTTGAATTACTCATAAATACTGAAAATAACGCAAATAGACTTGTTAAAAGACATAAGGTAGATCCATATTTATGGCAGAGGGAAAACACGTGTTTTCGGAAGCCTTATTTAATTTATATAAAAATTGCAAATACTTAGGTAACCATCATAAACACTCATCATCATCACCCCATCATCCCAGCCTTTATACGTCCCACTGCAGGGCACAGGCCTCCTCCCAGAACGAGAGGGCTTGTTTTCATAAACAATATCGATAGATATTCATCGATCATTGCTCGAAACAAAATAAAAAAGCAAACAAGGGGTTCATAAAATTAAAGAATACAATTTTTTCTCAGTTTCATTCTTCTAATGTTGAATATCATGAAGTTTCGTAATTTGTCGCGTGCGAGTAATTGACTTTTATAAAAACACGTTTCTGTCATTTCCGGTCACGTTTGAATTATTTGATTGTACTTAATGTATAATGTATTTTTTTTGTCATCATTGACATCAAATAAGGAGTAAATCAAATGGTAACTAGGTACCCTTGCCCTTTAGTCAAGATAGATGCATAAAAAGCGTGGTTATGCCAGAGTAAATAAGCGATAATAGAGTCACATAACTTAGCATAACACTTTTAGTACTTATTAGATATTTTCTAAAAAATGTCTATTGTCGCCTAAGTGACATGTATTTTTTTCTTATTTTTTCCAGAAATTCTATAACTTGGCCTCTCGCCCCGTATAAATGAAAAACTTAAGTAAATGACCTGTTGTTTGTAGTAGTGACGTGTCTGTATAAACAAATTGACGTTCCAAATTTGAAAAATGACTGAAACTCCACATCAATTCTGTGCACTACTACATATACAACAGATCATTTACTTAAGTTTTTTACCTAGGCATCTCAGGTTATCGTTGAGTTTTGGGACACCCTGCATATTGGCATTGTGCTTGCCAAGTACGTATGTATTTTACCATAGATTAATCAACACCGTAACTACTTATATTCGGTGTCATAAGTATAAATAAAAAAACTAAAAAACACGCTTTAAAAAATAAATTTTAATAAATTTCAATTCACTATTCTTATAGTGCAGTAAAAAATCTTAATAAGCAATTATTATATTGTTATATCCAGATCAAAATTTGTAAACAATTCTAAATATTGATAAAATAAATAATAATAGCTTAAAATATTTTATTGTACAAAAAGCGTGGGGTGCATGGTGTCAATTGACAAGGATTATCATTTTGATAACATTTTAAAAAGCACCCCACGCTTTTTTTACAATAAAATATTTTAAACTATTATTATTTATTTTATCAATATTTAGAATTGTTTACAAATTTTGATCTGGATATAACAATATAATAATTGCTTATTAAGATTTTTTACTGCACTATAAGAATAGTGAATTGAAATTTATTAAAATTTATTTTTTATTTTTTAATGCGTGTTTTTTAGTTTTTTTAAACTATTATTTATTTTCTATTTTTTAGTTGCATTTTTTTTCTTTCTAACTTTACCCCCCTCACCTACAACCCCCAAACCCCCTAAACCCAACCCCCCAACATCCCCCCCCCATTCCCCCCCCCCCAACCCCACACCCTTACCCCCAATCCCCTAAACCCCCTTACCCCTCTCCTCATTTTCCAAACCCCCGAACCACCTAAACCCAACCCCCCTAACACCGAACCCCCCAAACCCCCGGACCCCTCCCCACCTGCCCCCAACCCCTCCCCCCCCACCCCGCCACCTACCGCCCCCCTCCTTCCAGTTCCATCATCAAACCCTTGTTACCATCTAGGCCTCTTACCCCCTCCCCATTTCCCACAACCCCCCAAAATCACTTACCCCCGAACCCCCCTACACCCCCACCCTATTCCCCGTAAACCCCCCGCCCCCCATCTCCTAACCCCAACCGCCACACCCTAACCCCCAACCCTCTAAACCCCCGACCCCCTTACCCCATACCCCATTCCCCCCACCCCGCCACCTACCCCCCTTCCAGCTCCATCATCAGACCCTTGTTACCATCCACCAAGGACCAAAGTACTCGTCAAAACGAATCAAACGAGCCCAAACTCGATGGGGTTGTTTCGTTTTATTGTGGAGTGCCTTTGGCCATCTTCCAGCTCCATCATCAGACCCTGGTTACCATCTAGGATCAAAGTGCTCGTCAAGACGAATCAAACGAGCCCAAACTCGACGGGGTTGTGTAGTTTTATTGTGGAGTGCCTTTGGCCATCTTCCAGCTCCATCATCAGACCCTGGTTACCATCTGAGATCAAAGTGCTCGTCAAGACGAATCAAACGAGCCCAAACTCGACGGGATTGTGTTGTTTTATTGTGGAGTGCCTTTGGCCATCTTCCAGCTCCATCATCAGACCCTGGTTACCATCTAGGATCAAAGTGCTCGTCAAGACGAATCAAACGAGCCCAAACTCGACGGGATTGTGTTGTTTTATTACATAGTTCCTATGGCCACCATCCAGCTCCATCATCAGATCAGCTCCATGTTACAATAATATTGCATTGTCATCCAATTTACACATATGTGCAAAATTTCAGCTCAATCGGAAACCGGGAAGTGGGTCAAAATCGCGCCCTAAGGAGTCGGTTACAAACATACAAACATACAGGTGAAGCTAATATAAAGCGTGTAAAAAAGCGTGTAAAAAAGCGTGTAAAAAAAGCCAGTTTTTAGGTAAACAAGGATCCAAAACGCACTTCGATTTAGGTTTAGGGTCAAACAACTTACACTATTCGTAGTCTCCTCAACGTCTTTAACCAAGTTTCTAAATTAATTAATCTCATCACATCTCTGTCAGAAGTGACACAATAAGCTTAATGAAGCTTTATGATTTATGTAAATAAATGCACGTAAAGTTCGAAATAAAAACTTTTTGTAAGAGAACTTAAATTTTCCTGGAGACACATTTAGCTCTAAATAAAAACTTTTTGTAAGAGAACTTAAATTTTCCTGGAGACACATTTAGCTCTAAATAAAAACTTTTTGTAAGAGAACTTAAATTTTCCTGGAGACACATTTAGCTCTAAATAAAAACTTTTTGTAAGAGAACTTAAATTTTCCTGGAGACACATTTAGCTCTAAATAAAAACTTTTTGTAAGAGAACTTAAATTTTCCTGGAGACACATTTAGCTCTAAATAAAAACTTTTTGTAAGAGAATTTAAATTTTCCTGGAGACACATTTAGCTCTAAATAAAAACTTTTTGTAAGAGAACTTAAATTTTCCTGGAGACACATTTAGCTCTAAATAAAAACTTTTTGTAAGAGAACTTAAATTTTCCTGGAGACACATTTAGCTCTAAATAAAAACTTTTTGTAAGAGAACTTAAATTTTCCTGGAGACACATTTAGCTCTAAATAAAAACTTTTTGTAAGAGAACTTAAATTTTCCTGGAGACACATTTAGCTCTAAATAAAAACTTTTTGTAAGAGAACTTAAATTTTCCTGGAGACACATTTAGCTCTAAATAAAAACTTTTTGTAAGAGAACTTAAATTTTCCTGGAGACACATTTAGCTCTAAATAAAAACTTTTTGTAAGAGAACTTAAATTTTCCTGGAGACACATTTAGCTCTAAATAAAAACTTTTTGTAAGAGAACTTAAATTTTCCTGGAGACACATTTAGCTCTAAATAAAAACTTTTTGTAAGAGAACTTAAATTTTCCTGGAGACACATTTAGCTCTAAATAAAAACTTTTTGTAAGAGAACTTAAATTTTCCTGGAGACACATTTAGCTCTAAATAAAAACTTTTTGTAAGAGAACTTAAATTTTCCTGGAGACACATTTAGCTCTAAATAAAAACTTTTTGTAAGAGAACTTAAATTTTCCTGGAGACACATTTAGCTCTAAATAAAAACTTTTTGTAAGAGAACTTAAATTTTCCTGGAGACACATTTAGCTCTAAATAAAAACTTTTTGTAAGAGAACTTAAATTTTCCTGGAGACACATTTAGCTCTAAATAAAAACTTTTTGTAAGAGAACTTAAATTTTCCTGGAGACACATTTAGCTCTAAATAAAAACTTTTTGTAAGAGAACTTAAATTTTCCTGGAGACACATTTAGCTCTAAATAAAAACTTTTTGTAAGAGAACTTAAATTTTCCTGGAGACACATTTAGCTCTAAATAAAAACTTTTTGTAAGAGAACTTAAATTTTCCTGGAGACACATTTAGCTCTAAATAAAAACTTTTTGTAAGAGAACTTAAATTTTCCTGGAGACACATTTAGCTCTAAATAAAAACTTTTTGTAAGAGAACTTAAATTTTCCTGGAGACACATTTAGCTCTAAATAAAAACTTTTTGTAAGAGAACTTAAATTTTCCTGGAGACACATTTAGCTCTAAATAAAAACTTTTTGTAAGAGAACTTAAATTTTCCTGGAGACACATTTAGCTCTAAATAAAAACTTTTTGTAAGAGAACTTAAATTTTCCTGGAGACACATTTAGCTCTAAATAAAAACTTTTTGTAAGAGAACTTAAATTTTCCTGGAGACACATTTAGCTCTAAATAAAAACTTTTTGTAAGAGAACTTAAATTTTCCTGGAGACACATTTAGCTCTAAATAAAAACTTTTTGTAAGAGAACTTAAATTTTCCTGGAGACACATTTAGCTCTAAGTTTTCTTACTAGCTTAACTTTACTTCGTTCGATGTTCATTGAAATTTAAAGAATGCAGGAGCCTTTAAATATTGGCGACTGTCCGAGGTTAAACTATGTCTCGGGTACAACGATGTTGTACGATATTCACCAATGAAAAGTAATTTGAGCGTTTTGAAGAAATGAGCACATACTTAAATAAATGGGTCTTGTAAATACACACATATTTAAATACAGAAGATGCATTTACAAGATCAAATTATTCAAATACCTACTTACATCGTTTTATAAAATTCTTACGTTCGGTTAGGCTCATTTCTTCTAAATATATTTGCGACAGGATATATACCTACTGATAACGGTGGAAACGCTGGTAGGACCTAATACCCGAATGGCAATGCAGAAAATATAGAAACGTCCAAGGTAAGGATATATTATTCAGTCTGCATGGAAGGGAATTTATGTATGTACCTTTTGAAATATCCAGATTGAAATGTAACGTGATATTCGAAATGGATATGAAATCAAACCTAACTCGCGGTGTCCGACCTAGATATCATAGATAAATCTCTGTCCATTTATTAATTGGTTTTGGTTATTTTGTGAGATAAGATAAACATAACAAAAATCAGGACTAATAAATGGCAGTATTCGCAATTAGAACTTGGGTTATCGATAAAACTAAAAACCGTTAAAAGAACTATTTCAAAAACTGTATGTCAGTACTTTATGTCCCGGAAGGCTAGCACCATTGTCATTAACTCCACTGGCGCCTGATTCTTACTCCAACTATATCAGTTCAAAGGGTTAAACGTAGTAACAAAATATGTTGTGACCTTTTGTGTTTTTGTTATTTTCTGTCAATAACTTGAACTATGTTTAGCTCTGTTTTTATTATATTGCTTGTGCTTAAATCATTAAACACAAATTTTACAGTTGGTATGACATGAGATGACCAGGTGAATTTAGTATCTTCTCCCTTACTGCGGCTTGGGTCTAATTTGAGCAATAATTAGTATTATTAATAAAATGAGTACTTGAGAAGTTGCAGTGATAAATTAAAACATTTCTTTTGGTTTGTTAGTATAAAATTTGGTAGCATACCTACTCTGAAGATGAGTTCTGGATGATTTCGAAACGCGTCAGTGTAGTTTGGCGCTGGTGTTAGTTGGGTTTGTGTGATTTGTGTGTGTTCATACAGTGTGGAGGTGGAGGGACTGCATGGACATGCATTTATTACATAAACGTAACTATCGTAAGGTCGCGGGTGAGCAAAGTAATTTTTTCAGTTAATTGACGGGTACCTATAAATTTAGTCAGTGCTAATTGCAGCATTGAACGGGCTACTTCACTTTTTAGTGGTGCTGGCTTGCTAGGCAGGTACCGTATGGTCACAAAAAGCTAGCTTGTTATAGCGTCTTTAATATAGGCTATAATTGGCGACTATTATATTTACAGATTCTAGAGGATGCAATGCAGTTGACAATGTCCCTCTCAGTCCGCTAGCACTGCCCATATAGCATAGCAAATTCGAAGCGCTATAGCCCTCATTGCCTCCTCCCAGCAAAGTGAGCGCGCGCCGGCCCCACCACGGCTGTGCCTGCGCCGCGTCGAGACATTCACTCGTGCGCACTTCTACTTCGAACGTCCGACATCGCGCGCGCTACACGAACAGCATATTTTTTTGTGACCAGTATTAATTTGTGATGGAGAAAGAGCATCAGCCGGACTCGATGGCTACCATCACGATGAAACCGGAATACCCGCCGTCCGAGGTGTACAGCGCGTCGGAACCGCCACCGGTATGAATTTACCCGTTACTCGCTTTGAATAATGTTAGGCACGTAACGAACACGGATCTACTTACTGCTAGTTGTTTTTTTGGACACGACAATACAGAGACACAATAGTTTGGAATTTAAATAGGACTTTTCTTGCAGTTTAGGATGAAGGATAAAGTGAAAGATGTTGGTTTGTCCGCAAAACGATTTGATTTGATTGCGGGAAAGCGCCTTTCTCTCGCTGCGTTCGCTGCGTTGACGTGTTGCTAGTTACTTGTTTGTAAACAAGGGTCCAAATCGCCCTTGACATCCACACATTCTAACAGCTATACATTCCAAACCACCTTTATTCACCAACTGTTGCGAAAAACCTTGCGTTAAGGTCCATGTTTAAAGCATTCTACGAAGACCCTGTCTAAAGTTTTGAACCGTGTAGGCAGAGAGGCTTTTATTTATATCGAGGTTAGCTTAAATATACTGGCATCATAGTTTCACCAAGTAAAGGCATGTACTGCATAATACCCACTGTAAATGGCTAAAGAGACATTGCGTAAAAAATGTCACTTAGTACAAATCAACTCGCAGTACTCACTTACCTTCGACAGGTAGGTACCAACTGCCATACCTTACATTAAGTCTACGACATAAGGTCCATACTATCTTCGAGTTTTTTGGCTTAATGTATTTGTGGATTCGTCTTATAACTAAGGAGCTTTTAGTTAACTCAGGGCTCTCTTTCTTAGCGAATGGTAAAGGCACGCAGGGCCAAAGTACTTAAGTCTACTTCTATTCAATACTTTGTCGGAATAAAAATTTAATTAACAGCATTGTTCGTCCATAGGTCGTTTGTCCAATTGCTCTTAGAGGTAAAAATTGAATTAATCCATTATTCGCTTAAAATTATGCTTTATAATTAATGACAAAGGCCGGCAATAATAATGAAATGACAGTAAATAAAGGCTACGTTACAGAACTAGGTATAGACTGTTGCGAAGTTTTAAATTAGAATTTCCAATTCTATCAGTCTTTACGTCATCTATAAAAGGCTGTTTGCTAATTGACTTTATAAGGTGATTTACTCAGTCAGAATAGGTAGTTGTGTTGGTAGATGTGGCTGTAGTTGTTTAACAATATAATAATCTAAAACCAAGTATGTCGATAGCAGAAAATTACACGGTCATTAAACTTTTTGCATGCATCACACGCAGGTAATTACACTGAATGGCGACAAAAGTGTATTTTGGGAATGGTTTTCGGACGTAGATGTGTAAACAATCACAGGAGGAATTGTGATAGTGGCACGCAAATGCGCTTGACGTAGCCACGTAAATGAATTCTTAAGCATTCCTTTCCGAGAACTGCGTTGTATGAATGTGGGAAACACATTGTTCTATTGTCCCTGGCCATCCATTAACAGAGCCACTTATCACGCTCCTGCCTACGTCCTTATCTAGCCGTAATATAACTGAAAGTTTGTTTTGAAAATAATTGCAGGACGCAAAAAGTTTACACATGCCGCGGCCGCGGACTTTAAAAGATTTGATCGCCGTTAGCCGTAGCAGAAGTTTTGACTATGGTATAGATAGGTAGATGCTAACGTCCAAATGATTGTTTACAGTGAATAAATTGCGTCGCTACAAAATAATAAAATAACAACACCATTACGTCGTGGAAGAGATGTAAAACAATTTTGGCTTCAAATATTATAAGACAGTTAAGCTTCTGCAGAACAGATACCTTCTTAAGTAAAACGTGCTCAAGCAGCTATTGGTCGAATTAATGACAAATGGCAAAGCCTTATAGGCGGTCGAATTCCTATGAATTTATACAAAACGAAGGTTTGATGAAACAGAGATAAATAAGCAATGAGATCGAATGGAGTGAAATCGCTATTGGGTCAGTTGACCGAACGTGGCCACAGAGCTGCGGCTGAGGTCTTGCGTCACGTCTGACTGGTCACCGGCCACAGGCTGCAACTACAACAATGTCAACATCAACAGAGAGTTCCTTATTCCGATGGTTCTAGAATATTTCAACGTTTATTTCGGCTACTTGTAGACAACAATATCTAATTATTAACATATTTAACAAATGTTTTCCGCATTTAGATTTCGGACGCCAAAATGGAGATACAAAAGCCTTCATTTCAAACAATTATTTCTCCAACAAAACGCCAGTTATTATTAAAAATACGTTTCTTTATGTTTCTGATAATACGTAATTAAATTTCAGTGTTTTTTCCGCTGATTTTTGAATGAATATTTCAGTGTTCGTGTTACGCATATTTTCTGGTTTTAATAATCTGGACGTGGTTTGTAAACATCATGCAATATTAATTCAGTGATGTGTACAGCGAATATTATGAATATCAAGCAGGCCGTAGGTTCGGCACCGACGCAGTGATCACAAGTCGTGGACAATGGGTCGGAATCGGTTTCTCCGTCGACGTGGGCACATGTGTTAGTCATCGCGGTAGACTCCTCGGTCTACCTATAAATATGGCCTATACGCATTGTACTAGAAAGCGGCTATGCTTATAAGGTCGTTGTTATGATCGAGAGATGCTCTATGCGGTGTTAGATAAGTCGTCACTACTAATGATCACTATTTCAATAGGAGTTAAGTATGAAATCGATGCGTTTATTCGTAGGCATTGATGTAGGTGGTATTGAAACCATATTTGACAGTCGGATTCGGGTCGTTACCAAATTCATATTCAATGACAATAAAGAGTTATTGAGTTGCTATAAATAGATAAATTATTTTTGTTTGTATTCATCGTGCTTTCAGATTGTTAGGTAACAGCAAAATTTTCGTACAAACGGTGATATCGGTTTTCATTCTCTAAATATTACATGATGCGTTTAGTTTTCTATAAAATTAATTAATTATAAAGACTCGCTCGCGACTTTGTCTGCGAAGTTTCGTTTATCGCCATGCAATCGCTACAATGGAATTTTGGGAAAAAAGTACTCCTATATAATATAATTTATAAACTAAACTACCTTTGTGTAAAATTGAATTTAAATCCGTTGAGCTGTCTTTGCGTGATGGAGTAACAAACCTCCAAATACTAGGGGTGTTCAATAAAAAGTGAGAATGAGTATGTTATAAACAATTTTTACTAAATGTAATTTTATTTTTCGACAAAGTCACCTTTTAGCATAATACACTTATTATATCTTTTTTCTAAACTTAAAATTTCATTTTTAAAAAGGTCTCATCTTGAGTACTTAAAAAATCTTGTACTGCAGCGACTACCGCGTCGTCGTCTTCAAATTTCTGGCCCCTCGGGTATTGTTTCAATCTCGGAAATAGGTAGAAATCACTGGGAGCGAGATCTGGTGAATACAGAGGATGCTTAAGGATATTGAACCCAGCATCACGAATTGCAGCCATTGCAACGATGGACTTGTGTGCCGGGGCATTGTCCTAGTGGAACAGCACAAATTTCGAGAGTTTACCTCGCCGTTTTTCGGGGATCTCATTGCGCAATGTTGCTATTTGTTTGGCGTATAAAGTGCCCGTAATAGTGGCTCCATGTCTGAGATACTCAATCATTAATACCCCTTTACCATCCCAAAAAACAGAGCCCATGACCTTACCGGCAGATGGGCCCACCTTGAATTTCTTCGGAGTTGGAGATGATGGCCTTTTCCATGTCATAGACTGCAGTTTCGTTTCAGGGTCGTAATGATGGAGCCATGTTTCGTCCATTGTTATAAATCGCGCTAAAAAAGTTCCCGGTCTTGCTGTATCAGGTCCAAAGCTTCTTGACAAATCTCGACTCTAGTTTGTTTTTGCGTGTCAGTAAGCATTCTTGGTACCCAACGCGCAGATACCTTTTTCATACCCAAGCGTTCATGTAAAATATTATGCACGCTCCCCGTTGAAATCTTTACATTTTCAGCAATAAAACGAACCGTGACACGACGATCCGCCAAAACTGAGTTTTCAACTTTTTTCACAATTTCTTCAGTTATTGCAGTAGTAGGGCGTCCGGAGCGGGGGTCGTCCATGGTCGATGTTCTTCCATGTCTAAATTCGGCGCACCAACGTGCGACTGTCGAATACGGAGGAGCATTAGACCCTAAAGTGTCCCGCAAATCTAAATTGACTTGGTCCGTAGAAAAATTTTTCAAACAAGTATTTGATAACGGCGCGCAGTTCAATTTTCTCCATTTTCGCTAACGTACTCAATAGCATTGCAAAGAAATTACCGTATTTTTTTTTAAACAAAAGACAGTTACTTATTTTTTTCATAGCAATCAGCTAGATAGATTAGCTTTACCGGCCAGTATTTAATTTCCTAATATTGAAAGAGTTTGCATCTCATTCTCACTTTATATTGAACGCCCCTCGTATTTATTTAAACTTCCGCATTAAGTATACATAATATTAGTAGGATAATGCTGGAATAGTTTTGTATGAAAACACTAAAACCTAAATTATAATAAAATAAAAATAATTGATGCTAAGATATATTTTGACCTGATTAAGTATTAACATGTCAAACTGTTATTGCCGTTTGTATGAAAAGCCATAAATACACTTCTTAAGGTAATTTTAGTAAATCAAGTTTTTTTATACTTAAAATCAACAACCGTTGAAACTTCAACATGTCAGCTTATTGATCTGTGTCGTGGTCCATATACTTACCACACCCAGTTTATTCAGATGTAACAGTCCAACATTGCTTTGCGCTGATATTTTGCATAGACTAGTTCTGGTAACGACTACAAATGAATATTTATAAATCTAAAAATAGCAAAAAAAAAACAAGTTAAGAATAGAAATTAGAGACATCTCAAATCGGAGACTAACGTGAGGGCTCAAGAAATATTTATTATATATTCATGATTTAGTATCCGCTAGCTTACGCCCGCGGCTTCGTTTTTATTACAGAACTTTTTATCCCATGGGAATTCTGAAAAATACGTTCAAAATTCTTTGTCCCAATAATAAAGGGAACTTATATGTACCTATAAGTTCAACTTTCTAGGTCCAAGTATTTGGGCTGGACATTGATATGTGAGTCAATCAGAAGTTCAAAACATTTTACATTAAGTATGCAAATGGATACTTCCTAAAGTTAAAATAAATATAACTAGAAATAGCGACATTGATAGTAGACGTAGGTTTTAACTTTTTATCCATCCGGTGCGTACCTAACTCAAAAATAATTTACTCTCTTTGGCAGTGAGCTTTTTTGGAAAAAAATAATAATTTTGTGTAATAAAAATAATTGCATAATTTTATATTATTAGTAAGTAAACTTACATTAATGAACTGAAACAATTACTTTGCTCACCCGCAACCTTACGATAGCTACGTTTATGTAAAAAAACTGGCCAAGAGCGTGTTGGACACGCCCAAGATATGGTTACGCAGCTGTTACGAAAAAATCCTTTCAAAATTTTTATACCAACAGTTTAGTTTTTAGAGGGGGGAAGAGGGACGTTCGATTTTAACAAAAAAATATTTCATTTTATAAAGTTGAATATTTCGCAAACCAATCACTGTGGGAGTAAGAATATTTTACATGCAGGGTAGCATTTTACACCTAAACAAAACATTGCTTTAGAAATTTCTATCAACATTTATGTCAAGCTGACTATGTAGGTATGTAAGTAACTCAAACAATATGCAATTTAAAGCTCGCAAAAAGATAAAAATCGAGCAAGTACGTTAGTCTAATAAAAAAAAAACTCATGAATTTATTACCTACTACTTTGTTGGCGCCATTAAAATATACATTATGTATGTATACTTACTCATGCCAAATTAGTTACAGTTTTCTAGTAAAAAACTTTTTTGAGCTAAGCGGCAAACACAATGAAATGGGGAGACTATATAATGATTTCATGTTTATCTTTCTTATACTTTCGGTTGAAATAGACAAACATGCGTAACCAGTAGACTAATACTTACCTAATTACTTACTCTGGTCCAATGAATATGTATAAGTTTGCCTGAGCAAATATTCGTCACAACTTTTATTTTATTTATTTAAAATTACTTGCCCACCTATAGTTCAAGTACCTCAGCTGACCAGGCCCAAGTTCTCAAGCGCCGCAAATACTCTTCTCTTTTAAAGGACTATGAGTTTGCGGCGCTCGCAGTGGAGACAATGGGTCCCTGGTCGGCTGACATGAAGGCCTTCATGGGGGCCTTGTCGTCCCGGCTGATAGAGACCTCAGGAGACCCCAGAGCTGGCGCTTACCTCTCTCAGCGAATTTCTCTGGCTGTACAGAGAGGTAATGCCGCCAGTGTGTTGGGTTCTATGCCACAGGAGGGCCTTCTTGATGGTGTTTTCTTTTTATAGTTAGGTATATTGGTGTAGTTTTTATTTATTTTGTTTCCTTTTTTTTCCTTTTTTTTAGTCATGTATGAAAAATGTATTTCTTTAATAAATAAATATTAGAACCATTGTTCATGCCTTAAGTGGTCAAATAGAAAAGTACCTCATTCATCAGGATCATGATTCACCATAATCTTCATTCCTGTTCCGTTCATGGGCTTCGTATAACTACTACTTTATCTTTTGACATTAATCTATACATATAATAAATCTGTAACAAGTCGGTGTCTGTACATTGAAGATATTTGAGAAAAACTGACACTAGTGCTATTTATTAGCGCAATAGAACCCGAAACAATGATTTTTAGAATTATTGTCTGTTTGTCTGTGCGTTTGTGCGCGCTAATCTCAGAAACGGCTTAACCTAGACGGATGCGGTTTTCACTGATATGTTGTTATTTTCTTGGATTAACATTTAGTGTTTGTTTCATTTCAATCGGTTCACAAATAAGAAAGATACGTCTATTTTAAGAATTTATCGAACAGTTTTTAGAAGAAATAATAAGCTGAAGAGTTTGTTTGTTGTTTGAACTACTGCTCCGATTTGAAAAATTCATTCAGTGTTAGATAGCCTATTTATCGAGGAAGGCTATAGGCTATATATCATCACGCTAACACCAATAGGAGCGGAGCGGAGCGGAAGAATGTTTCTAAATCAGGGGTTTTTGAAGGAAAACTTCTATAGGCACGCTTGACTTGGGAGTACGGTGGAGGAACTAAGGAGAGCCATAATTGATGAAAAAGCAAATTTGATAAAAAAAAATAAGCTGCCCAAATTACTAATTCCACGCGGACGGAGTCGCGGGCAAAAGCTAGTACTAACTATATTTTGCAGAAATACTTACATAACTCAAACTCCCGAGACAATATTTAACTATTAACAACATTATGCATTTACTTATAATTACTACACGGAAATTCATTATCAGTTCCGTAAGTAACTTACTATGCAAGAGAAGATTGCACGTGAGCATACATTTTATGTAAGTTAAGTATTTTCATGTTTTGTAACTGTTGAACAACTGCAGCATGTTTATGGTTGCACGCATGAACAAGTAAATTCAAAATGATAAGTTTTAAAAGCTGGCAGTCTCTTTTAAGTTTTTTGTGATAAATATTTGGGTTCTTAAAGACGGTTACTCACCGATATAATTATTTTTTTAAACGACTTCAAAAAAAGAGTCAGGATCTGATGAGTGGATTCTGGGAAAATCGAGGGAACTCTTCAGAAATGGTATATTTTCTAGTAAATCGTGCATTTGCTTTTGGAATTAATCATTTGGTGAAGTAAAACTGACGAGGAACACCACATTTGACCACCGGAACTACTTAATAAGCGATTGCGATTCAATTGGTTTAACACAGTTGCACAGTTGTTCTCTATTCATATGGTGAGTGGAACTGATGTTGAAGCACCAAGAGGCCCTCAACAATTGAAGTTTCTGAATCGAGAAAAGCCATATTTTGTAAAAAATTGCAAGCAGTTGACTTTAATTAGACACATTAAAAAACGAGTAATAAAAAACCGGCCAAGAGCGTGTCGGACACGCCCAAGGTAGGGTTCCGTAGCCATTACGAAAAAATCAAGTAATATTTTTCTAAGGATTTCGTATGTGTACGGAATCATCCAAGTTTAGGTATGTTTTATACCTTAGGCTACTATTTACTCTTAAACTACAAATAATTTCCAAGCAATCTTAGCCGCTATAATTTTCCTAGTAAATTTGATATATTTACTACCCTTCTGAATTTTTTCAAATTTTTCCACCCAACAGTTTAGATTTTAGAGGGGGGGGGGGACGGCCGATTTTAATGAAAATTTTCACTTTAAAGTTGAATATTTCGCAAACAGATCACTGAATAGAAAAATCATGTTAGCAACCCCGCAATGATTTTAAAAGACCTATCCAACGATACCCCACACTATAGGGTTAGCCAAGAAAAAAAAATCACCCCCACTTTACGTCTATGGGAGGTACCCTAAAAAAATTTTTTTGACTTTTTTTATTCAATCACTTTGTCGGCGTGACTGATATATATATTGATGCCAAATTACAGCTTTCTAGTACTAACAGTCTCTGAGCTTAGCCGCGGACAGACAGACAGACAGACAGACAGACGGACAGACATGGCGAAACTATAAGGGTTCCTAGTTGACTACGGAACCCTAAAAAAAGAGGTCGGAAGAAATTTATTTTTGGGGTTTTGGAGTTAGTTCAATTTTTTTAAGCAACAGTGGACTTGTTAGTACTATTCATTAAACGTCAGGGGCGGAAGGAAAAATAATGAATGTCTCTGTCCAAATTATTTTCTGCTTGTGATTTGTAAGTAGATAGGTAGGTACCTACACGATATTAAGTATTGGCGTGACAAATTATACATATAGTTTGTTAAAAGGTTTTACAGAGTCTGTCCAGCTCTATATTCTATGTATATGTCAAAATTTTTGCATGCCTATGAGGCAGAGCATAGTGTAGTTATATTATATAACTTGTTAACTGTGTTCTCGCAATAAAAATATTTCATTTCATTTCATTTCATTTCGTGGTCAAAAAGTGGATCTTTAAAACATTTTTTTTTGTGGAGATACACTTTTTGGATTTTATGTACCTAGGTATAAAACTCAGCAATTTATTTCGCCATACCTATATGAATTTAGAATTTTTTTTAGTAAATAAAACATTTATTCATTAGTGTGAAAGTGTGTGTGTGTGTGTGGGAAGGTGATGGCCTAGTGATTTGACCTATGGTCTCTCAAGCAGAGGGTCGTGGGTTCGAGTCCGGGCTCGCACCTCTGAGTTCGGAATTTATGTGCTAAATTATTATTATGTATTAAATTACTGCAGTTGGAGGTATATAGGCTGGAATGATGATGATGATTAATTAGTGTACATTTTAGAATTATGGGTATTAGTAAGGAACGAGTTATATTTTAAAATGAATGCTGCTATTATTGGGTGGGGCATGGCATGGCAGACCAGTGTAGCCTAGCTAAATAAAGTGATTTTCATAAGTGTTTACGCCCACGGATTCTTTAGTAAAGAGGTTCACGATGAAACAAATGATAATAATAATTTTTAAAAAATAAACTGTCATGACTCAGTGATTCCAGTAAATACGTCGGTTTCGCACTAGTGGCTAAGCATTTTAGCAAAACAAATTGTCTCGATTAAAATCGGCGTTTACACTCGCAAAAGATGTTGATGGATTTCTCGAATGCAATCATGGAAGCACTTTCACTGCCCCCCTTCGACCCCTGCAGTACGCAGGAGTTATGTAATACTGCAATTCTGTGAAACCGATTGGGAGTTGTTAGTAAACCGTCACTTCATTAACTCTGCCTCGCTAAAGCAACAGGCAACAGTTACTTCATGGCGCCTTGAGTGCGAATTGGCTCTTTTGTTAAGCATGCACGAGAGTGAGTGAGTACACGCAAAAGTTGTGTGAAGCACTGACTCTGAAGAGTTACCTGCGTATGATTGACATTATTATTTTTTAAGATTTATTGTGTTTTGTTAAATACCTTATTTATGCAACAGTGGATTATGGTTATAAATTACTCGACTTACTACAAAACCATAATCAATTTATTTTTATGTCCCACTTAAGCTCTTATTTAATTGGATTGATTACGACTGGTACTTATACTTACTTACTTTAGACGACCAGATGGCCTAGTGGTTAGAGAACCTGACTATGAAGCTTGAGGTCCCGGGTTCGATTCCCGTGTCGGGGCAGATATTTGTATGAAAAATACGAATGTTTGTTCTCGGGTCTTGGGTGTTTAATATGTATTTAAGTATGTATCTATCTATATAAGTATGTTTATCCGTTGCCTAGTACCCATAACACAAGCTTTCCTAGCTTACTTTGGGACTGGGTCAATTGGTGTGAATTGTCCCGTGATATTTATTTATTTATTTATTTATTATTATTTTATTATTACTTATGGAAATTACTAGGGGCGTTCAATAAAAAGTGAGAATGAGTATGTTATAAACAACTTTTACTAAATGTCATTTTATTTTTCGACATAGTCACCTTTTAGCATAATACACTTAGTATATCTTTTTTCTAAACTTAATATTCCATTTTAAAAAAAGGTCTCATCTTGAGTGCTTAAAAAATCTTGTACTGCAGCGACTACCGCGTCGTCGTTTTCAAATTTCTGGCCTCTCAGGTATTGTTTAAATCTGGGAAATAGGTAGAAATCACTGGGAGCGAGATCTGGTGAATACGGAGGATGCTTAAAGATATCGAACCCAGCATCACGAATTGCAGCCATTGCAACGGCGGACTTGTGTGCCGGGGCATTGTCCTGGTGGAACAGCACAACTTTCGAGAGTTTACCTCGCCGTTTTTCGCGGATCTCATTGCGTAATGTTGCTATATGTTTGGCGTATAAAGTGCCCGTAATAGTGGCTCCATGCTAGAGATACTCAATCATTAATACCCCTTTACCATTCCAAAAAACAGAGCCCATGACCTTACCGGCAGATGGGCTCACCTTGAATTTCTTCGGAGTTGGAGATGATGGCCTTTTCCATGTCATAGACTGCAGTTTCGTTTCAGGGTCGTAATGATGGAGCCATGTTTCGTCCATTGTTATAAATCGCGCCAAAAAAAGTTCCCGGTCTTGCTGCAGGTTCAAAGCTTCTTGACAAATCTCTAGTCTAGTTTGTTTTTGCGTGTCAGTAAGCATTCTTGGTACCCAACGCGCAGATACCTTTTTCATACCCAAGCGTTCATGTAAAATATTATGCACGCTCCCCGTTGAAATCTTTACATTTTCAGCAATAAAACGAACTGTGACACGACGATCCGCCAAAACTGAGTTTTCGACTTTTTTCACAATTTCTTCAGTTACTGCTGTAGTAGGGCGTCCGGAGCGGGGGTCGTCCATTTTCGATGTTCTTCCACGTCTAAATTCGGCGCACCAACGTGCGACTGTCGAATACTGAGGAGCATTAGACCCTAAAGTGTCCCGCAAATCCAAATTGACTTGGTCCGTAGAAAAATTTTTCAAATACAAGTATTTGATAACGGCGCGCAGTTCATTTTTCTCCATTTTCGCTAACGTACTCAATAGCATTGCAAAGAAATTACCGTATATTTTTTAAACAAAAGACAGTTAGTTTTTTTTTTCATAGCAATCAGCTAGATAGATTAGCTTTACCGGCCAGTATTTAATTTCGTAATATTAAAAGAGTTTGCATCTCATTCTCACTTTATATTGAACGCCCCTCGTATATTCAAAATTTACCATGAGCTTTTCGATGAAGGGAAACATCCCGCATACCTGCGAATGACTTAAATGACGTAAGTGTGATGTTCGCAATCCACATTGGGCCTGCGTGGGAATTACTGCCCATGCCCCCTTATTCTGGAAGGTGGCCTGTGTCCAGTGTGGGATGTATATAGTATAGGCCAGCGATGAGATGAGATGGTAATAGTAGTAAATATCGATTTATATTTTTAAAGTGAGCTTGTGAGGATCGCATAAGTAATGAAATTAAATGAAAATAATTTCAATCACGATTTAGTTTGCATGTAGAGTCAACACTTAATCGAAATCACTCCTCTGTAAAGCTTTCGATAAAGTCGTCAAAAATTAGGGGGAGACAGTAACTAAGGCATTTCATTAGAAAGGCAGTTCCATTACAAAAGCGTAGCCAAATTAAATATCGCATGTCAATCGCAATCTGCATCCAGTACTGCGTAATATTATTACGATCTTCACGGCAGGTAGAGAAGAAAGTGGAAGGCGATTAATCCAGTTTGTTATTCCAAATTCTGCGAGCTAGACAGTATACCGAGAACTGCATATTTGTGACAGGGCAGAACCGTCAAACTAATTGATTTTGTCGTTTTTGCGTTATACTTAATAAGTCTTGAACCTCAAAAACGAGCTTAATTTTCTTCCATGTTACATTTATGCAATTAACAAATAACACACACAACATAACACATACAAACAAATAGTCTCTGCCTGTCTCTTTGCTGAGAAGGAGGCGTGGTTGTATGTACAGTCAAGTGCAAAAATAAGTATCTATTCGAACCACTCAAAAATATGTTACTACGGCCTTATTGCGTCGGAATAAGAGTCTGTGGTACTTATTTTTGAAACTTTGAATAAGTTCATATTTTACACTTGACTGTACCTATGTATTTATGTGTATGTGTGTGTTATATTTATTAAAATGTTGCTCTATCTTAAAGTTTAAAATGAATTAAAATTCTGTCATTATCATATCGTATTTTGCTAGCTTATTTAGTCAAAACATGCTACTAAGAGAAATTTTATATTTCACTGTTTATCTGCCTGCCTCATGTCCACTTAATCGATTCGAACCGAAGCTGCAAAGTGAGTCGCATAAGAACCCATAGGTTCAGTTAGCTCTACTGACGTAAATACTGCATCAGATAAAATTTAATCAAGAAAATCGCGCTCTTTCAAACATGGGAAAATTCATGTTCACGAAAATGATCATGTCAGAGTTCATGTGTCCATACTGCCGGTCCATTAGTTTGAATAAGTTTCACATGACTGTAGCAGGTACGTGTTTTATAAATGGCTAACAGTAAATTTTGATGCTATTAAGTAATTATTTCACGAATGCCATTCAGCAAGTGTGACGATCATGACATTCTACATTGAAGTGGTTAAGTTTTCGGCGTAGAGGTATGTAGGCATATTGAGTCTGTAATCTGTATACGTAGGTACCTATAATTTTGTGTGATTAATAATAGATATTAAAATATTTATTTTCCATTAAAATGACTTCCGGTGGATTTTTTTTTGTATTGTTTCTTTTTAGTATATATTTTCCGTTTACTAGTTTAATTTGTATTACGCGAACTGGGCGATAGATTGTTAGTATATCGGTAGAAGGTATCTCCTTTCAATTTAAAAGCATAAAATCAGTTCACACGATAAAAAAGATCGCTGAGCATACATATCTAGGAAGTCAAATAAAAAACCGGCCAAGTGCGAGTCGGACTCGCGCACGAAGGGTTCCGTACCATTATCTTTAAAAACGGCAAAAAAATCACGTTTATTGTATGGGACCCTCCTTAAATATTTGTTTTATTTTAATTTAATTATTTAGCTTTAAAGTGAATATTTCAAGCGTTTACCTGTTGCCGTTATCAATATCGAGCAAAAACGAGCAAAAAAATCACGTATGTTGTATGGGAGCCCCCTTAAATATTTATTTTATTCTGTTTTTTAGTATTTTTTCTAATAGCGGCAACCAAAATACATCATCTGTGAAAATTTTAACTGTTTAGCAATCACGGTTTATGAGATACAGCCTGGTGGCAGACGGACGGACGGACGGACAGCGAAGTCTCAGTTTTAGGGTCCCGTTTTTACCCTTTGAGTACGGAACCCTAAAAAGCAACACGTGGATGCAGCACTTCCAAAATTCAGGGGAACTTAAATACAGTCGATGGTAAAACTTTCGATACGATAGATTTATAAAATGTTTCATTTCATACAGGCATACCGGCAACGGTCGTCCAACTCGGTGCAGATCGCGAGGATCGCTGCGCTGACGGTGGTGGCTGCCTCCTTCATCCTGGGCACTTTTATCCTGGCGTCGAGCTGGATTTCCGCGCGCTCGTCCTGCCACCAGCTAGAACAGCTGGATGCTATGCTGGACAAGGAACTCGCGCTCGAGGGCAGAGCCTATGGAAATGATGGACTTATGGCGGTAAGCTTATTTGACAATAACGCATTCTTCGTCGGATTCTGCCATCCCATAGGCAATGATTGAGTAAACTTTGAGGGCTTTTAGTTGGTCTAGAATTTATTATAGAGTGTTCGCTAGTTGTCAGAAATGTCTTCAGGGTGCTATAAATGTAAAATTGCCGTGGAATGTTCACAATCAGGATGAGAAATACAGGGTTATTTGTAATTCACTGACATCCTCTTAACCCTGAATTCCTATCACTCAAACAAATGTTTTTTGTTTTACGACTTTTTAAAATGAAGCACTTTTTTCCCATACAAATACACAGAGTATCGTAAAAATAAGAGGTAATCTCAAATTTTCAAAACGTTATTAGGTACACCAAAAATATTAAGTTATGACAAAAGCCGTAAAACAAAAAACATTTGTTTAAATGGTAGGAGTTTAGGGTTAAAAGGATGCTAGTGAATTACAAATAACCCTGTATATGACTTGTCACTTCGCGTTATAAGTACTGGAAACTGATCCAAATTAAACATAGGTACACAGCAAATATGGTACTATGTATACTTAGGTAAGTACCTACAAACAAAGTGAGAACATCCTCTTGTTTTGCATTGGTAGCGATTTAAATGTCATTCAATTTACTAAATCCTCTGAAATGAGCTCTGGTTGAGTTCGAAACGCGTCAGTGTAGCTTGGTGGTGGTGATGGTTGGGTTTATGTGATTTGTGTGTGTTCGTACAGTGTTGAGGTGGAGGAACTGCATGAACACACATTTCTTGCATAAACGTAACTATTGTAAGGTCGCGGATGAGCAAAGTAATTGTTCTAGTTCATTAATATGGACCTCCGCAAAGTAACGCCTGATTCAATAAATTACTAAATCCTCGTCAATCACACGACTTTTTTTTGCAAACAGGATGCTTGATTTAATCATATATTTAATTCTTATTTGCGAACTCAATCTCAAATAATGTGTTCATACAGGGTTATTTGTAATTCACTAGTATCCTTTTAACCCTAAACTCCTACCACTTAAACAAATGTTTTTTGTTTTATGGCTTTTGTCAAAACTTAATATTTTTGGTGTAATAACGTTTTGAAAATTTGAGATTACCTCTTATTTTTACGATACTCTGTGTATTTGTATGGAAAAAAAGTGCTTCATTTTAAAAAGTCGTAAAACAAAAAACATTTGTTTGAGTGATAGGAATTCAGGGTTAAGAGGATGTCAGTGAATTAAAAATAACCCTGTATATGTGGATTCGATTCTGACGTTTGTGCCTGACTTTGAGGGTTCCTTTTCGGATTCCGGAATCCTATAAATCTTCAATTACTTCGAAGGACTAGTGATTCCGGTTTCTCAAGTCACTCTAGTGTTCGCATAAGAAATATTAAATAGCGTGACTAATTCATGCATCTCATCTACATTGTCTGTTTGTATTCAAAGGTAGGATGTGACTGGCAAATACAGAAAGGCATATGTCACTTAGCCGTTAGCCTTGAAAGTCACCGCTTACGAGCTTTTTTAGGACGCCTTTTAGTATATATTGCATCTAGACCGCTCGCGATGCAGCGCGTACTTGCGGAGTGGAAAATATGTTCGTCCCCTCTTTGATCGCGAAACGCGGCTTGTTATCTTATGACAGAATTATATACTTTTTACGTAGCTAATGTTATGTTTGTTGGAGTGATTATGTAATAGTTGCGACTCTTGTCACAGTTGTAGGAAGATGGGTGTACATTAAACAAGTACTTACCTGATGATTGCGTTCACACGGCGATGGTCGGGCCGAGCGAGCGACGCCACGACTGGTTCACCTTGAGGCTCTCGTCGGGTGTTACGCAAAGATGCGATTCTAAACAAAGTTTTTTGATTTTACTACCTACACTAATGGGGCAGGACGACGCTAAGAACATAATTATTCTAATCAGCGGAGATGCATTTTGCATAATATGCTCATTGTTTATGTTAACTCATTGGCACTAGAGCCAAGTCTGTTTGCGGTAGGTTTCTGATATAAATTTAACATGTTAGGTTGTGTAATGAATGACACCGTCCTTAATGAATGAGGAAATCGAAGCTTTCAAAGAATTAGATTGCAGTCGTACCCGTTGAACGGCTTCACGCGTGAGAATCACCTCAGACAAAAGATTAGACGCGGTTAAGGGTCTCTTACGAAACCGAAAAGCGGTCGAACAGTGGATAAGTACATATGCTACTTTCATTTTCCATACTTTAAACAAAACATTAGAGGAAAGCAAATAGAGCTTTCTAATACCATCATAACTCTGGGTCTTTATCTACGATATATTACGTCAGAATCAAAAGTCATTAATACCAGTTTCTGAAATTGCATCATCAGTACCGGGTGCAGTGAAATGAAGTCAGCAAAAGGTCATGTCAACTCTAATGAGGCTTATAGGATTAATAGCTACAAGATATTGTGAGTCTAAGTTTGTGTCGCGACATTGGAGCGAAAGTTGTGGCCGGCTGGCCGTTGAACCCGGGTCGCAAATCGCGGATGCATCTTTAGCACAAAGAATTTCATGTGCATTTCGAATATGGCACTTACTCGTTGTTTGTAATGCGTCATTGTGAAAGTGCAATTATTTATATTACAGTATGACCAGAAACATGAGAGCTGGCTGTACTTCGGAAGGAAATTAAAGAAACAATACTTACAGAGTGTGTAAATAAAATTGATAGTTAATTTTTTAACATTTTGACGTTCATTAGCTTCAAATAATGCACTTACTTAATAAAATAACGTAATAAATCTTTTACGTCAATTTAACTTATAAATACAGGGTGAATTATAAGTCGTGAATCGTAATGATTGTTTCTAACTCAGTTGATGTTGGACAACATAATGCACTAACTCAATTGCTTTAATTAGTCTTATTAAATTTGAGGTGTCCATACATTATTGTGAACACTGAAAGCACTCAATGTATGGATGGACACCTCAAATTTAATTTATTGAATCAGGCGTTACTTTACGCTGCGTTACCTTCTCAGTCTACTAACAAATATAGATCTAGCATCTCTTACGTTGGGGGTTTGTCTGATAAGATTTATGGCATTTTAAAATCAAACAATATTAATGTTGCCTTTAAGACTAACAACTCTTTGTACTCTAGGCTATGTAACCACAAAACACAGGTAGATAAGGGAACTAGATCGGGGGTATACAAGCTTACTTGTAATGACTGCAATGGGATATACGTAGGACAGACAGGCCGAAGTTTTAATACTAGATTTAAAGAGCATGTTTCGGCATATAGGAATGAGCATCCAGATAGATCGAATTTTGCAAAACATTTGTTGGAATCAAATCATTCATTGTTAGATTCAGATTCTTATGAAGTGTTACATTATTGCGGCAAGGGGTTGCGTCTGGATGCTCTGGAATGCATGGACATAAGTAGGTACAACACTATGGGGTCTATTATTAATGATCAGGTAATTTTAGTATCTTCTCCTTTACTGCGGCTTGGGTCGAATTTGAACAGTTAGTATTAATAAAATATGCCTTATAAATAAATAAACAAAAATTCAAGGTAGTTTTATAATATGTCAATAAAAGTTAATTTTTGTGGGGTAGTTTGAGAATAAGAAAAATAAAGTGGGTACTTGAGAAGTTACAGGGACAAGTTAAAACATTTGTCTTGGTTTGTTAGTTTAAAATTTGGTAGCATAGCATACGGTTGTGGTAACTCTGAAGATGAGCTCTGGTTGAGTTCGAAACGCATCAGTGTAGCTTGGTGGTGGTGATGGTTGGGTTTATGTGATTTGTGTGTGTTCGTACAGTGTGGAGGTGGAGGAACTGCATGAACGCACATTTCTTGCATAAACGTAACTATTGTAAGGTCGCGGGTGAGCAAAGTAATTGTTTTAGTTCATTACCTCAAATTTAATAAGACTAATAAAAAAACCGGCCAAGAGCGTGTCGGACACGCCCAAGGTAGGGTTCCGTAGCCATTACGAAAAAATCAAGTAATATTTTTCTAAGGATTTCGTATGTGTACGGAATCATCCAAGTTTAGGTATGTTTTATACCTAAGGCTACTATTTACTCTTAAACTACAAATAATTTCCAAGCAATCTTAGCCGCTATAATTTTCCTAGTAAATTTGATATATTTACTACCCTTCTGAATTTTTTCAAATTTTTCCACCCAACAGTTTAGATTTTAGAGGGGGGGGACGGCCGATTTTAATGAAAATTTTCACTTTAAAGTTGAATATTTCGCAAACAGATCACTGAATAGAAAAAACATGTTAGCAACCCCTATCCTAACCAATAGACCTATCCAACGATACCCCACACTATAGGGTTAGCCGAGAAAAAAAAAATCACCCCCACTTTACGTCTATGGGAGGTACCCTAAAAAAATTTTTTTTACTTTTTTTTATTAAATCACTTTGTCGGCGTGACTGATATATATATTACAGCTTTCTAGTACATACAGTCTCTGAGCTTAGCCGCGGACAGACAGACAGACAGACAGACAGACGGACAGACATGGCGAAACTATAAGGGTTCCTAGTTGACTACGGAACCCTAAAAATGAGTTAGTGCATTATGTTGTCCAACATCAACTGAGTTAGAAACATTCATTATGATTCACGACTTATAATTCACCCTGTAGGTATATCTTTTCCGTAGAGGGATTGACTAACCATGAAGTTTTGGGAAAATCTTATTACAAGTGTAGATCGATGAATCGCGATAGTGCCAAGGTTTCTAAAAAAAATAAATATTATGAAATAATAAAGGCTCATACCTGATTTACACTCTCGCCTCGTCACCTCGCCTCGCGCCTCGGCTCGTCGTCTCGCTCCGGACGCGAGCCTCAAAATCAAGGCAAATCACGAGACGAGGCGCGAGGCGCGCCTGTTCACACTCTCGTCTCGTGGCTCGTCCCGCAGTTCGTCTCGCCACTCGTACGCGAGTGTAAACCAGGTATGAGACATCGTGGTTTATCCTCATAGTGATTTTTCCTGCTATAAATAGAATAAATAGTTGACGCTTGTTTAGGCGGAAAATTCCAGGCTCACAATAAGAGATGACACGACAGAAAAACAAATTCTTTCCTTTTTAATTTATAGTCGAACAAATAAATAAATGAATAGTGACTGAATGTCAAAACAACTCTTGGAATTGTCTTCATTATTTTCTTGAAGGCATGTGTTACCTGATTACTGAAGAGAAATAGTTCTTTCTAACAAGCACAGTACTCATTCACGGCTTTTGTAAGCGGTGTTAACACTTAACAGTCCCGCATTATGTTCACAATGTGTCTCTCTCGTTACAGTTATCTGTGCATAGATTAATATTGTTTTCATATTTTAAATAGACTGGTCATACTTTCTTTTCCTCGTGTATTGTTTGTAAGTTGGCTGAGGCGATGTAAGCGTTCACACTTATTGTCATTCTAAGTGGATGGCTAACTCGAGTGCGCTCGTTACGCTGTTGCTTTTCGTGAATTTTAGCAGCCATCAAGTTACAAGCTACAAAGTTTTCTTTTATGTTTGTATCAACTTACATATGTTAGTTTGTAGTGCAAGTATCCAGCATAAAAATAATAGCGGAGTTCAAAAAGTTTGATATATTAACGCCGTATGAAAGTGTTTCCGTTCACGTTCACGTCAAAGTGTCATGTTGTTTCCAGTCAGTCGTTTTGTACTGTTAACAACCATTAAATATGCTGAAACTTTTTGGTTTCCACTCTTCCTATAAATGATCGGTTTTTAAGTTTAACAACTGCTGTATATTATGTACCCACAGTCTACAATAAAAAGATTTGACTTTGACTTTGTCTTTGACTTTACTGAGCTCTAAATAAAAGTATTATTATTACATTAATTATTAACAGCTTTGAGCCATTTAGTTACTAATAGGAACTTTACTCTATATTACTGATAATGATAAGCCGCGAGTCTAGGTATTTTTGGTAACATTCGAGTACCTACTTTATATTTTTTGAAAAATATTCGAGTCGGTACTCGGGTTTAAGTTTTTGCATTGGTTTTAAATAGCCGTGGTGGCTTAGTGTTTTGACTTATGGCCTCTCAAGCAGAGGGTCGTGGGTTCAAATCCCGGCTCGCACTTCGAGTTTTTTGGAATTCGACGCTAGTACCTCTAATATTATTTAAGCTGTCAGAAGTAAAGCCACAATATTCTTAAGGTTGGTTCGTACGGAACTCGACGCTCTATTTTCATTGATATAAAATGTCAAATGAGTATTCGTTTAAAAAAGATTCTAAATGTACCTATATATAAAGGACATAAGCGACATAAGCATAATTTCGCGCTTAGTTTTCGAATATCATAAATATTCGAACGTCAATTTAAGTATTCGTGTATTACATCCAGCACTGTGTTTTCGTATTTTGTTGTTCTTGAATGGGTTCATCACTACTCAAAATTTTTTATACTAATATTCTGCAAAATAATGTACGAACCAAGTTCTAAAATAATACCTACATAGTATAATACCTCACCTACAGAATGATACGTGTATAAAATCCAACATGGAAAAACCCGTTGTTATTTGACATGTATGCTAATGTTTTTTTATTAAATGCGTACTCAACTCATAATATTTTTCAGATATTAATGTCGGAACGTAAACATTGGAAAAGCGTTAAGTCCTTGATTTGACCGCCATGACTGATGCATTGAAAATTAACACATAGCTTGGTTGAGTAGCACAAGGTTACTTTTCGGTTGGTTTGAACGTCGCGAATGAGATAATGAAAAATGAACGCAGGTCATTCCTAAGGAGGATACGTTCCTAATTGCGAGGTCAGCTCTGAAAGAAGTGAATTGTTTCCAAAATTAAACGCCTACTTTAACATGTTGTTCAGATTTCATCTTTCTTTTCTAACGAATAGAGTTCTAAATTAAAATAACTAAGCAATCAAGGTTGAAGTAGTTATGGTAGATGTCAAACATTAGTACGGGATCTGATTACAAGTTTAGCCATATCATCGAGTAACACGTATAAGTCCTTAACCACCCCAAAGTTACGTTAAATATCACACAGTCTTACTGAGTTCCACTGGCCACGTTGATGGGTATATCTATCGTCAGGTTTTTTTGGTCTGGCAGTGCAGGGTAATTGTATTGTGACGGACATCGGGACGGTGTACATGTAAAGTGGGATTTATTCTCGTCTAAAGCCATAGAGTGGCGTGTCGTTGGAGAGGTCTTTTAAATATTGTAGGTTTGCTAAGACCACTTTTCGATTTAGGGATCAGTTTGCAAAATATTACGCTTTAAAGTGTTTATTTTTGTTAGAATCAAGTGTTGTGGGACAAGCTAAACACTAAACGGTTGGCTTGAAAAATCTGAAAAAAATAAAATAAGGACCACTATCAAAGCTTAGTAAGCTGTCGCATGTTAGTACGGATCCCTGCACTGCGCGTGGCGCGACACACACTTGGTAGGTTTATTACATTACTTTGGAGTGCTATACTTGTCCCCATGTAGTACTCGATAAAGTACTTAAGTAAACTTTCAATCAGGGGCTAAATTCAGGAACGGCCCAACACGGTTTGCGAGCGATAATTCGATCGTTTGCGAGGGGTTTGGGCTGAGATTGGGATGAGCCTTATTTATTTACTAGCTTTTGCCCGCGACTCCGACCGCGTGGAATTAGTAATTTGGGCAGCTTATTTTTTTATCCAATTTGCTTTTTCATCAATTATGGCTCTCCTTAGATCCTTCCGGAAGAAGTGAAACTTCATAATAAACCAACCCGCTCCCAATCCGCCCCAACCCGCTCTCAACCCGCCCCCAACCCGCTCCCAACCCGCTCTCAACTCGCCCCCCACCCGCCCCCAACCCGCTCTCAACCCGCCCCCAACCCGCCCTCAACTCGCTCCCAACCTGCTCCCATCCCACCCTCAACCCGCTCCTAACCCGCCCCCAACCCACTCCCAACCCGCCCCCAACTCGCTCTCAACCCGCCCCCAACCCGTTCCTAACCCGCCCCCAACCCGGTCCCAACTCGCCCCAACCCGCTCCCAACCCGCTCCTAACCCGCCCCAACCCACTCCTAACCTAATTTATTATTTTTATTTATTTATTCATTTATTTATTTACAACGCGAATTAACAGGAAAATAAGGCTCATCCCAAGCTCAGCCCATTCCTATCCTCTCGCAAACGATTGAATTACCGCTCGCAAACCGTGTTGGGCCGTTCCTGAATTTAGCCCCAGATCTCGTACTACATGTCTTCTAAATTCCAAGTTAAAACAACTATGAAATAAAATATCACGTCACGATATTATTAGCATGTATTTGTATGTAGGCAGGATTGCGGGCGGAAGTGGCCGATTTTCCGCGCGCGCGCACCAGAATGATCTTCAGTCACATCCGTCCACAGCGGCCCATCGCGATGCAGTCATCTAGCTAATTAATAGCTTTGTCCATCCAGATACTAAATGCTGGTCAAGCGATGGTCTGCAAGAATTATACGTTTTGATTACGGATGTTGCGACAAGTACACGACCTATAGCTAAAAGCCATGCTGTCATTGTTAGTGACCGTGGTAAAACATTGTGTGTATACACCGTGAAATTTTAGTGGTTGTTTTCCCGAAACGAGGTGATTTAGTATCGATTGTACAATCGATTTATAATTACTATTTTGACTAGAGTCAAAAATCCAATTGTGAAATACGAAAGTCGAAAATGACCGCAAACCAATAGTAACGCTTCGTTGGTACCTGGGCCATTCTACTTTTCGTTGACCAGTCATTTTTAGTAATGTGCTCTTCAAATATTTTTTTTTACAAAAACGGTAAAGTGCTCGGTTTTATCATTAAAGATTTAAATAGGCACATAATTAAGCTTATATTTAAAATTATCACTACGCATAAAAAGTAATCATTAATATCTATAAAGTAGGTAACGCAGTGGACATGCGTGTCCCCGCCATTTGTATGGAAATTGGTGTATTTTCCGCTGAGTTACCAGTTTTTTCCACAAAATTTCTTTGAATTTAAAGTTTTTTTGCTTTAAAATATTAAATTTAGTTATTTCAGTTTTCATATAAGTTATTTACACTTGAAAAAAATCACCAGGTATGCCTTATATTTCACGAAAGATTAATGGTTACTTAAAAGTAGAATGGCCGACCTAACCTATCGTACGATCGTACGCTACTTGTACCAACGAAGCGTTACTATTGGTTTGCGGTCATTTTCGAATTTCGTTTTTCACAATTGGATTTTTGACTCTAGTCAAAATAGTAATTATAAATCGATTGTACAATCGAAACTAAATCACCTCGTTTCGGGAAAACAACCACTAAAATTTCACGGTGTATACCTACCGCGTTTATATGTAAGTAGGTTTTTGTTAAATCGTTATCACTCTTAACTACTGCAGGCTGTCCGCGGTGCAAAAGGTAACATTATGATTTTTGGAAGCACAAGTACCTACTTACTACTTAGGTATTTGGCGTGTTTTTTCAACCTCTCATTTAACTTGAAACATTCGTATGTTTGTGTGTAAAATTTATAAACCACTTGTATCGGATTGAGCTGAAATTTGTCACACTTACATAATTATGTAAGGCCGGTGATAACATAGTAATCTGGTACTTAGTGAAATTCTGACGGTCCGGCCATGATTGTCTCCGCAAGATGAGACTCTTCAACATGGTTAATGGTATGGCATCGACTTGAAACTTAGTGCGGATATGTAGTTTGGATGAAAATGCAAGTAAAGTTAATAAAAAAGCTTCTATTACTAATAATACTTTAACAAAATTTATTTTGAAATGTGACTAGCAGTCGATCTTTGGAACTTTACTACAAGGGTACAATAAAAATTAAATGTATTTTAAAAGTAACATTTAATTTTAATGTTTTCAACTTTCCAATACTCGTGAACATCGTGATCGATAAATTCGGACACATCAGAATGTGAAATTTCAAAAAGGTCGTTATAATTATAAAAGTTTTCTGTTTGATCATTCCGGTAATCCGCCGCGACAGGGCTTCCTTCGGCCACACTTCCTCATTTCTGCAAACTTTGCCAATACCTACCTATTTAATACTTCTGGATTGGCATCATCTTGTAAGTTTCTAAATTGCGGTTGGCTGGCCTTTATTGCCACAATTAATAAGGTTTAAACTCTCTTCTAATTTTGATTTAATTTTGATTAACTTTAGGGAGGACGATCTTAATGGATTGTGGTAAGCAGACACCACTTTCGTTATTACCCTTATTCCAATAAGAGGCTACCGATATCAAACAGCTGTTTGAAATCATTTGAGTTTTACAATAACAAACGGGTTTTGTCAGGTTCGTGTACCTACTTGCATTATACATTACTTATAATGCAAGTAGGTACACGAACCGACGAGGTAGGTGACGTTATTCATTTGTTTTCGTATTCGCAAACAATGACATTTTACATCATACAATAGGTATCTATTCATGTTTAACATTACGGGTTTTTGTTGTAATTCGGCGAACATACAAAACTTTCTAACAATTAAACATGTCAACCGCAATTACGTTGGTTCAATAATTATATGCCAGTTTTTTATGCATAAATGAATTTGCCATAGGTAGATGCATACATATGCGTACACGAATAGCTATACGAGACGAGAAACTGTGTTGTAGCTGGTATCTTCAAAGTTTCTCTGTGCAAGAGGTGCAATTTCCTCGTTATCACGCAACGTTTGAGGCAGACGGCAGCAGCTAAACGCCATAAATGTTTCGCAAATCCAGTAAAAGTGTTGTGGGCGTAATGCACAATGCGACAATAGTACTGACGACGTAATCGCTGTTTTCTATCGGATTGGCTGCGGTGTCGCGCTCGGCTGCTCCCTCAACACCGCTCGTCACTTTTTCACACTGTTCACTTCACGAACAGAAAGTTAAGGATTTTATTTTTCACATGATAAATAAACACGGCACGCAATGAATAATACCTACGCGCGTTCAATTATTTTGCCAACCCCAAATGGTTTCCTTTGTTTCTCGAAATTCCCACAATGTGACGACAATGCGCAATTTTAGATACACCTCAGTACTAACAAGCCAACATATTATTTGTAATCAATCATGCTAGCGAGGCCAAGTGACCTTGCACTTTTCCGATAAATGTTTTTTTAAACACTCTGCATGATTGCGTAGTCGACAAGCGATTACCCAGTGAGAACACCGCAATTGTCATGAACAATGACGAAGCTCTATGTATGTGCCTGCGCATACTAGCTAACCTCCGCTAAACTTATGTACTTACGGGTTATCTTGCAAAGGCATCCGCCATTTTGTTGAGCGTTTTAATGTTTAATGCGCTAGAGTGAACGGGGACTGTGGTCAATGTTTTTGCTTTGTCGCGGTAATAACATTAGCTTTTGTAAAGATCCGCGCTGTAAGAAGTAGGAGTTACTTACGTCTTCTATGTTTAGCTTTATCTAAATACTAGCCTTTATCCACGGCTTCGCATGCGTAACTAAGCCATACCTATACAAATTACAGTCGAATTTAAATTCCGGAGTCTTCATTTAAGTTGTATGATGAGATGAACACACGTGCAAAATTTCATATCTCTAGACTTAGCAGTAAAGATTTTGAAATTTTACCTGGATTCCGTGTGATAACATAGATAAAAAGTAGCTTACGTGTTATACCATTGTTAAGTGAAAATTTCAACCTCATACGAATATTATCCGGTCTGAATAATATTTATATTTAGATTTGCTAGCTACAAGCACGGCAAAAGAAATCTCTATCTGATACTGAAATACTTTAGTTCTATTAACAATTATATATTTTACACACTTTCTGCAAGTACACTAGACGGCCGGAATGTAATAAACGAAAACCTGAGCCGGGTCGGAAGTTTTGCTGTCTGAATCTCCGACTTTAAATATTTTTCACTTTCTCGGATTCAAACTTTAATCATGTTGACTACGCACCTGCTGGAATATGTGTTTAAATTAATTCTAAGCAAAAAAATCGTAAAAAGTTTATTATTATTTTGAAATTGTAATCCTATCTTTTAGTCAATTATATCGGAAAAACATAGGACTTTTCATATTAAACTTAAGCATAGCATAGTTATTCGTACCTAATAAATAATGTTTCCTCAGTTTCTGTGCTGTAATTGTGAAGGATAAGACGGAGTGATATGAAGAATTTTAGATGAATATATTAATTACTAGCTGACCCCGCAAACGTTGTTTTGCCATACATCACCCAGGAGTATAAAATATAGCCTACGACCTATTCTCAGACCACCGAGTGTAGAGAAAAAAGTTTCATAAAAATCGGCCAAGCCGTTTCGGAGGTGTTCGGTAACAAACACCGTGACACGAGATTTTTATATATTAGAAGATTACAACCGTCAACCATCTAGCTGAGACGTATGGAATTAGATCGGTTCCATTAAATTCAATTTTTATTCCACAATTGGATCACTCTTCCTGGTAGCCTATTGGTTTGAGTGGTCTTTCAAGCAGATCGTCGTGGGTTCGAGCCCACCGGGCTTGCGCCTCTTGGGTTGACTTGAAATTTACCAAGAGCTTTACGGTGAAGGAAAGCATCGCGAGGACATCTGTTGACACCTGCGAAGAAATTGTATGGTGTGTATGAAGTTCCCAATCCTCACCCGGGCCGTGTGGGAACTACGGCTCGAGCCCTCTCATTCAGAGACGAGGCCTTTGATCTGCAGGGGGACTTATATAAGCCAAGTTGACGGTGATGACTCATATTGTGAGCAAAACATGAAGGAAAAGTTCTTTTATCTGTAATTTTGATAAGTACCTACATTTTTTTATAGATGTTGTTAACCTTTGTTTTAGGACGAGCCTTTGCCGATCGCTAATGCGCATGCGCTGCACGGAGTGCCGCCTCCGTCCGCGTCGCCCGTGGAGGCGCAAGCGCCCGCGCGCACTACCGCGGCGCCCGCGCCTGCCAGCCAGACCAAGGAGGACGCGTTGAACCGCGCAGAGACCAAAGTAGACGAGAACAAATTACAGGTACGTTGCAAAACATACCGTATTTCTACTAAAATAAAAATAAGTGGTGTTCGCTCTCCAAAAAAGGGCATTTTCATTAAAAAGTGCACCCGGTACTTTTTGTATGAGGAACTTTTGGGGTTTTCTTATTAAGAATCAATGAGTGCTATTGACTTCGATGATTCAAAAATGTCCTTGATTTTACGTGCAATTTTTGGGTCAGTTTTATGACCAAAAAAACAGTACGAAAAAAATCAAAAAAATTGACTCAAAAAATAAAGCCACATTTCTTATTTGCGAAAATGAATAGTACTTACTCGTGATTTTGAATAAGAAAACCCCTAAAATCCTCTTTAAAAAAAACCGGCCAAGAGCGTGTCGGACACGCACAAGGTAGGGTTCCGTAGCCATTACAAAAAAATCAAGTAATATTTTTCTAAGGATTTCGTATGTGTACGGAATCATCCAAGTTTAGGTATGTTTTATACCTTAGGCTACTATTTACTCTTAAACTACAAATAATTTCCAAGCAATCTTAGCCGCTATAATTTTCCTAGTAAATTTGATATATTTACTACCATTCTGAATTTTTAAAAATTTTTCCACCTAACAGTTTAGATTTTAGAGGGGGGGGGGACGCTCGATTTTAATGAAAATTTTCACTTTAAAGTTGAATATTTCGCAAACAGATCACTGAATAGAAAAATCATGTTAGCAACCCCGCAATGGTTTTAAAAGACCTATCCAACGATACCCCACACTATAGGATTAGTTGAGAAAAAAAAATCACCCCCCCTTTACCCTAAAAAAAATTATTTTTTTGTTTTTTATTTTACAACTTTGTTGGCGTGACTGATATGTATATTCATGCCAAATTACAGCTTTCTAGTACTAACGATCTCTGAGCTTAGCCGCGGACAGACAGACAGACAGACAGACAGACGGACAGACATGGCGAAACTATAAGGGTTCCTAGTTGAGTACGGAACCCTAAAAAGTAAAGAGTACACTTTTTATTGAAAATGCCAATAAATCTAAAATAAAAGTTGAGTAAAGTAAAATAATTTTAACGTGCACACGGCAGCAGTTAACATATTTTTAAATTTTTTTGAGACAAGGTTTTTTTTTATATAAGAGGGGGCAATAGGTGATGAGTTTTATTTCGCATATATTACACAAAGTTTAGAACAACTAAAGATATACTTAATATCGGATTCGTTATTGGTAGTACTTATATGTATACAACATGATATTAAAAAAATAGTTACGATCATCAGTATTATGCTAATCATCAGTATTAATTGGTAGCTCAAATATGGAAATGTGTGGTTTTTCTACGCTTGGATATGATAGCTCTGTACATAATTTCTGTGTTCATGTGGCCCATTTGCCCATTTTATCATGTACAGTACGTTGAAAATATATGTTGTAAATACCTCGAATTTTAAGCACGAAGGTATAAATTTGACATTTATGCACCATATCAAGTTAGGTACTGTTCTAAGACTTTCCTAAGGCGTCAAACTATCACCACAGCAGTTTTAGTACTTGAAGCGTAACAAACAGACAAATCAACAAACAAATTCACATTCGCATTTATAGTATAATATTCGTTCGGATTATCTATTTCCTGTTCGGATTATCTATATACTACAACGAAATGGAGGCTTTAAAATTAACAGAATACATAATTTGATAGTTTCCTGAAGTAAAAAAAATATTTATCTAGTTACTTTCTTCTAGACAGGATAGTAAGCAGTAAAATTTACTTCGCAGAAAAGTCCCTTAGCAAATGCAAACATTTAGGGCATATTTTATTGACTTCTATCGTACAAAATCGTGACCATGAACTATTATTACCAACACAAAACTTGGTTCAGATTTAAGCTGTCAGTAACTTATCTCATTAACACCGCCTAAGGTAAATTAGTTATCGAATTCAACCAAACAAATTTAAACAAGCAATATTGAATAACCAAGTTTTAATTTTAATTTATATTGGTATTCGTGTAAACTTACTTAGATATAATATTTTCTTTCCAATTTTTCATAATTTTGCTATCACAAATACTTCAATAGTCACAATAGTATTAGGTACATCAGATGTCATATGAAGGGTACACGGAGAGAACATGTCTAGTCACCTCAGCAAATTTTTGAGTTATAGCGGTTTAAAAGTTAGTCAGCCCGAACAATTACTATGGTATCCATTTTTTAAACGTGAAAAAAAAACAGATATCCATATTTAATCCAATGGTAAATTATAGTAATTTGCGAGCTCTACATTTTGAGATTAAAATCAAATTTTTCAAAAAAGGTGACTATAGATATGTTCCTTACATGTACCTTTCATAATGCTGACAGGAAAATAAACGAAGTTATTACTTTATTAACGAGATGTTCCCGTAAATAGTTTATTTCATTCAAGCCGTGTTGAATCTAGAAAGCTATTTAAAACAGTAAATTGATAACTTAATTGATAACCTTTGACAATAAGCGAGAAAATTGTTTTAATGTCCAACGGAGTGTGGGGTATTCTCTTGTTAGTTACGCTTACTCATAGAGATAATAATACGAACTAAAACGACTCTAACTACCAAGTGAAGGGCGCTTCATTTTGGTAAAAGGAAAGCCTGTTTGAGGCAGTTTAATAGCGCAAGAATCTTTGAGACGTTCTCCGTTCTCCCCACGTGGGAGCATATAAACTAACCCCGGCAGCCAATATTTGATCCATTACACGCGTCATTGTGAACCAAGCTGCGTGCGGTGACGATAATTGATGATCGTGTAAATTGCAATACAAATTATCGGGTTTCAATTACGCACAGATGTTTATGTGCTTCAACAATCTCGCCATTCACAGTGAGGTTAAAGTTTTGTACTCAAATTGACTAGTTGAGTGCGAATGTTCATTGAAGCGCATGGTTGCGGGGACGTATGATGTCACAGCGCAGCTTTCTCCCGCCTGTAGTTTCCGCACTGCACCGCCCACGCCGCGACAGTTGCAACGCGTGAAAGCAGCAGCCTCTATCGTTTTATTACTTAGGTACCGAACCGAAATTGACCAATTTTAAGCAATATACGATTTCATATTCAATTTAATGAGGCTTGACACTAAACTTGTCTCGTATGCGGCTAAGTGAAAAGAAAGCGGCAGGTACTTACGTATTTATGTTATTGCGTTTTTATTGATATTGTATTAAGTACTGCAACGATAAATGTCTTAACTAACAAATCTCTCATTTTAGTTTACATTCTCGCATTCCAGTTTATATGCAGTTTCTCCATTTGCTATTTAATGAAACTAAGGACTTAATAATTTTCCAGTCCATCTAATATTCAAACCTCAGTTGTTTAATAGGTTTAGATAAGAATTTGTGGCTACAAATTGTAGTTGCTAAATAGTTTTAGTCTGTATACTTAAGCGCTTTGTTCAATTTCTGCAACACCTTATATTCAAATACAAGCACCCTCGCTGCCGGGAGCCCAGCGGGTGCTGAAATCTGGGCATTCACGATTTTGGTGTGCGTTATTCGGCAAACAGCGCGGGCCGTCTGTTAGAGAGATAATAGCGTAGGGAAACGGAGCGTAGCGAATGTTGAGATCGACCTTCTAGCACCTTCTGGGCATTAAGGAATCAAACCACAGCAACTGATATCCAAACTTGGTTTATTCACAAACCACTCTGAGTATCTTTAATTTTATATATAATCGAAGAAATATGATTCAAGTGTATACGGGGACGACACGAACAAATATTGTATATAATGTAAAAATAAAATTGGGACGTTTACAATGCTCACAATGGTACGGCCATGGCAGGAAAGAGACAGAGACAAGAGAGTTATTCTCTACCATAGATAAACAAATAAGTGGTGTAGAGCATAGACATAGTAAATCCAACACTCCTCCTTATGCTGTACATCACTTAGATATACAATTATATGACTCTATACAATGAAATTTTAAAACGACTCTACATAACTTCAACTAGAACAAAGTTAATGTATAATAGTGACTCTACCATTTTTAAATACAAACTCGATAGTTCATTGCGACAAAGGCCTTAGTTTAAGACATTCTACAAAAAATTTATGTTTCTGAATACACAATGGTTTTGTAAAAACATCAGCTATCATTTCCTCTGTACAAAGGTATTTCACATTAATTAGTTTTTCCTGTATTAAGTCCTTTACAAAGTGATACCGCAAGTCAATGTGTTTAGTTTTTCTATGGGAATATTCTTTAACTAACAACAATTTCTGAGCACTTTGATTGTCATTATAAACAGTGACATCAAAGTGTTTGTCAATTATTTCCATCAAGAAATTCTTGACAAAGCAAATGTCCTTGCATACGTCGCTAATAGAGAGATATTCAGCTTCAGTGCTCGATAAAGCTACACATCGTTGCTTGCGTGCTTCCCAATTGATGACATTATTACCAAGTTTAACTACAAAGCCAGTATATGACTTGCGGTCTGTTAAGTCATTGGCCCAGTCTGCATCTGCGTAGGCATTTATTTCAAAGTTATTATCCTTTTCAAAATGGAGACCATAATTTATTGTCCCAGCCAAATACCTCAATATACGCTTTGCAATGCGCCAATGACTGACATTAAAACATGTGCTGAACTGACTTAAATGACTACAGGCGAATGAAATGTCTGGACGAGTGGAAACAGACAAAAACATTAGAGAGCCTAAGAGCTGTCTATATTCATATACATTGTCATCCAAACATTTATCGGATTTTTCCAGTTTACAGTTCATTGGCAAAGGTGTGGAAACTGGCTTACAATCGCTCATATTGTATTTATTCAACAATCGCCCTATATACTCAGATTGATCCAAAACAGTTACATTTTTGTTCTTAGTAACATTCATACCCAAACAATTTTTTAATTTACCCAGATGCCGTATTTCAAAGTGCTGTTCGAGCAATGATGTAACTGCCTCTATACAACCATTGTGAAAGACATAAAAGTCATCAACAAATAATGCCAAGATAATATACTCATCATCAGTTTTCTTAATATACACACAAGGCTCGCACTTACTCTGCTTATAACCATTTTGCGACAAAACTGTGTGAATCCTAATGTTCCACATACGACTAGCTTGTTTTAAGCCGTAAATGCTCTTCTTGAGCAAACAAACCTTATTATTATGGCTATCAGATTTGAAACCAGCTGGCTGCTCCATATAGATCTTTTCATCTAACGCGCCGTTTAAAAACGCTGTGGTGACGTCTATATGATCCATACATAGGTCCAGCTGATTTGATATAGCAAACAAAATACGCAAAGTTGAATGTCTAACAACGGGTGAATAAGTATCAGAATAATCTATTCCTACCTTTTGACTATAACCACAGGCAACTAATCTAGCTTTGAATCTAGTAAATTTACCTGCCGCATCGTACTTTTTCTTGAAAACCCACTTGTTTTTGAGAACATTAACATTTTGCGGACGATCAACTAATTCCCACGCATCATTTTTGATCATGGAATCGAACTCACACGTCATAGCGCCGTACCATTCATCCTTTTCAGGTGAATTCATAGCATCATAATACGTTAGTGGTTCATATGATGCACTCGCTGCGGCCAACAGTGATGTCAAATGATAATCATTAAACCTCTCAGGGAAAATACCTCGAGTACTACGAACAGGACGAGAGATAGACGCGTCGGCAGATACCGGCCTAATCTGCTCTCCTCCTCGAGATGTAGAGGGCGGAAGAGGGTTGACGGAGCCACATAGCCCGCCATCCTCGCCGTCATCCTCGGAGATATCTACAAAAGTAGTACCACGCACAGGACGAGAGATAGACGCGCCGGAAGACTCCGACGTAATCTGCTCTCCTCCTCGAGATGTAGAGGGCGGTAGAGGTTTGCTAGTGCCAGATAGCACGCCATCCTCGCCGTCACCCTCAGAGACATCCTCGGAAGTGCGGTAATGGTCAGACAGTGGTGACATCATCTCCACATCTGAAACCACAGAGGAATTATTATTAGACTTTTCATTCAAAATATCACATTGACTCTTACTAATATTATTACCATTATCACAGTTACTATTAAAACTATTATCACGGTTATCTAAAATATTATCACAGCGAGAATTATCATCATAAATAAAATGATCAAAAATTGTAAAATTTGCTCTATTCTGCTTGGCCCCCGCACGCAATACATTATTATCCATAAATTTATCCTCAAGGAAAACAACACTTCTAGAATATAAAACCTTTTTAGGGTTATGAGGGTCTATCAGGCGGTAGCCCTTGCACGTTTCACCATATCCAACAAAAATAAATTGTTTAGCCTTAGCATCTAACTTACGCCTTTTCTGATGAGGTACATGTGAATAAGCTAGACAGCCAAAAACGCGCAGATGACTGAGATCAATATCAGATCCAGTCCACTCACACTCAGGAATTCTATCTGATAATGCTCTGGTAGGCGACCTATTTTTCAAGTAAATAGCTGTCATAACAGCTTCGCCCCAATAGCGATCAGACAAATGAGACTCCTGCAGCATGGCTCTAGCCTTTTCAAAAATAGTGCGATTTGCTCGCTCACTAACCCCATTTTGAGCACTGCTATAAGGACAAGTTGTTTGGTGAATAATGCCTTCCCTCTTTAGAAAATTGGACATATTTTTATTACAGTATTCAGTACCATTGTCAGTGCGCAAAATTTTGATACGCAAACCAGTCTGTTTTTCAACCATAGTTTTAAAGATAATGAAATGGGAACTTACATCAGATTTATTCTTCAGAAGATAACCAAAGGTTTTTCTAGTGTGGTCATCGGTGAAGGTGAGCAAATAGCGAGCTCCGCTCCAGCTGGGTACTTGAATCGGTCCGGCAACGTCACTGTGTACTAGGTCCAGGGGATGAGCAGCACGCCCTGCACTAGACTGAGGAAATGATGTTTCACACATTTTCCCCGTAAGGCAGGCGATACAGCGAGTGGGCACACCGTCTTCATGCTGAAAAACGACACCACACTTATTTCCACCACCCAGTAAAGACATACCTTTAGGATTCAGGTGTCCTAAACGTCTGTGCCACACAGACATAGGAGCACAGGCTACAGCATTGGCACTCATGGTTCCTAGCCTAGACTGTAGGGACATAGAGTGACCTAATTGGGAGTCAGGTCGCACTTGCAATTTTAATTTGTAAAGCCCATTATTTTTAAAAATATCTAAAACTTTGTTGCCTGTGATTTGACAATTACTGTAAATACTACACTTATCATTGGAAAAAATAACAACATAGCCATTATTGGTGATTTTGCTAACAGACATCAAATTGTTTGACAAATTTGGCACATACAGAACATCGTTCAAAGATACATTAGAAGAAATAACAGTCTTACCAATAAGTTCACTATCTAATTGCTGTCCATTAGCCACAGAAATTATACACTTCTTCTTGATAGCATCTTGTAGTAGTGCAGGATCCCCACACATATGCGAAGTAGCGCCGCTGTCCACAATGAACTCGTTGGAATGAGATGCTGAATATGCAGATGCATACATAGTGTGTTCCGCTTCTTTCTTCCTGGATTGTTCCCTCTTCTTCTTGAAACAGCGACTGGCAAGATGACCGGGCTTATGGCAATATGAACAAGTTAACGGTGATTTCCTCCTTCTGGCTACATAAGCCAAATTATCTGTTACACTGTTACCATTATGACGCCGATGATATTCCTGTAGCAGTCGAGTTCGTACGACTTCGCTACATAATCTGGTTGTCAAACCTGCTGTCTCGAGACTGGAAACTAAAACGTTGTATTCTTCGGGTAAACCAGACAGTAAAATTTCGGCTATTTCTTCGTCGTCAATTTTTCTCCCAATATCCGATAACTGCGTGACGAGCTTGAGCACGCCTTCAATATACTCGGGCATACTCGAAAAATGGCTATATTCGACACGATGAAGTTGTCGTAGTAGTAAAACTCTTCTATAAAGCCCCTTGTCTTCGAAAGTAGCCGAAAGCAATCCAAATGCATCCTTAGCGGTCTTTGCTTCACGAATAATTTGGTATAAATTTGGTTGACACGACAAAGATAATTTTGCCAACGCTCGTGCATCACGCGTCGAGTCAGTGTCGGTTCCCAGTACGCAATTCCACAATCCTTCAAGAGTTAGCACCATTTTAATAGCAAATTTCCAATTAATCCAATTATCCAATCCATTTAATTTTTCAATAGAAGTTGACATTCCCGAGGTCAAGTTGGTCTGTCCCACGTGGTCGTTGCTGCGGTCGTTCGACTCAGGCATTCTTATATGATTCTTACGCCACTAGAATCTGCTATTCTTAGCTTTAAAAGATGTCAGTCTGGGCAATTAACCTGTTAGAGAGATAATAGCGTAGGGAAACGGAGCGTAGCGAATGTTGAGATCGACCTTCTAGCACCTTCTGGGCATTAAGGAATCAAACCACAGCAACTGATATCCATACTTGGTTTATTCACAAACCACTCTGAGTATCTTTAATTTTATATATAATCGAAGAAATATGATTCAAGTGTATACGGGGACGACACGAACAAATATTGTATATAATGTAAAAATAAAATTGGGACGTTTACAATGCTCACAATGGTACGGCCATGGCAGGAAAGAGACAGAGACAAGAGAGTTATTCTCTACCATAGATAAACAAATAAGTGGTGTAGAGCATAGACATAGTAAATCCAACACCGTCCCTGTCGGCGATAGAGGTATATTGGCTCGCCAAACCCATGTCTACCGCAGACATATTCATTTGTGCTGAAACATAACATTTGCATTGATTACTCCACACTGTACAGGATTTAATTGCTTCTGGAACAGTTACTCTGCTTGACATTAGAATATTCGGAGTTCTTATAACACCAAAAAAATGTTACACGATTTTATGGACGTAATCAAAAACCCACGATGTTAGATACCAATAATGACTTGCAGAATAAAGAGTAAGACAGTTCAATGACTCGCAAATCGTAGGTATATTGGCACTGGCTGATCTTGAATGGAAATATTTTATGACTTAGAATAGAGGTTAACTTGGGTCATAGTTAAGTTAAAATTTCGTCAACTTGACTGCACCTTGTAAAATATTTAAACGACAACATTAAAGCTCCCCCTAGTAATTATTTTAATGGGAGAGCAGTTTTAAAGGCTTACAATAACGAGGTACTAAAATACTAAAGTCTTGATGGAGTTGACCGACTGAAAAGCGTCTAAAATGCCCTGCAAACATAATGACTTGTTGAGAGGCGAAGCTCCGGTACTATCTATCTGAAAACATTTTATAACTTAGCTACCTATAATCATGCTGAAATTCAAACAACATAAAGATTAGGAGCCTGTTTGACGCGGTAAAGTAATTGAAAAGTGAGATCTGATTTCAATGTGGATGTTCTTTGTATTCGAATCACATTGATATACACTATAAATGAAAACAATGGACAATTACTGTTAAGAAGTTATACTAAGTACTAAAAATTATGAGAGGGAGGATAACGAGCAAGCGGGTCATCTGATGGAAATTGATCACCACCGCCAATAAATATCAACAACTCAAAGAGAGTCACCAATCTGTTGCCGGCCTTTAAAGTAACCTACTTATATCACAACTTCTTCGCTTCTCCTGGTCTCAATGAGCACAGGGATTTTGTTTTCATAGCTTTTATTAAGTGATGGTAGTACTTACACTAGTGACCCATTTTTGAGCAATGAAATATAAGAGCCGCTCTTAGCCATATTGGCGCCTTGCGCTTTAGGTCGCGTTATATTTCTACTCCTTTTATTATTGGTTCCATGGATGTAACTATAATTATTGTTTTGTTATGAATACGGTGTACATTCATTACTTTTCCTAAACTGCACGAGACGTTGATGGTGATGTCAATTCATTAATGTATTTTATTTATTGACTATTGTTAATTATTATACAAAGAGAAATAGTGAGAGAAATATCTTTTTTAGGGTACAAGAAGTAAAAGATATTAGCTAGTTTGGTATGGGTATACGACGTTAATATCCATGCTGATAAAGAGATAGAAGACATTTTTTTAAATAGGTACATATTTTTGATACCACACCTACACGAAAAGTGAGGATGATTTTTTTCTCGTCTATCCCATGGTGTGAAGTGTCGTTTGATAGGTTTTTAGGGTTCCGTAGTCAACTAGGAACCTTTATAGTTTCGCCATGTTTTTTTAATAATATTGCAGGTTTGCGAAACTATTTTCGATTCAGGGATCCCTTGTGCGAGATTTTAAGTTAAGTATAATGCAAATTTCAAACGCTTTGCTAAATAACAAAGTTAAAAGGAAAACGTTCACGCCTGCGTAGGCTTAGCAAGGTAGTGAATAGAAGTACTTAGTTCAAAGTTTAATATTGTTAATGTGTTTTATAATATTGTCTATGTATTCAATATTTGTTTCATAGTTAGTACGGAAATTTACACCACGCATGCCCTGAAACATAGTTGGCCAGTTTTCAATGATAAAGTAAATATTTTTGTGTTGTTGAGGTACGTCGGATGATGATGAACATTAGTGTCTGACTAAAAGTTATTAAAAATACTAATAAATACCATTCATTATTGTTAAAAGTTGCGTTAGAGGAAGTAAAATATCTTACGTAATGAATACCTATCGAGTTTTTCGTATAAATATTTACTAACAAAAATGGTACAAGGAATGTTAATAAAACAAACGAAAACAACTCGAAAATGGTTACGCAATACTGAATTGGTGTGTTTTCATATATTTTGGTAAGACGATGAGGTTATCTATTTAAAATACAGGTGATATTTACAAACGGAGGGCTGGAACAATGGTGCGCGGGCGCATTGTCTCGCGCAGGATGTCCGAGCCATTGTGGCCCGCAAACAGCACAGAACGAGATCTAGCGTTCGTGTTTCAAACCGTTTCATCGACTTTTAAATGCAATTCGATGCTGTTTGCAGGGAAAGAACTTTCATAGGATTACTTTATTGTCCGTGTGAATGTATATCTGGTTAGCTATCTAGCTGCCAGTCTGTCGGACGAACTGTCCGTCTGTCATCAGTATTTAATCGGGAGCGAGCCTATGTATCCAGTTGAAATTGTCAGTACTAAGTGTTATGATCACTAGAAGCCGGTAAAAAACGAAGTTTCTTAGTCCAAGCAATCAAATAAAAGAAGTGTCTTTAAATGGTACAAAAACCGTGCTCAAAATCTATAGGGTACTTCTCTCTTCTTTGACAAGAAGGAGCCTTCCAACATAAATAAAGAAAAAAAAATCGATCATTCAATCAATTTCCAATGAGAATAACAAATCGCTTTGTTTTATTTTATTTTCCCAAAACTTGGCATACCTACTTAACATACAATTTTAAAACTTTAGTTACAATTTTTTAAATTATACGGAGTCCTTAGTGCAAGAACTTGACTCGCACTTGACAGATTTTTGTAACAGATGATTGTTTGTTTTGGTTATCTGTCAGTGTACGTACTCACATTGCCGTATCGAGCGGTTAATGGACGAGAAACGTGAAAAAACGATGGCATCTTTTAATGTTATAGTTGTATTTAGTACCTACATGTGTATTTAGGATAATTACGTGCATTTCAGTCTTGTTTCAGTACTTCAGACAAGTTTTAGACTATTAAATTAATTTATATAAGTAAATCCTTAAACGTGAACGAGGATTTGGAATTAAAACTTGTCTAATTAATTTACCTTTATTTGTGTAAGTATTAAACAGGAAGGATCTTTGATGCGAAAATCTGTAGGTGCATAAACATGTTCGAATAAACTTTTATAAAACTCGTAATTGAACGACAGCTTTAGCCTAGTTGGTAGTGACCCTGCATAATTTATTTGTGTGATGAGCACGAATATTTGTTCCTGAGTTATGGATGTTTTCTATGTATTTAAGTATTTATTTATCTATATAAGTATGTTTATCGTCGTCTAGTACCCATAGTACAAGCTTTGCTTAGTTTGGGACTAGGTCAATTTGTGTAAGATTGTCCCCTAATATTTATTTATTTATTATTTTATTATTTAATTTCAAAATTTGCTCCAACGCGCTAATTTGTAATTCTTATGACGTTCCCACGAAAGGCATTGTGTACATTTAAAATTGGTTTGATATAATTATAATGGGCAAATAAAGCACCAACGCACGACTTTAAAATTGCGGTCGTGTATCAGATACCTGCAGGTACATTGTACGTGCCAACTGCGGATGGATTGTTTATTCTTATATCTACAGACATAATAATATACTTAATGCCCGACTAAGGTGTTAACACAGACTGGTTATTTCACATTTATGATTTAGGTATTATTGTTCCAAGCAATATCTATAATGTTTTACCTCGTTTAAAGTCTTTTATCAATATAGATCTGGCATGTGACTCTAGTTTTCAGTTTTTAGGTAGATCAGAAACATAACACTAAATATGTATGTTTACGTTGTAAACGTATCCCAAATCAACTCGATAAATTGAACTTAAAAGTTGCATTTACTGCTCGGAATTGGTAAAGTCCATATGGCGACCAGATGGCCCAGTGGTTAGAGAACCTGACTATGAAGCTTGAGGTCCCGGGTTCGATTCCCGTGTCGGGGCAGATATTTGTATGAAAAATACGAATGTTTGTTCTCGGGTCTTGGGTGTTTAGTATGTATTTAAGTATGTATCTATCTATATAAGTATGTTTATCCGTTGCCTAGTACCCATAACACAAGCTTTCCTAGCTTACTTTGGGACTGGGTCAATTGGTGTGAATTGTCCCGTGATATTTATTTATTTTATTTTATATTATTTATGGCTATGGAAGGACGTTAACTTTGTACTCACCTAGGGTATAGGATATGTCTAGAATCTCACACAACTTTAATAGTGTAGAGTCTAATTTCTGTCTCATGCGAGATTAACTTCGGGAATAGACTATTTTATATTAATGTTTTATTAATTGATTTCAGAAAATTGATGATGTCTACCCACACTTTGAGACCCCGAACTCAGACAGCGGGGAAGAGAGCTCAGAGTCTGACAGCTCAGCGGAGGACGAAGAGGACCTCGACGCTGGGAGGCCGATGCTCAAACTGCCTGTGCAGTTCGACCTCGATGAGCTTGCTGGAGCCTTCCTGGCCAATAACCAGAAGTAAGCATAAGTAGCAAAAGATTGATTTAATATTTAAGAGAGAGAGCATCAAGCCTGTTAGCTCAGCGGTGGACGAGCACGTCTTTGGCACTGTGCGGCCGATGCTCAAACTGCTCTTGCAGTTCGATCTCGACGAGCTTGTCGGAGCCTTTCTGGCCAATAACCACAATGAATACTACTTTTACTTACTCTTTGTTGAGAGTTGCAAAAGGATATACTTATGCTCGGGATACACTATAAATAGGGCATCCCGATTTTGTGATACTTATTTAACTCTTTATTGAATTCGGTAACACTCAAAGCTAAGCTGATTATAGGAGACAATAATAGACCGTTACTGGCTTGTTAATAATAATATTAAAAATAATTTATTTTCACCCCACAAAATTACAGTAGGTAGGTACACTCCTGTTAACCTTTACGAGGGACTGGAACCAAAACAAGGTAGAAACATAGACTACAGATCTCCAGGCCCTCACCCCGTAAACATACTACTAACTGTTACTAGTTTTACTGCTACTAGCTTTATTTTAGACTGACCAGCCTTTAATCACTTCTTCAGTAACAACATATTTACTATTATTGGAACGTATGGTGTTGACCGCAGGGGCCGCATGAACTGCGTAGTGGAGCGCCGCCGCGACGACCCGATGGAGCGCCGGTTCCCGTTCAACATCCTGGGGGCGTTCGCGCCGCGCGCAGCTCAGGCTGAACGCATCGCCATCATCTGCCACGGCGGAGATGAACCCAGGTAAAAAAACTGTACTTAATACACTCGAAAGCAAAGAGAACAGGTCAGATTTTATATCTACAGTATTTTACAATGTTTTATTTAGTACGTACAATAGCATGCCATTACTTTTTTTTATACAATTATTAAATTTATAAAAATTGTCTAAAGAATCTAGCCCGTTTTCATTGTTTTTGGATACGAATGGCACTGTCTATACAGTCTACCGTATAAGGACTACGATACTTGAATAGCTAGACAGTTTAAATTTTCACAGATGATGTATTTCAGTTGCCGCTATAACAACAAATACTAAAAAACAGAATAAAATAAATATTTAAGGGGCTGCCATACAACAAACGTGATTTTTTTTGCTCGTTTTTGCTGGATATTGATAACGGCAACAGGAAGACGCTTGAAATATTCACAGAATAGTTAGTTATACATATAGTCACTTTAAAAATAAATAATTAAATTAAAATAAAACAAATATTTAAGGGGGGCTCCCATACAACAAACGTTTTTTTTGCCGTTTTTATAGATAATGGTACGGAACCATTCGTGCGCGAGTCCGACTCGCACTTGGCCGGTTTTTTCAAACAACTTCATACATACATAGTCCATGTATTAGTAACAATATATCTTATACCTATGTTAGTGATCATAATAAAGAATAAACAATATTTAAATTTATAGATTTTCAACCAAGTGCTCGTCAAAGTTTATTATTAACCAGCACTTGATTGAAATGCTTGAGGAACGGAGAATTATACTTCCCCGCAAATAATCGGAGGATGCGGTCCTTTTGCGTACGACTGCCTTGAAGCCGGTGCACGCCTCCGCGAACGTTACCGATGAGCTGCAGAATCGACACAGCTCCAGGAACGCCCGCAAACCATAGTAATAATAATATATTGAACGTGCAGGGCCCTTAGTGTGTTTCGAGTGTAGCTGTTCGCATATAAAGTCTGACAATACGCTTTAATAAGGGTCTCTAACCACTAAGCTGTTCCTGTCGGCAAAGGCATGCGTTTTTTTTTCGGATTTATAAAAACTATTCGAGAAAATAAATACAAGTTTATATAAGGCTTTCTAGTTTTTTAACCGTGGATCTCTAATATTGTGCAGGCTGTGCAGGCAGGTGCCTTAAAAGGTTCTCCAATAGGAATTCTTGGAACAGCAAGGTGACATTAGAAGTTAGAATAACCTTTTTCTGAGTTTTTTATGTTGATAAAATTTAGCGTAACATAATCGCGAACAACTGTTATTTATGAAGACATTTATAACTCCTCTCGTTACGAAAAACTTATAGCCTTACCATAAAAAACCTATACACGTTTTGAACATGCCTAAAAAGGAAGTATCTATGAGCGTCTAAGTTTTTGTAGTTGTTAAGGTACCGCGTCTTTCGCGCTAATCGATTTTGGGTGGGCGATTACGGGCGTGGGGCCGCTTGGGGGAGGCACGATGGCTCAAGATAGGTTGGTTGGACTGCGCGTGTTTTTTGGTATTTTCATCATATTACTAAAACAAATACATATTTTAAAAATGTAGCCAGACTACGCCCTAGAAAACATCTTGTTTTATTAACATTCAAAAAGTCATGACCGTCCGTGCAGTATTAGCGTCGTACTAAGAGTTTAATTTATATTTTAGAGACGACTTTGGATTTTTTTTCTATCGAGAGAACTACAAGTAATCGTGTTTCGAAAAAGACTAGTCGCTAGAGTGTATCCTCAAATATCTTACATATGAATTTCAGGACTATAGCAATGCTAGTAATGATACAACACGAGTTTAAATGAATGCAATAAATGCGCCAAAAACACGGTACCCCCTTAAGGCGGAGCGGAGCAGAGATGTGCCGAATTGACCATTCTGTACGTTGCTTCTGCTCCACGTTAGCACAAGCGCACCCTAAATCAAAGTCAAAAAACTCTTTATCCAATTTAGGGTATGTACATACATAGGTACCTATAACAAGAATGTAGCGAGAACCCTGTTGAGAAGAATTTGGCAAGAAACTGAACGAACAAAAAATTTTTAAATAAAAAATAGAACCGCCTTCAAAAACACCCAAAAAATATTAAATAAAAATTTAACCGACTGTAATGAGCATTATAATATCTTTCTACTAATCTGTTTGAAGTCGGGCCTCAGCACGAGCTAGCAGGAGTGGTAGAAGCCCAACAGATAGTAGGTATATTAGGGATAATAGGTAGATAAGTTAAATGACTACTATAAAGTTTGAGGTCCCAGGTTCGGTTCCCGCGTGGGGGCAGATATTTGTATGAAAAACACGAATGTTTGATCTCGGGTCTTGGGAGTTTAATATGTATTTAAGTATGTATCTATCTATATGTATAAGTATGTTTATCCGTTGCCTAGTACCCATAACACAAGCTTTGCTTACTCTGAGATTAGGTCGATTGGTGTGAATTGTCCCGGGATATTTATTTATTCATTTAATTACTAGGTCCACTCCTGCTGGCTCGAGCTGAGGCCCGACTTCAAACAGATTAGTAGAAAGATATTATAATGCTCATTATAGTCGGTTAAATTTTTATTTAATATTTTTTTGGGTGTTTTTGAAGGCGGTTCTATTTTTTATTTAAAAATTTTTATTTTTGGCTTTTTAGTTGTATTGGTCTAAAAAAGATGCGTAGGCGTAGCCAGTAAAGGAAGCCCCGCTTCTGTTTACGCTCTGATGATCGCAAGGTAACTAATGAACTTAACCAGGTTAAACGGGGGTGGTTTGAAGGTATTTTTTTAATGCGGGAAGCTCTGCCCCCCGAGCCCTCCGTTCCAGTAGCGAGGCTTCTATTACCACTCTGAGGGACGCAAGATATTCTGACGAATTTAACCAAGTGAAACGGTAGATGGTTTAACAGATTTTTTTATTGCGGGGGGCTCTGCCCCCCGAGACCCCTCCCCTCCAAAAGCGGGGCTTTTATTTTCACCCTGAGGGACGCAACGCAAGACAGCTAACTAACCTAACTAGGTTAAACGGAAAGTGATTTGAAGGTATTTTTTATTACGGGAGCTCCGCCCCCCAAGCCCCTCTACCGGTACCGAGGTTTCTATTTCCACTCTGAGGGACGCAAGATAATTGACGAATCAAACCAGGTTAAACAGGGGGTGGTTTGAAGGTGTTTTTTATTACGGGGGGCTCCGCCCCCCGAGCCCCCTTTCCAGTACCAAGGCTTTATTTTCCACTCTGAGGGACGCAAAATAACTAACGAATCTGGTTAGGTCAAACGGGACGCGGTTTGACAGTTTTTTTTATTGCGGGGGGCTCCGCCCCCCGAACCCCCCCCCACCTAATATCACTTTGAGGAGCGCAAGGTAACTAACGAACCTAACCAGGTTAAACGGGGGATGGTTTGAAAGTATTTTTTATTACGGGGGCTCCGTCCAACGAGTCCCCTTTCCGGTAGCGATGCTTCTATTTCCACTCTGAGGGACGCAAGATAACTGACGAATCTAACCAGGTTAAACGGGAGGTGGTTTAAGAGTATTTTTATTGCGGGGGGGCTCCGCCCCCCGAGCCCCCCTCCACGAGCGGGACTTCTATTTCCACTCTGAGGGACGTAAGATAACTAATGAACCCAACCAGCTCCGCCCCTAACAGGGTTTAAAACAGGTTTGGTTTTAAACAGAGGGTGGTTTGAAGGTGTTATTTATTACGGGGGGCTCCGCCCCCCGAGCCCCCCTTCCAGCACCAAAGCTTTAATTTCCACTCTGAGGGACGCAAGATAACTAACGAATCTGGTTAGGTTAAACGGGAGGCGGTTTGACAGGTTTTTTATTGCGGGGGGCTCCGCCCCCCAAGCCCCCTCTCTAATATCACTTTGAGGAGCGTAAGGTAACTAACGAACCTAAACAGGTTAAATGGGGGATGGTTTGAAAGTATTTTTTTTATTGCGGGGGGCTTCGCCCCCCAAGCCCCTCCCTTTAATATCACTTTGAGGAGCGCAAGGTAACTAACGAACCTAACCAGGTTAAACGGGGATGGTTTGAAATTATTTTTTTATAGCGAGGGGCTTCGCCCCCCGAGCCCCCCTCCGCTAACTAGACTTCCATTCTCACTCTACGGGACGCAAGATAACTAACGAACCTAACAAAGTTAAGCGAGAGGTGGTTTGTAGGTATTTTTTATTGCCCCCTTTTCTTTGTAGTAGGTGCCATACCTACTTACTATAGTTTAGTTAGGTGAATAACTTACACAATTCTTAGGACTGCTTTGGCCAATTAATATTAGTAATAAAACGTTGTATGTAATTCAATGTTCTTGTTATCAATATAAGGCCGAACAAATATGCTTTAGGACTTTCAACAGTATGCCAAACATTCTTCACCAGAAAATTTTAGAACAATCAACATTATGCGATACAACAGGCGCTCTTTGCTGACTGTACTTTTTAATCCTGGTTACCAAAGTACTCGTCAAGACGAATCAAACGAGCCCAAACTCGATGGGGTTATGTCGTTTTATTACGGAGTTCTTATGGTCACCTTCCAACTCCATCTTTAGACCCTAGTTACCATCTAGGATCAAAGTACTCGTCAAGACAAATCAAATGAGCTCAAACTCAATGCGGTCGTATCGTTTTATTAGAGAGTTTCTATGGCCATATTTCAGCTCCATCATCAGATCAGCTCCATGTCATAATAATATTGCATTGTCATCCAATTCACACATGTCTGCAAAATTTCAGCTCAATTGGAAACCGGGAAGTAGGTCAAATTTAACTTGTAAGATTTGACCCGTTGAGGAGTTCCGTTAGCCATCTACGGTCTTCTTCATCAGGTCCAATTTACCAAATGATACTTTCTGAATGCAAATACTTCACTTGATACTAAAAATGCTAAAATCACTATAGGTTTGCCTGTAAAATTTGAAGGTTGCCCTCGATTACTCTAGGATCCCATAGTCAGATCTTGATTTGGTGCCAATGGGACCACCTCAGGAGTATACTGTTTCAAACAAAAAAAGAATTTTGAAAATCGGTTCACAATTGAGGGAGTAATCGCGTAACAAACATACAAAAAAAAAAAAAAAACATACAGTCGAATTGATAACCTCCTCTTTTTTTTTAAGTCGGTTAAAAATAATAATATATTTTTTTTCAAAGCAGATATGCAATGTTATTTAATTACTTACATCCAAAGAATTTACTTAAAATAGGTAATTAAATTTTTAACACAGTAGATACGTTATTTGAACCTAGGGATCGCCATTGCGGATCGGAATTGTTTCCAAACATACCTGTATGGACAGTAATCCTTACTATACCTACAGTGTGTTCTTGACAAGATATATACTTAAGTTTTAATTTTTGGAATCTACATAAATTAAATTTAGCCGCTATTGTCACATTGCACGTTTTGTTCAGTTTGTTACCTAACTTACGAAGCGAAATTTCCCAGAATATAGGTATCTACCTACAGTTTTGCATACTTCAGTAGTTAGTTTCTCACGTCGCTGCTAAAACGCTATACAAACAAACTTAACGTACGTAAGTATAAGTATAGGCATCTCGTTGAAGACGCATTTAATATTTCAAGGATAAATCATACGTCTCTTATATGAACCAAGTTCTTGGTAACAACTTTATGCAAATGACTAGGTTAATATCTTTACTTTACCTAATGACATAAGTATCTAGTCATACAGCAAGAAACAAAAAGCATAAGTAGGCAAATGGATCATTACAGCGTAAGAAACAAAAGTTGTCTCTCCTGTGGACATAACATTAGCGAGTGCGAGTCAGCAAACTTAAGACTTATTAAATGGGCCGAAATTTGATCAGTATACTTAGTATAAGTTTTACAAGTTAGCTATGAAGTATCTTTTTTTTGTACTTATTTTTTCAACTTCATTTTTTTATTACTTTTACGGTCATCCCGTGAAATCATATATTTCGTACTAAATACAAACTGAAATATAGATGCACAGAAAAAAACCCAGAAAAAAGACCAATGCTGGGAATCGAACCCAGGTCCTCAGCATTCCGTGCCGCGTGCCATACCCCTACACCACCACTGGTCTAGAGATTAGACACGAATCTTTCCTATACATCATACATTTCAATCTGCTAAATCATCACCTTATGCAGTGACAAGCGCACATCTATGTTACACCCTATCTATGTTAAAAGTAATAAAAAAATGAAGTTGAAAAAATAAGTACAAAAAAAAAAAAAAGATACTTCATAGCTAACTTGTTTAAAGTTGCACAGTAGCGCCATCTCTTGTCCAGGTGAGCGGTTAGTTCCGAAGGAGTGTTAAAAAATCTCTCGATGAGGGTGTAACATAGATGTGCGCTTGTCACTGCATAAGGTGATGATTTAGCAGATTGAAATGTATGATGTATAGGAAAGATTCGTGTCTAATCTCTAGACCAGTGGTGGTGTAGGGGTATGGCACGCGGCACGGAATGCTGAGGACCTGGGTTCGATTCCCAGCATTGGTCTTTTTTCTGGGGTTTTTTCTGTGCATCTATATTTCAGTTTGTATTTAGTACGAAATATATAAGTTTTACTTCACCAAATACTTCTCGATCGCGTTTACGTAAAAAAATCAATTAAGTACCTACCAACTATGGAAACATGGACAGCGCCTCCGCACGTGCGCGTCCATGTTTCCATAGAATTGAAATTTTTACGTAAACGCGATCGAGAAGTATTTGGTGAAGTAAAACTTAAATAAACATACAGGCGTCTCACACGCCGATGTCGAGTTGTCTAAAAAATATTGGCTATAGACCCGTAACTTTTGCCATGTCCAAAGCAGAGACGCAAACAAAAAAGTGTATACGACCCAAAGAGGCAAGTAGGTAGAAACAAACAAGCAAAAATGTTGCAGATTGGGTTTGTTCTATTGATTTTGAGCTTTTGTACCTCAAGAGGAAATAGGAAACATTATACGATCATTTCGACTATTTTCGACGTCCTTTGGTCTGTCTGTCTTTTACGATCTTCTTTATTTCGAGATATCATGTCGTAATTAAAACGAAATACTTGGCTATAGATGGAATCTTGCAATCGTAAGAGTTAATACTTGGTAGCTTCATACAACCTAAATCAAGGTAGTGCATACCTGAAGTTGCAGTATTATAAATTTGTAATGTTGCTTGCAGAACCATGGTGCCGGAGCCACAGTCGCAGGTGTTCGCATTCCCTCTGTCCGGGCCCGTGCGGCTGCCGCTGAGGCCCCAGCCGGAGCGTCCCATGCCGGCGCCGGAGCCCCGCATGCCCTTCGCACCCATGGCCCAGCACCGCCCCGGACCTTTCCCCCTCCCGGTAAGTTCTTCTTTATGGCTCTATAGGCTTGAGTCGGTCATGAACTAATGAATTTCCATCATGAACCGTAAGGAACTAGTTTCTCGTCTTGGTCTCGGTCCTCGCTCCTAGCTCCGTAGCAGGCGGTCGGAGAACATATAAGCAAAACTGAGTGAACGAGGGAATTAATAAAAATCGGAGCGGGCGGCTCACTTCACCTGTACTAAACCAAATACTATATCCGGACCAATCAATTCATTACCTACTTTAGTTCTTAGTTCATGACCGACTCAAGCCTACTCGTTCCCAGATCTCAAACTTCGTTTCGGTCGGAGCTAAAGGAACTGAAGGAGCTAAAAGACCAAACTAGTTAATTTGACCGACAACTCTATCAGGCTCTATGTACATAGGTACAATGAAACCAACTTAGGTCGATTCATTAATGTTTTACAAAATAAGATATTGACATCATAAAACACCCATCCTGAGCGGCCCTAAGCCGAGCTGGGCTAAGCTGTAAAAGCCATCAGAGGCTAACAGCAACAGTCTGTCCGAAAAAAAACCAACCTTAAAACAGTAATTTCAAGACTCTGATTCTGGTAAAAGAACACTTAATTTTAGCCCTAAAATTAGTTAGCTTCATTTCCAATTAACTGCAAATTTAGATTTTTTGAAACAAATAAATAGTTAGTCAATTGATTTGGCAAATAAGTAACGTCATATACTATTATTGCTATACAAAATATTATACAGGAGAAACGCGTTTTGATAGCTCATAAAAAGTATTGCTGTTGTCAACTACCCTATTGAAATTATAATTATGCCTTTGAGGTCAGTTATAAAAGCCCTATTCTAAATTAATTCTAAATTAGCCACCCATCTTGGGTTCACACTGGTTTATCAAATAAATTTAGAGAGTCTAAATACTGGATTCAAATTCTGAACGAGGATTTAACCATTCGCTTTGAGCACGCTTTCCTGATTGGCTGCAGCGTAGACAACATCCAAGAATTTTATTTTCTCTTTAATTATAAATACCTACATCTTTGTAAACGACGCCTGTAAAGTTTTCTTCAAGTCGTCCAATTTAATATCAGCTTTACCTTCGGCTGCAGCTCTCCTGTAAGTACTGGCTAATACCTCACTTCTAGCTCGCTCGTAAAACTAATGGCCGATGTGTCAGGAAAGATTGTGAGTGCAAAGTGCAACCGTGAACCAGACGGATAAGTGCGAACTGATGAACTGATGTATAAGAATTGGATATGAATATTAAAAATTGTAATGTAATGAAGAATTAACAAGTGTGCTCAAAAAGTGTAAACTAGATACATTATTACATTATTAGGTACTTCTCTGACTTTTTGTTTCTGAACATGTGCATTAGAGATTTTTCAGAAGTAGGTATATGCGTTGATTAAGGTGCCCACAGTGTGTACAAAGATAATAATAGTTCTGTCCGAGGTAGAGCTTACGCTCTTCTCATGTCACATGTGCCCGTGAAAAGGAAAATAAAAAGGTAATAATAGGATTTCACGACGTTTTCCTGCGCCGTAAATCAAGCGGTATACTCGAGCGTTCCTGGAGTTGTTAGCCCGGAGACCCACATTCGAGTACTTACGTTTGATTCAATTTCGCTGAATCTTGCGACAGTAATATTTCGCAGACAGCGATTAGTTTAGAGTACTTAATTTAAGATTTACATGTGCATTGTGAAAAACTGTCGGTAAAACACATTATTTTTAATTAAATGCGAAACTGCAAAGTAGGTATCAAGTAACTTTTGTCATAAAACGCATATGCAGATTAACGGGACCGTAAAAGCATTTGCTAGAGATGTTATAAATTGCATGGGTACCTACCCCGATACGTAATACGTAATCCGATTGCGCGTAACTAAATTGTTCAGTCAACCATATACCTTCAGGTAGGTATAATTATGAACACAGGTGGCCATTGTTTGAAGCCTTCATTATTTTATCAAAATAGAAGCAGGAATGAAAATGAAATTATTGGACTGCATGTTTCATTTATATTCAAATAGGATTAACGTTATTGCTCATTACCCAGTATTACTGCAATCAAAAATAGTTCCAATAATAGATTGGGCGCTTTATTCGTTATTAGGGTTCCGTACCCAAAGGGTAAAAACGGGACCCTATTACTGAGACTTCGCTGTCCATCCGTCCGTCCGTCCGTCCGTCTGTTACCAGGCTGTATCTCAGGAACCGTGATAGCTAGACAGTTGAAATTTTCACAGATGATGTATTTCGGTTGCCGCTATAACAAAAAATACTAAAAAACAGAATAAAATAAATATTTAAGGGGCTCCCTCCCATACAACAAACATGATTTTTTGCTCGTTTTTGCTCTATATTGATAACGGCAACAGGTAGACGCTTGAAATATTCATAGAATATTTAATTATATATTCACTTTCAAAATTAATAACTAAATTAAAATAAAACATATATTTAAGGGGGGCTTCCATACAACAAACTTGTTTTTTTTTGCCGTTTTTATAGATAATGGTACGGAAACCTTTGTGCGCGAGTCCGACTCGCACTTGGCCGGTTTTTTGTTTAAGAGGAGGGAAGGTGATATGCATTCTTTAGAGAAAAAATGTTCTTACATAAAATTAATTAACTCATGGATAATCCATGGTTAATCAAGATTTTGAGTTTTTGGGTATTTATTCTCTGGGCACAATTTTGGTTTCTCAATAGTCATTGACAGTACGGGGTCTATTACGATATTCGAAATTCTTATAGTCCCATCCCTTTCGCTCTTCCGTTTAAGGCTATTAGCGTGAACGGAACGACACAATACGAAGTTCAAACAAAACCGGCCAAGAGCGTGTCGGACACGCCCAAAGTAGGGTTCCGTAGCCATTACGAAAAAATCAAGTAATATTTTTCTAAGGATTTCGTATGTGTACGGAATCATCTAATTTTAGGTATGTTTTATACCTTAGGCTACTATTTACTCTTAAACTACAAATAATTTCCAAGCAATCTTAGCCGCTATAATTTTCCTAGTAAATTTGATATATTTACTACCATTCTGTTTAGATTTTAGAGGGGGGGGGGGGGGGGACGGGACGGTCGATTTTAGTGAAAATTTTCACTTTAAATATAAGTATATATATATTCATGCCAAATTACAGCTTTCTAGTACTAATAGTCTCTGAGCTTACCCGCGGACGGACAGACAGACAGACAGACAGACGGACAGATATGGCGAAACTATAAGGGTTCCTAGTTGACTACGGAACCCTAAAAATAGAGTTTTGTAGTATAAGGCCTGATCCAGTTTGGCAGTTTTAGAGATGTCTCCAAGAGTTACCAGTACGATACAAATAGATTTTAAACGCAAAATCGATTGAATTCTAAAATAGTATAGTACCTAAGTATATGTTTTTGTGCATGCCTAAATTTTTTTTTAGTAATAATCATTCAATAGCAAGTTATTTCTCAGCTTTTTCGGGGCTTGTCGTTCAAAGGATCAAATATAATTAATATTTAAAAAATAATTAAATCAGGTCTTTAAAGATTTTGGAAACAGTCTATTTTTTAAGTAATATGTATAAAATATTAATAGAAAGCAAACCAAAAAAAAGTAATGGCAACCATTTCGATTTGATTCGAAACTTAAAAAAATACCTGTAAGTTTTTCCTTCAAATAATATGTGAAAAGGTATTAAGCTCTATTTGTACATCTTTCTTTTCAAAAGCATTTTCGTGTTTTCCTCCTTTATTTTCTTAGAAACAGAAACGCGTTTATTTATTTTACTTCGAAAGGATCAAAACTGAATAGATTTTTTTTGACTTATGTTCAGAAATAGATTGTAACCGTCAGATTTCTGTTTGTCCTTTCAATTCTAGTCAATATTATCTGTCAGAAAAAAATATTTGCTCGCCTTATTATGTTTCTATTCAATTGTGCCTAAATCGTTATCACTGCAGGAAGAGTCAACAGCGTCGTAGTTATTCATATTTATTACCTAGTCAACACAAAGTTACAAAGTTCTATATTTCTACAAGATTTGTAAGATCATGACATAATATTGATTTTTTAAATCATTCAGTAGAAACATCGAAAACTTTAACGCTTCTAGTGCGAGATTATGTCCAAGTTGAATTGTGAATGATAAATTAATTGATTTTAAAGTTCAGCTTTCATTTCAAATATGAGTTAGTACCTACTCGGCTCTTTACAAAACGGTCGGGTTAATTTAGGAGCTATCGGCAATATTGTTCTTACATAATTGTTCTTTTGTTTAAACTTAATTTTGATTCCCTTTTGATGAAGATAAACCTATAAATTTGATGTAGCCTTTTAGCGAAGTATAGGTACATATGCTGTAAGATTAATTTAAATTCAGTAAAATATTAGAAACTAGCTGTTGCCCGCGACTTCGACAGTGAAGAAGTCATTTATTGTTATGCTACGGGAACTATGCAATTTCTAGGACAAAAACTTTCCCATGCCTTTCCTCGAGACATAAACTAATCTCCATACCAAATCTCTTTTAATTTGCTTCAAATGCTATTACACTCAGTCAAGTACCAAACATACAAACATCTCAAACTTTCTCATTTATAATAATAGTAGGATAATAATTGCGATACTTTATAGTATTTTAGTCTATGTATTTTCCAGTATAAAGTCACTGTTCTAGCCGGTGTCTAGCTGTCATTGGAAACTGTTTAGAACCTCAGATCTTATTATCTTCGCGTAAACATAAAAGGAAATTTATTAATTTTTCCATTGTTATCTATGCGGCAGCACAGTACTGTTCTGTCTCGGCGTGTGCGTTCAGATTGTAGCAGTACTGTGCTGCCTACTGTCCTGCCCGACTGTTCTGCCCTCGTGTGAAACTGGCGTACATTAAACTTGGACGCCATTAACTTGTAACCAGAAGTAAATTTAATTCAATCAAAAGAACGGAATTTTCACATTCAAGGTTTTAAGTAGGCACCTAGGTAAAGTAAGATTAGGTTGTAAGTGTAGCGACTACTAGCGCCATCTAGTCATCACATAAGGAACTAATTACTACAATCCTACATCACGCTATCGAAGTTTCTCAACTCAGCTGCATAAATACAACTTCCAACTTTCATCCATCGGACTTCGGTCCCCAGGCATAACATCTGCCTGGAGAGAGTTCTCTCTATTGCAACTACCCCCAAATTGGTGACCCACGACATTGGACAAAATCGCAACCTTCAGACACACAAGACGATGACGCAGTCTCACAGCAAGCCATACTCACCGCACTGTGCACCATTAGCATGTATCTATTATCTGCCTGGTGTCTACAGTTCGCAAATCCTCCTCCCACTACTTCCACTTGCCAATCAATCAACCAACGCTCGCCAACAAGGCTCCGAGCAATCACGCAACAGGCATGCATCTACAAGTAGCAGAGGAACAACAATGCGCGCCGACGAGGCTCTGAGCGACTGGCCCTTGCAAGCGCCCACATGACGCACAGACTGCACTCCACTGCAATTCGTATCGACCTCCGGTCTAAAAGGGAGGCTGATGTAGCGACTACTAGCGCCATCTAGTCATCACATAAGGAACTAATTACTACAATCCTACATCACGCTATCGAAGTTTCTCAACTCAGCTGCATAAATACAACTTCCAACTTTCATCCATCGGACTTCGGTCCCCAGGCATAACATCTGCCTGGAGAGAGTTCTCTCTATTGCAACTACCCCCAAATAAGGGTAGGTATAAATATTTTTTTCCGACCTGTTAAATAATCGTTTCATTGTATCAAATGAATATGCTTAAATACACTAAGTAAGTACCTAATAAAATCACATCCCGTACCCGTAGTAAGAATAAGAGTACTTAATTGCTAGCATATTCACATTCACAGCTCCCACACCGAAGAACACATCTTTGTACATAGAATAGAAACCTTAAAATTAGGGCGGTATAAATTACGTACAAAAGCCAGGCAGAAAAGGTCGGGAGGGGGAGTTCTCTTTGAGCTGCGACCACGCGAGCCGCCGCCTTCGCGGGGCCGCGGACCACATTTCATGTTCTCTCCAACATATCCAACTTCCTTACATTTATAAATTCAGATTACACTACTTAATAGTTAACAAACTCTCTTCAACAAAAAATAACTCTCGCCAAATCTTCTATAATTATTTAAGTTAACGAACAACTCGGGAAAGTTTCAAAATTCGAAAAGATAAGATAATTTTCATAATTAATTAACCTCGAAGCTGTGACTCAGCGAAACGTAAAACATTTAAATTATTTTTAAGTAAGGTACTTACTTACTTTAAATTAACTTCGATTCGTTTTAAGTAATTTTGGATTAAGTATAGGAAATGTTAATGCTTATTGTATTGAGTTCAACTCAAAAAATAATAAAGAAAAATTGTACTTAGTTTGCCATTGTTTGTTAGGTACTCAGTTTATTGAAAGGCTGCAAGCGTTTATAGCTGAAAAATACAGATAGGTATGTAGACAGAGCGACATGGTGCACAGCGAAGATTGTAAACTCATAATAGGTAGTTGTGTGACATTATGTAGTCAAATAGTCAAAGAATTAAGTTGGGTACCTATATACTTAGTTAGGGTATGCTCTAAATGTCGCTTAGCTCTAATGCCCGCTATTACAAACACAATGCGTTCCGCTTAGCTTTTGTACCGCCAACGTTCAGCTCGATCGCAGGTATTTTTTAAGCGCTTTTCAAGATGTCCATGACCAATCGCAGATCAAATGCTTGATTCGTTATTGTAATAATATTTACTAACGACGTAGGTATTGCAAAAACTTTGATTCTCTTTTTATTTCGTATCTAATTTAAGTCAAAATTTAATCTTCAGCCGTTTAGCAAAATTAGGCATAATTAAGTGCTAAAAAATAAAGGCGGTATGACTAATAAGGTAAAATTATGTGTTTCTATTTTTATCGCGATTATTTCGAATTGGTTCTTCCGTGTTTTTTAGTATTTTTATTTAATGGCTTGAAATTTGAGCATTTAGTTTTTGTGTAGTGGTTGTTATGATTGTGAGGTCGAGGTTTGGAAGCCACGCCGGCCGTACGTGCGCGGCGAGAGGCGGCGCGGTCGTAATTAGTGGGAGTTCGCTGAACGTGCCGCTATTGTAGCTCTTGTATGACTTGCTCAATTATATTACCAAGTCTAGCACAACTGAAAATGATACAATGTAATCAAACTTAATTCAATTACTTTGTTAAATCAAGTATTCTTTTGGGCATTACACCTTCGGTGTTCAGATTTTCAGCAGACATCTTTTTGTCAACTGCGATAGCTGAGCTGAGAGAGTGATGGAATGATTAATTGCCATGTATGCAGACGACTTATCACATCACCTATCTATCTAGCTATTATCTATACTTATAAAATAGTAACGTTAGGTACTACAAGACTGACTATCAGACAGACAACGCAAAGCCTAAACCACTGGAGCTAGAGACTTAAAAATTGGCAGGCATATTCCTTGACAGTCCTAAAGGCATTTTTAGGGTTCCGTAGCCAAATGGCAAAAAACGGAACCCTTATGGATTCGTTATGTCTATCTGTCTGCCTGTCTGTCGGTCCGTCCGTATGTCACAGCCACTTTTTTCCGAAACTATAAGAACTATGCTCTTGAAACTTGGTAAGTAGATGTATTCTGTGAACCGCATTAAGATTTTGACACAAAAATAGAAAAAAAAAACTATAAATTTTGGGGGTTCCCCATACTTAGAACTGCAGTCAAAAAATTTTTTTTCCTCAAACGTATACGTGTGGGGTATCTATGGATAGGAATAATAGGTATCTATGGATAATATTATAATATTTTTAAACTGAATAGTTTGCGCGAGAGACACTTCCAAAGTGGTAAAATGTGTCCCCCCCCTGTAACTTCTAAAATAAGAGAATAATAAACCTAAAAAAAATATATGATGTACATTACCATGTAAACTTCCACCGAAAATTGGTTTGAACGAGATCTAGTAAGTAGTTTTTTTTTAATACGTCATAAATCGTAAACCGCAATTTTTTATAGATAATGGTACCTACTGAAACCTTCGTGCGCGAGTCCGACTCGCACTTGGCCGGTTTTTTTATTCTACGGGAGTAAAGCCACAGGATAAAACTAGTAGGTACGATCGGCCTCAGAAGTCCCTGAACGCTTTAATACTTTGTCACTTTCACTAACGTGACATATTTCAGAATTTACAATATAACTGGTTATTGCGACAAAGTACTAAAGTGTTCAACAACATCTGAGGCTGACTGTACCTATACAAAATAGTAACTGTGCCGCAGGCACAACCTTTTTGATATGAATTTATGTTTTTATACTTTTTTTACCAATTTTGAATGTTTTTTGTTTTCTTTTTGTTGTCAAGTCTGTCAGTCTCATTATAGCTTCTAAACAGTGCAGACGTGTTTTATTTATTAAGCATAGACTCAGCAGACCCTTAAGGTCCATTTTAAGCCCTAAGGGCGTTTGTGCACTACAATGAATTTTACTGTCCGGCAGTCCGAGTTTTTACCGGTCCGATATGGCACGCCATTAAATGTATAGGGCGCTTGTGCACTACAATGAATTTTACTGCCCGGCAGTCCTATACATTTAAGGCATGAAAAAAACGGACCATGAAAACTCAGACTCCCGGACAGTTAAATTCATTGTAGTGCACAAACGCCCTTAAGGCCCCAGTCAGTTACAGTAACGTTACTGAATGACTGACTGTCAGACAACGCATAGCCTAATAACCAATGAAGTTAGAGACTTAAAATTCAGCAGGTATTTTCCTTGAGAGTCATAGAGGCGCAGTATGAAGGGTATTATCGAAATTTCCAAGGGATACAGAACTAGCTGGAGTATCTGTAACATGCATTTTGGAAGAGCAATGAAGAAATTGACACCTGAAAATTACTACTGGAATCGAAAGAGTTTTGCCTCCTTAGCACGGAAAAATATTTACTACAATTTATTTCTCCATATTTAAAAATATACAAGAAATTAAAAAATATATCCGAATTTACATATACTTATGTTTCCTTTGCCTTTTTCACCAGAAAAGAAGAGCTGTCATAATTTTAAATTTGACATTAACATTGAGACTCGACAGATACATAAATGATCTATTTTTATTAATGTTAATGCACGAACGACATGTTATTGTTTTAAATAAGATTTTAAAGGAGCCCGCAGTTGTGATCGAAAAGCAAGAAAGAACCAAACCGCCCAAGCAAACCACACACAACGTCAATGTCAGATTTACGTAATCACTTTTTTTTTAATAGAGACTAGACTAAAGTAATGAATCTATTGTGTGGTAGTTTTGGAGTTATGCCCTTTTAGAATAAGCACATCAATCAATTTGAGATGTCCATACATTGAGCTTGTGATTTAGTTTCAGCAAAGTATGAACATCCAAAATTTTACCAAACTAATTTTAGTAATTGAGTTATCTATATTCATCATCCCAGCCTATATACGTCCAACTGCAGGGCACAGGCCTCCTCTCAGAATGAGAGGGCTTGGGCCGTAGTTCCCACGCGGGCCCAGTGCGGATTGGGAACTTCACACACACCATTGAATTTCTTCTCAGGTGTATACAGGTTCCCTCACGATGTTTTCCTTCACCGTAAAGCTCATGGTAAATTACAAATGTAATTTCGCACATAAATTCCGAAAAACTCAGTTGTGCCAGCCCGGACTCGAACCCACGATCCTCTGCTTGAGAGACCATAGGTCAAACCACTAGGCCACCACGGCTTCTATATTATCTATATTGTCTATATTGACCAGTATTAACTAAGCAGAAACACAAATATTACATCACGTTTAAAATGTCACATTGTATATTTAAATATTGAAATTTTATAATACTAAGTCGTATTATCTCCTGGCAGCATAAACATCATAAGCGAAACTTAAAGTAATTTCACAATCATCAGGAACGGTATTTTTGCATGTAGGTCTTACCCACGGTACCTATATGTTTTCCGTTGTCATGTATAAGTTCCTTTCCAGTCTTTAGTTCGGAATGTAAAGCCAACGAGAATGTCCCGTTATGTGTGGAGAACAAAAGTCGAGTTTCTTTTTGCGTAGTTTTAATTAATAAAAATCAGTGGCACGCGGTCGTTGCACCCGGTCCGGTTTTGCAGCCTGAATGCACGTGAAATTATGTAATATTAAACATTCGGGTTTGGTCAACAGAAAGACCTGCTCACAGGTGAATATCTGTGTTCATTTTGAATTGGAATGGATATAAATTGTCTCTATTATCGTCATGTGATATCATGAAACTTTACAATTTTACTCTTGCACTTGCAACCCTAGTTATGTACCTTCAGTTATGTTACCTTAGGATAGGAGTATTAGGACAGTATTTGTTTCCTTTTACCTTATCGCATTGATCGCAAATGGCGGCATTTCAGATACACTTAGGAGTGTCGTCTACAAACATTTTAATTTTGCTGCGACGACGCGTCCCACGTAGTTTAATAAATTAACATCTTGCGGCGGAGTGGGTGAGGGTGTGGTAAAAATGAAAGCGTTTGAAATTGGAAGGCGCGAGGAAACGTAAATAAATGTAAGCGCTCCCAGGCAGAGCAAACACGATGCGCGCGTGCCGACGACCGAGGTCTTGGCGAGGACAATATAACAGATTTTGATTTAATTTCAAGTTAAAAAAGCCCTTCAAGTGCGAGTCGGACTCGCGCACCGAGAGTTCCCTAGAAACTTGTATGTAGTAATTATTTCGTTAGTAAAAGATTAATCACACGAAACATTTTGTTTGTGATGGTACAACAAATTGTCGATTTTCAGATTTTTCCTTTACTTGTTTTGTGAGACTTTCCTTCATGCCAAATTTCATGATTCTAGGTCTATGGGAAGTACCTATTACCATATTAGGTTTCAATTCCCCTGCGAAATGTTAGAAAATAAGGCTCAAATGGTTGTAACTTTGGATTGCGTTGACTTATTTAGAAGCTAGATTTTTTTACAGCTTTAAGGGATCTCACATAAGATTTTTTTTGGTGTATATTTCAACTTGATACACGGCCACGCGTTCCTGAGAAAAAGGGTCTTGATAGACAGACGGACAACAAAGTCATCCTATAAGAGTTTCGTTTTTCCTATAGAAGCACGGAACCCTAAAAATGTTAAAAGATAATCGCCAATCATCAAAAGAAATCGATTTGGATACCTAAGTTTCAAATAACAAATTTTTAAATGATTAATAGACAAGATGGTTATTTGATACAATGCAATTTTCGCAGAATTATCAACTTTATAGGATTGTTCTATCAAGGTCACCTAACCTAACTCAAACCAGTCCTTAGATAACACGATCGAAAAAGTTCGTCTATTTAATAGTTTCACTGAAAATCTATCTTCTAATACTAAACAAGGTATTTTTGTATAAGTATTTGTTTATTTCGGGGACTTCAGAAACGCCTCTAAATATTTCAATGAAATTTGATATGTGGGGTTTTTCTGAGGCTAACAGTCAATTTATCTTGGTCTTATTTCTGGGAAAAGCGTGTTTTCGAGTTCTAGCTTGGGCAAAGCTCGGTAGTCCAGGTATTAGGTATAGGTACCTAAATCAAAATAGGTATAAGGTAGACCAAGTGACTATTATACTTATTTCATCCAATTTTTTTCTTATTGTCGTGTCAAAACACGTTCTCATCGATTTTATTATTGCCTTAACGCAGCCACAACACAAAAACGTCTGAACCATCTGATCTTATTTGAACATCTGTGTTCCAATAGTACATATAAAAAAATAAGCTACAAAGTCGGTGAGGACATCTTGACATGCACTCGTCAAATGCGTAGTAGGTACGCGGTCAGCATAATGAACCTACTTTACTTTGGAGTGGTCTGCCCGCAATTCCATGTGTCCATCAAGATCTTATTGATGCTTGTGCCGAGGAGGCTCCGTTAAAGACGAGCCGACAAGCAATAAAAACATATCGGAACATATTGGTCGAAATATTAGCGCGGGGACCGCGAGCGGTACGTGATCTCGTTATTAGAGGCAGTTCTGGTCGGAGATCTGTTATTTATTTTTGCCCCGCGACGTGCTTAATGCCATCGAGCAAGCGGCAATCATCTTCTACTACCACTCAACAAAATCTACGACTTATTTTTGACAACTTCTCATGATCTACGACATCTGCGCTACAAGTGCCTGTTAAGTACAAGCACATCTGAACGCTCATTTCAGCTGCGTTTAACATTATTATCTTCATAGTGAACAAAATACTGTACGCTTAGTATAAGTTTTACCTCACCAAAATACTTCTCGATCGCGTTTACTTAAAAATTTCAATTCTATGGAAACATGGACGCGCGCGCGCGGAGTCGCTGTCCATGATTCCCTAGTAATTGATTTTTTTACGTAAACGCGATCGAGAAGTATTTTGGTGAAGTAAAACTTATACTAAGCATACGGATAACTCACGTCTATCAACGAGTTTATCTCGACATGTATTCGTATTTTTTTCACTATGAGAGAATCTCACGGTAGCTTGATTGATATTTTCACTTGCAAACGTAAACTTTAATGAATATGGGAAGCGCTTAAGTCTCAATCTTACTACTTTTAATTAGGAAATTAAGTAAATTCGAAAAAGAAAAATATCGAACTATTTTATTTAAAATATTAGTTTTTGCCTGTGACATCAGCAGCGCAAAATTTGAAGTAACAAAGAATAGGCGACGTGCGTCTAGTTCGCGCAATATAAGGTTCCATACGGCAAATAAATATTCAATTTTAAGTTTTGGTCGACTAATTACTCTCTTACCTACAAAATCCTTTTAAACCTAACATACCTAACTGTGATAACTTTCTATGTACTCTGTTGATTTTACGTGTAATGGAAGTATCATACATGATTATTTGTTTATTAAATACTTGCGTCTTTATTGTGAACAACGGTTGCAAAGAAAAATCACAAAAATTGGCATCTAAAGTGAGCTCTAAATACTTCGATACGAAAAATTACTTTTATAAGTAGCACTTAAGCGATTTCCATTGACGAAATGATTCTCTCTCGCCCATGTTTTTCATGAAAGTTTCATTGAACTCAGGATTCGATAGCCTTGACTCACAATGGGTACCTACACTAAAAGCAAAGCCTGCCTCCACTAGGTCGCAGAAACAATGGTGTGCGGAAGCCATGCTGCCTGAAAGCAGATAATGTTTAACAATTAAACACTGATACAATCCTGTATTGATCGCCAGCGTCTATTGGGCCATTTACCCAATTACGGAATGATTAAGCGAATATTTTGTTTAAACAGTTGACCCCGCCACCGGAAAGCGGCCTGGTTTACTGAATGTGTACCCTGGCCCAACAAAGATGGTGTGAGAGGAGTATGTATGTAGCCAGTGAATAACGGTATCCGCGGGTCGTGAGTGAACATTAAACAATTACCTAGGTGTCAGTGGGGCAGCTAGTAAAATAATCACTCATCTTCCTCAGGCAACTAACTGTACATGACGTTGATTTCCTTGACAGCTCTATAGTTTTGATTATACATGTTGAGCTCTAAGAACATTTAACATTTTAAGTGAAATATAGACGTAAACTCGCAAGTTTATATTTTTATTTTGAAAGATATTTTGAAATATTTCGTTTCAAAACCATAATCACACATGCAAAACATATTAAAAACTAGCTTTTGCCCGCGACTCCGTCCGCGTGGAATTAGTAATTTGGGCAGCTTATTTTTTTATCCAATTTGCTTTTTCATCAATTATGGCTCTCCTTAGATCCTTCCGGAAGAAGTGAAACTTCATAATAAACCAACCCGCTCCCAATCCGCTCCTACCCGCTCTCAACCCGCCCCCAACCCGCTCCCAACCCGCTCTCAACTCACCCCCAACCCGCTCCTAACCCGCCCCCAACCCACTCCCAACCCGCCCCCAACTCGCTCTCAACCCGCCTCCAACCCGCTCCTAACCCGCCCCCAACCCGCTCCCAACTCGCCCCCAACCCGCTCCCAACCCGCTCCTAACCCGCCCCAACCCACTCCCAACCCGCCCCCAACCCGCCCCCAACCCGCTACCAACCCGCCCCAAACCCGCTCCCTACTCGCCCCCCCACCCGCTCCCAACCCGCCCCCAACCCGCTCTCAAGCCGCCCCCAACCCGCTCTCAACCCGCCCCCCCAACCACTCCCAACCCGCCCTATCAAACTGGGCTATCTAACACTGAAAGAATTTTCCAAATCGGAGCAGCAGTTCCCGAGATATAGACGTTTTACTTCCAATACCCCCGATTTGGAAACATTCTTCCGCTCCGCTCCGCTCCTATTGGTGTTAGCATGATAATATATAACCTATAGCCTTCCTCGATAAATGTGCTATCTAACACTGAAAGAATTATTCAAATCGGAGCAGTAGTTCCTGAGATTAGCGCGTTCAAACAAAAAACCTGTTCGATAAATTCTTAAAATAGACGTATCTTTCTTATTTGTGAACCGATTCAAATGAAACAAACATTAAATGTTAATCCAAGAAAATACCAACATATCAGTGAAAACCGCATCCTTCTAGGTTAAGCCGTTTCTGAGATTAGCGCGCACAAACGCACAGACAAACAGACAAACAGACAATAATTCTAAAAATCATTGTTTTGGGTTCTATTGCGCTAATAAATAGCCCTAGTGACAGTTTTTCTCAAATATCTTCAATGTACAGACACCGACTTGTTACAGATTTATTATATGTATAGATAGATGTAACTTTATTTATTTTTATCGTTTAGCTTTAACCTCGCGATCCTCAATTATGAAATAAGAACAGTACAATGCAAGTTAAGGATTGGTACTTTTAACCGACTTCAAAAAAAGAGGAGGTTCTCAATTTGTCTGTATGTTTTTTTTTTTACTTTATACCGATGTTACATTGCATTGCTACGTACAAGACATTATTGTGGCAAAGTGAGGCATTGGCATCAGGTAAATCGTTCGGTCGCCGATCCCGAGCTTTTACGGGCAAGGCGAGGGCGATGCGCCACTCAGACTGCATGTCTATCATATTGTCAGGTAGCATCAAGACATACACGAGTTCATCGTGATTGCTCAGAATTGCTGTTTAATAAATCCAGTAAAGCCCTGGCACACTTTTAACTTGATTTTCTGCGGTTTTGCCAGAGCAGTAAGAGGACTCATGACTGCAAAAATATTTATACCTACTTAAAAAGAGCATTCCTTATAAAAGGTATTAAGACTTTGTGCCAAGAAGGTTTGAATGGTTTTATGGCCAGCAACTATTGATATTGACTTCCAATAGTATCATCTAGCAAAAAAACTTTAGCCTATTCAGTTTTTGCGAGTTTAGCGTTGAGTTGCGAGTGGCTCGGTGTTTAAATACTTACTGTCGGATTTCTATTCACCTTGGTTTGTGGAAGTACACGAACGCGCCTCGGAAACCGATGGAGCTATTCGGTACTTATAATTAGGTTTATAAAAAATTAACTTACCCTAAAACAATTGAACCGTGAATCTAATTGTAGCATTGGTTTGCGCCACTGGCGGCGGAACAGGCTGTCGTGACACCGATTGTACTGGCTGCGTTTTATTATCGCGCATACGTTATTATAGGTAGGTATCTATCTCATTGTTCCCATTACAACACGATAGACTCTAATTACTGTAATGTTCTCTAAGTACCAACCTGTTGCATTTGTACGTAACACCTTGAATATGTATATTGGCTGTAGGTGCTTATTGAATTGCTAATAATTTATGGATGGATACATATATGGATGATTTATTTAAGTTCTGAGTTTAGGAAATGTTGGTTAGAGTTTATAATTGTAGTATTAATTGAAAATGTTGATGTCTCCGTCTGGGAACAAACTTGTCAGGACTGGACTGGGTGGACTTAACATTATCATCTTCATGCAAATAGCTCTGGTAGGTGCAAGATCGTTTAACTTGAATTAAATTATTTAATTTTACAAAACTCAACACTTCTTATACTATGTAGTTCCAATATAAGTAGATTTATAAATACCCCAGGATACTTGACTTAAAGATGCGTACCGTGTTATTTTTGTATTAGTATAGTAGGTATAACCTTCGTGACAAACGTAAAAAGTTTAATGTAATCAATTCTTGACTCTGTAAAAAACGTTTTGTTTGTTTATACGGGGAAAAAACCTGTTTAACCAGTACGTGTAGGAAACAAACAAAAGCTAGTATCTTGAAATATCTTATAATTCCACAATCGCTTACAGTATTTATTTCTCTACTCCTTATTCTAATTAATGTTCTCTATCTATCATAATTTTGAAGTCATTTGACGAATAGCATAACGGATAGTCAGAACACAGCCACTTCACTTATACATATAGGTACAGTCTATGAGCGGGAGTCGGGCGCGCTGTGAAGATGCGCTCGGCGCGGGCGCAGGCGGTCCCGCGGAGAATAGCATCAGCGCAGCCTTGACATTTGCGGCGCGGGCGCGGCGCGCCCGGCGGCCGGCCACTAGCCCCAGCGGCGGAAGCGGTTGTAGCGCGCCACCGGCAGATAGGGGTACCGCGCGGGCACCTGAACGTTCTCGAGGTTGTACCCGCGTCGCCGCCGCACCAGCTCCTCGCTCACTTCGCCCAGGTCTCTCTTCGCCGGCCTCACTATCTTCACCACATTAGATTCTAGTATCACATTATCTGCCGCTACTGCCTCCTCGGGCCTAAGTCTTGTCACCAGTTTCGCTCTGTTTTTTTGAGCTGCTAGAAATGTGTCGCTAAGCACGTAGTCCGATAGCTTTGGCACTTGGTTGTATCTCGTGGCATCGATCTCCCGCTCGTAGCCAAGCCGGTCCCGGAGCTCCCGGGGCGCGGTGGCCGCCGCGAGCGCGACGCTGAGCGCGCATGCGAGCGCGAGGTACGCGTGCATTTTGTGGCGTGCACGTAGAGTGTTTGAGCGCGAGCGCGATCAACACACACTTTATATATGCGAGCGATCGACACCATTCGTTCACAATTAGAGTTCGTATTTTTTGTGATCGGTGCGAGGGGCGCTCTTGAACTTGATAGCAGATGAGGCAGATGCAGGCGGGGTGCGTTTAGCGGGATTTCGCGGCTCTCGGAAGGATGGGTCGTGTCCGATGCTTCGCGGTAGTGCAATTACTTATAATTTGATGCACCGCAGCGCACCGGTGGCTACGAACGCACATGAACCTTGTTCCACATACATTACCCGACATTACCCGACGTCGACGTTGCTCTCAACTTTACAAGGTGACCACACCAGCGTGTGCGCTTATCATAGAATATATCACACCTTGACTTGTATCTAATTCTACACAAAATCGTAAAAAAATATGACTTGAAAATTACATTGCACTAGTTTTATTATTAAGTAAATATTTAACCTACCTACACACTTGTACGTGCACGTAGGGCTCTGAATATGCGACATACCTATTATTTTTCAATTTGATGTTGTTGAATCTATTTTCAAGCGGTAGGCTTGATTCCTCAGTCATTACGATTTTATTTATTTTTGCTTCCATACACGACTCAAGGGGTTATCGTTAATTCGAATGCTCTACTATGAACATAATCAGCACAAATTGCCCATTTACAAAGTGCACGATTTCCTCAAGGATTTTATTTAAGGCATCTTAGAACGAAAATTTGCTACAGCATCCAAGGCAAAATTATTATGAGGGGTTCAGACATCTGGAACCGTCATTACGGTTAAGCTGGCTTCCGACTCTCATTGCACCGTTAGAATACCAATCGCTTATTGATTTTTTATATTTTTAGTTGGACAGTTTATTTTTTAATAAATCCAATCTTATTTCACTTTACCTCAATTGAAAAGAACAGAAATATTACTGAACTGCGACATATTTACACGTATAAATCCGTATAAGTCTCACTGCTGGGGTTATAAAGTTGAATATTAATAATTATTAATTAGTAGTTAACTAAGTATGTCCAACGTCCAGCCAGTCGAAAAAACTGAATCACGTACGTACCAGGGTGAATCCTTTTCATTACAAATGTCATGTTGACATTTTTCATACATCTGCCAAAGAAATCATCGTGAAATTGGTTGTGAATAGGTTCCACCACTCAGTTTCCTTGACTGTACCTGCTTTGACGTGATCTTAAAGAGGGTCCAGGACTTTACAACAACAGTATTTGATCTTGAATAATTCAGTTGGCTTTCAGTTGTCTGCAGGTTTCCTTTGATGATTTAACTTTTATTGAGAAATTTGTAGAAAACAAAAATATTTGAAGGAAGGATTTTGAAAAAACTCCGGTGTTTTTTAGCTTCTCATAAGATAAGAATTCTCTGATGGCTATAGGCTAAACCATTCGATACGTGTAAGAAATTTAAGGATACAGAAAATAAAACAAGCCTGTTGCTTAAAAGATGAATGTGACGTTTACCCAGAAATAGGGATGTACTTATTTCTACAATATTTCGAAAAGGTGTCTTTCCTCGTCATTGAAAATAATGATGCAGTTAAGATAATTTAGGAAGTAAAACAGATTTCAACGGTCTGAGATGTTCTTCATTTCTTGAAGTGTGTTAATTATCCCTTCGTCGGCAAAATAGTTAATTTGGGTTCATGTCAGTAAAGAGGCTAGATTATACTTAGTTATGATCAGAAATTAACGTAAAACTTCGGTTATACCATACACTTCAATAAGGATCAATAAAACATATGCATATCGAAATCGAAATTGTCTATATATAGACTCAGTATTCACATCTTGAAATAGAAAGCCAAACTGACAAGTTTGTCCGGAACAAAAATTCGAGGTCATCTTCCGATACAAGTAATATAGAAAACCAGAACACCGGAAGCCATGAGTTACCAACCTTCTGAGATTTGTTGCTCTGGTAATTACGTACGTTGCTGCTACAGCAATAACATCTAACAAATGGCCATTTAAAAATATTACTAACGCTAACTTGGAAACGTAGATGATATATAAATAGATATGTGTATTTTTGAGGATAACATCGAGTCAAGGTTCATGTGCGACGAAAGTCGATGAACAAGTTTATAAAGTAAATTATTATATTTACCATGAGCGCTATGATGTAATACCGACTTATGTGAACTGTGTATTTGCTTCAACCACCTTAGGCCTTGTGATACAGTTATAAATCAAGTGCTTGATACCAAAACGGGTTTCGTTTATTTGTACATACATGAACGATTGACGAAGCTTATTAATTCGGAATGGCTTAGAGATGTGCTTACATTTTAGTCGGATTAGTTGATTAGATTATTAATCTAATTAAAGGCTTTATGTGTCAAGAAGTAGAAAACCATTAAGTAAATTAGCTATCCAAGAGGAAACGCTGCCAGTATCTTCGCAACCATGCCTGAGGGAACTTCCTTTTAAGTTTGGGTTAATTGTTTATGAATACTTATAACTCTTACTTTAACGACCGCTTTAGCCTAGTTGGTAGTGACCCTGCCTACGAAACAAGAGGTCCTGGGTTCAAATCCCGGTAAGGGCATTTATTTGTGTGATGAGCACGAATATTTGTTCCTGAGTTATGGATGTTTTCTATGTATTTAAGTATTTATTTATCTATATAAGTATGTTTATCCGTTGCTTCGTACCCATAACACAAGCTTTGCTAAGCTTACTTTGGGACTAGGTCAATTGGTGTGAATTGTCCCGTGATATTTTTTTTTTTTTTTTTTTTTTTACTTATACGTTTTTTTTCAAATTAAATTTTATAAAGAAGAAGAAGAAAGTAAGTAGTTTAAAACTAATCCGCTGTATTGTTGTGTTTATTCAATCAGATAATTGGGATCCATAATTATGCCAAGTTGTGACTTTCGAATTTATTAAAAATATCTGCTTGCCCTTAACATAAAAAACAACAATATTCTAACTTAATTTAGCCGTTCGTAATATTTAGCTACATCTCTACTATGTTTTCATTAATATGTTAATAAGGTTTCCGATGCAGTAAAACACCGGAAATAACTTCAAATAAACGGAAACAGCCGGATCTGGAACCGAATGTACCTACCTAAGTAAGTAATGGGCGTATTTGAGTCCGTCAAGGTAAATCTGTACGCCCGCGTGGTCTTACTTTATTGCAACCAAAACTTTGTATCGAACAATGGGTATAAAATTACTGGTGATTTTTTTGTTACAAAATGAGTGTTCACTTGTTTACGGACAATCTTTATCAATTCCCAAGCTTAAGCGAGTTTATAATAAGCTTGAAGCTTTTAGCTGACGCACTTCCCTCTGCAGTCTAAAAAGCCTGTCAATAATCGACAGTGAAGATTCTTAACTTCATAGTCGGTAAATTGAAAGTGAAGGCCGTGATTGAAAATATTGCGACTTTAAACGAGATTTTTTTACCCTTCAGGATCTGTTGAGAAATGATTTATTTTCCAAATGTTGTAAAAGCAATCGAAAGTCGGTAGAAAACATCACTTGGTATTTGATTTGTAAATGAATCTCGGACTCAGTAAACTGGAGTAATCGTTTTGTGCACAATCATCGGTGAATCGTTTAGTATTCTGAGAGCTAGTAGACATTTTAAACAACCTACGCAGCGCAGCTAGAGCGTAAAATATTTGTACAATGCTTGCTTTATGACATAAGTGTCAAAACAAAAACAGAGACATAACGCTGTACCTACTGTAGCGGGGTTTATACTCAATAAATAAAAAAAAAATAACGCACCTTCGACAGTCGGGTGAAAATTTTTGCAAAATACTATACTCGTAGGTAGTACCTACTTAGATTATGACTGTAAGATACTATATATTTCGTACAGTATTGTATACTCAGCGTATAAAATGGAAGTATAAGTAATTTAATTATTCCCGTTTGTAAAAACAGTTGTCGACGCCGGTTCTGTTTGTTAGATTAAATGCTAGTAATAACGTCTCACAAAGGCTTAGGAGCGGGCGCGTAATATGTTGTGGTTTGCTGCAGATGATATTTCTGTACAATGCTCACTAAACGACACTTGGCCAAGGACCTCGGACAATGCGGGTAACGTCCCTCTTCCGTATTAGCTCGTTCCGCATTAATCACTGCAGCATCGTACGAATATTAATATTCTCCAACCGAATCTGATCACATGTTCAATAGACAATGCGCCTTTGTTTATCTACCTGGACAGGTTTCTGTTACTCCCTTTTTTAATTTAACTTTTGAAGATTCACACTTCAGCTCGATCGAGCCGGTTAACAACACTGGACCGAAGTTCAGTAAAGCGTAATTTAAAGATTTTTGGCGTATTTGGTAAGTTTCCTTTCGCGTCGCGTTCAATAACCGCGCCGCGTCATTTTTAACAAGTTCATATTGCGAAGGAGAAGGTGATCTTTGTTTTGGAACATCGCACTGAGCCGGGCTGTCCTCGTGCGTCGCCGGTCATTGCTTCCTGATCAGCGGCCGTGGTCCCGCCGTGATGATGTCTCGTTGCGTTTGCGTAACGCCATCGCATACATTATTCATAGCTGACACGATACAGCTGCTATTATCCTTTGTTCTCTTAGTAATTTCATCTCACAATGATAATATGGTTATCATCGTTATATTGCGTGCTGTCGATGGATTTATTATTATTGTTACGATTGTTTTGTAGGATAAAGTTGATGCCCCAAGCAAACGGTTTCTGGTTTCAATCGATTCACTTATACCTAATAGATATCTACCGATGCTTGAATAATAGCATTATTACTACAGTCATACTCGTATTTAATGTTCAACTTCAACACTGTTTACGGATGGGTCTAGGGATGAGAAGGAATGCGGTGCAGCTTTCTATGACCCGCAAGCAGATGTACGCGTAAAATTTGTAATTAACTGTGATATTTCAATAATGCACTGCGAATTGATTGCGATATCTGAAGCAGTGGCATATTCAGCATCTTTAGAAACTAACAAAGTGGTTATCTTATCTGACTCTAAAAGTGCCCTCTCCCACCTGGCTCGGTTACCCTGGAATAGTCCAGGACACCCGATAGCCTACAACATCCTCGACTCAATTAGTGAGCAGGTAGCAACTAAAGATATAATAATACAATGGGTACCCTCTCATGTTGGAATCATGGGGAACGAAGAGGCTGATTTAGCCGCTAGACAAGCTATAAGTGAAGGCGTGACCTATAATTGTTTACCGTTGCACAGTGAAGTGCTCGGAAAAGTCAAAACAAGCTGCACGAAACTTTGGCGAGAATACTTCGATGAGCGCTCACTTTCTAAAGGTATATGGTACAAAACGATCCAATGTCAGCCTCCTCGCGTTCCATGGTTTACAGAGGTGCAACTGAGCAGAAAGGATACTGTGGGATTAATGAGACTACGTTCGGGACACATTCCGTCAAACAGATTCAAATACTTGATGGGACTAGCCGTGTTTCCCAAATGCTCAGAATGTGACATGGTAGATGATGTGCAACACGTGTTGATGGAGTGTGTTCGGAGCGAGGCCCAGCGGCAACGCCTGGGTATTGAAATGGATCGGAATGTGGGTAGCTGTAATAGCTGGCTGGCTGGCCCGTCTTCGGCGCAGGCTAGACTCCTCGTCCGACTTTATACACATGTGTAAGATAAGAATAATAAATAAAGAAGCAACAAGCCTGTACCAGATATCCACATTGCTACACAATACTTATTTATATTTTGTTAAAATACCTATAAAATGTATTTCGTGTATCCCATTCTACGGGGCTGACATCGTCAATATGTGACAAAAGCCCTTTTAACTAAATAAAGATTAAAAAAAAAAAAAAACACTGTTAACACAATGTTAATTTTAAACATAAAGAAAAAAATATATATTTTTATTTATTTTCACAATGTTAATTTTGGCGAGTGTCAAATTTATTAAAACATGATTGTAAGAAACTCACTTCTAGTGTACCTAGGATAAGCATATTAATATTATGTTAAGAAAACATACCTATAGAAATTAACGCATGTAGGTAAGATTACACTTTCTCTAACTGTTAAAATAAACGTTACTATCCGCTTCACATAAAGGAGTTACAATAATATATCTACATGAATTTGCATTCTCTAATACAAACACGTTCAAAATAACACTGTTCGAAAATGCGCGTGTTCCGTAATGGTAATGAAATATCTTTCCTAATTTTTATCTATCTAATATACACCGTGAAATTTTAGTGGTTGTTTTCCCGAAACGAGGTGATTTAGTATCGATTGTACAATCGATTTATAATTACTATTTTGACTAGAGTCAAAAATCCAATTGTGAAAAACGAAAGTCGACAATGACCGCAAACCAATAGTAACGCTTCGTTGGTACCTAACCTATCGTACGATCGTACGCTACTTGTACCAACGAAGCGTTACTATTGGTTTGCGGTCATTTTCGACTTTCGTTTTTCACAATTGGATTTTTGACTCTAGTCAAAATAGTAATTATAAATCGATTGTACAATCGAAACTAAATCACCTCGTTTCGGGAAAACAACCACTAAAATTTCACGGTGTATAAAAATCTCGTGTCACGGTGTTTGTTATCGAACTCCTCCGAAAGGGCTTGATCAATTTTTATGAAACTTTTTTGTCTGTTGTCGGTAGGCCTGACGATAGGTCGTAGGCTATTTTTTATACCCCTATTCTTCGCAGACGGAGTCGCGGGCAACAGCTAATTATAATAAATATATAAAAATAAATTATATGAGGAGTATTTAATATCAGTCTGGAACAGTGAGCAGGTGTTTGCGTTAGTTCTACTTGGTTCTACCCATCTGAATATTAAACTAATTTTATTAAGTTATTATTTGTTTATATCTCCATATGTACCTAGTATTTATATAAATGTGTAGGTAATATATATTTATTCATAATAATAATTAAAAAAGATGATGGTGAATATACAAATAAATACATATATTTCAAACTAAATACAAACTGAAATATAGATGCACAGAAAAAAACCCCAGAAAAAAGACCAATGCTGGGAATCGAACCCAGGTCCTCAGCGTTCCGTGCTGCGTGCTTACCCCTACACCACCACTGGTCTAGAAGTTAGCGACGAATTTTTCCCATACATCGTACACTTCAGTCTGTTATAATCACATTAGGCAGTGATAAAGCGCACATCTATGTTATGCCCTCTACTCTATGTTATGCGCGCTTTATCACTGCCTAATGTGATTATAACAGACTGAAGTGTACGATGTATGGGAAAAATTCGTCGCTAACTTCTAGACCAGTGGTGGTGTAGGGGTAAGCACGCAGCACGGAACGCTGAGGACCTGGGTTCGATTCCCAGCATTGGTCTTTTTTCTGGGGTTTTTTCTGTGCATCTATATTTCAGTTTGTATTTAGTTTGAAATATATGGTTTCACGGGATGACCGTAAAAGTAATAAAAAATGAAGTTGAAGAAAATAAAAAATAAATAGAAAAAGATACTTCATACTTCACTTGTAAATAAATACATGGCATAATATCTTAAACTAAATTAAAACTATTATTAAAAATAAAATAAAAGTAATGAAACTAAAACTTTGTGTATATTTAATTAATTTTATGATTCTTTATACTTGCGTTATATGATCTCAGTTGGTCGAAATATAAGAAATTAAATTAATTTATGGTCAGAATCTAAAGCACATTTTTAGTCAAAAAATCAAAAAGATACACTTTAGACCAAAAATTCTTATGAGAAAAAACCTTTCCAGGGGGTCAATCAGCTCAACTAAACTATTAGCTGAACACTTCGGGATTAATTTAAAAACATCTTGTGGAATGAAGGTAAATCTTATGATTGCTTTACTAAAGGGGTCAAATACTTTACCAATATAAATATTACCTAAGTGCTTGCTAGGATTACCTATGATTTTGTGGTTTTTTATGTCTCTCTCTAACTAGTAAGTAGTTTAAACTGCAGCAAAAAAGTTAGTCAATCAACAGGAGTAACTTATTAGCCTATAGGTACGTGCGTCTCACCGTTGTACATGAAAGCATTTCCCTTGTCTTCAAAATATTTCTATCCTGAACACATTCCATCCATCAGTTGTGTAGTCTGGTAGTCTCTCCCCTTACACTTGACTCTATAACACCACCGGTGATAGGCCCAGTAGTACCTTCTAGTCTACCTATTAGGTACTAGTAATACGGTATTACAAGTATTACCTACCATGTGGTTGGACGTATCCATCTGTGAGCACGGTCCATTCCGGCTTATCGATTATTCGAGTATTGGAGTGAAATAATTTGAGTTTTCTTTTGGTATAGATGCCATGGGACTCGTCCGAGGAGCAGATGGGTAACGCTCCTCAGATGCGTATTCACGTTCAGCGCGTGATTGCCATCCCCGCGCCCCACAACATGCCGCCGCCAGAGAACATGGGACCCTTCGCGCCGCCGCCGCTGCCGCCCCAGCAACAGGACCTGAACGAGGTAAGTTAGTCAACTTGACTTGATGACTTGATTAGTCAATTAATTAGATGCGACAAATATGAGCAGGGTGATCCTATGGTAACTTGCTGATGATGGAAATATTATTAAAGATTGAACTGAACTGGAGTTTATTTCGTTGTAGTTGCTCATGTTGATGAGATTTTGCGCGACATGAGGCCCGCAGGTTTGCTGGCCGCAGACTAATATTAAGTCGTTAATATTCGGGCATAATATAACTGGCATTGTAGAAACTTAGTGTCCCCGACATACTAAATAAAATCAAGGTACCTGATAATAATAATACTAATAATGTTCGGGGATAAAATATGGGTAGGTAGGTACACAAGTAGAAGAAATACATTTGGTAAGTGTCAGTAATAAAAGAATAGACGAAGGTCAAGTTATAGATATTACACTGAGTAAGGTATTTGTGGAACACTGTACGGCGATTTAACGACAGTCGGATATGACAGCAGCAGGAATATGTGACCTTTGAATATGCGCTTAATGTAGTCTTATACAATCTTTAATACGGTTATTTATATTACAGCCTTTTTGAACATTCCTCAAATACATTCTATGATTCTCTAGAGATTCTTCAGCCGATAGAAACGTTTATTTAAGAAGTAATTGCCGTGTATTTTTCATTGTTATTTAAGATTACAGATAATGAGGTTTGTCTGTTGTTTTATTCGTTCTACGTCTGTTTGAACACGATTGTTACCCAATGTTTACTAATCTTTAAAATTTAAGGTTTAAATTAAAGAACGTATAGTCCTTAGTTTGACCTTAACATGGTAATCTTGAAGTCCGATAGCACATAGACGCTAGATGTTTATCGTGATGCATATTTAAGAATAAGTATTTATTTTATTAAAAAAAAATCACGTCAGTTCTATTTATTATTACTGCTTTGTGAACACGGAAAAAATAAACAAACTTAAACCGTTATCGTACACAAAAATAATAAGTTTCCTTTATAATGCAACCGTTTTGCACTTAAAGATACCGGTCATGAGCGCGACGGACCCGCCCAGGCTCCACAGTCGTTACGAAAAAAACTTTGAATATCTTATTAATTTTACTGTTAATTATAGGTACTATTCGTGTTGAACAAGTAATATTTTTCTAATTTTTAATTTTGTACGGAATTTTCTAAGTAGGTATTATTTTACGAGTTAGGCTGTTATTCACTCTTAAACTGCTAATAATTCACAAGCAAATTTAGCCGTTATAGTTTTCCTTGTTAATTTCACATAATTTCCTCCCATCCTGATTTTTTCAAAATTTTCATACCAACAGTTGAGCTTTTAGAAGGGGGGAAACCGCTCGTTTATAACAAAAAATACACTTTAAAGTTGAATATTTGGCAAACGAATCTGTAGTGCTTTCAAAAGACCTACCTAACGACACCCCACACTATAAGGTTTTTTTTTAGCCTGTTATAGGTTAGATGACAAAAAAAATCACCCCCACCTTAACGTCTATGATCAAAACTCTTCTAATTTTCCCCCATTTGACGGTACACATACTTTACTTATTTAAGCAGGAAAACGCACTAAAACGCATAATAACACCCTTTATAATCTAACAAATGAATGTGCATACTGATGTGTTTTGCACATTAACGGTAAATACATAATTTTAAGTTGATAATGTTACATCCACAGACACTAGGTATAGGTATTCATATTCACATATTCCAAAGTGATCAATAAAACAAAGTTGTTGAATATTATAAGTTATTTAAAACCTGATATATTTCAGAACCGGTAAATTAGCCAGTGATCACTTATTATGTTGAGTTTTAATGTATGAGAACATGCATTAAATTAGAATATTATACTGCTTATCTACTTCCGTAAGGCTGTGTTTTGAGCCTACACCAGCTTGGTTTTTACGATACAAATTGATCTTGAAATGCAATGCCGATTTATGATTAAAATGTTTCGATGTCAAATTAAAAAAAAACAATTTAGGCATCAATTGATGGCCTAGTGGTTAGAGAACCTGACTACGAAGCTTGAGGTTCCGGGTTCAATTCCCGGTCGGGACAGATATTTGTGTTACAAATACGAATGTTTGTGCTCGAGTCTTGGATGTTTAATATGTATTTAAGTATGTATTTATCTATATATGTATGTTTATCCGTTGCCTAGTACCCATAGCACAAGCTTTGCCTAGCTTACTTTGGGACTAGGTCAATTGGTGTGAATTGTCCCGTGATATTTATTTATTATTTATTTATTGATGCTCCTATGAACGTCAAAGAATCTACCACCTCTATCTAAAGTATTTAATACAACTAAATTTTTTAACTCAGTAAATACGTTATTTGAGACTAGGGATCGCTAATGCGGATCGGAATTATTTCCAAACATCCCTGTCCATGATATAATGGTCATTCATTTTATAGCGTACTATAAATTTCATTTTATTAACTAGATATTAATGTTTTCTTCACTATGCATTTCAATTTTGTATCCGTTTGGTCGGTTATTGTTTTCGGAATTATATTATGAAAACGTGTGCAACTTCCCAGAAACGACTTTTTAGGGTCCCGGTGCCAAAATGGCAAAAACGGTTATAGTTTCGCCATGTCTGTCTGTCCGTCCGTCCGTCCGTATGTCCGTCGTCTGCGGCTTAGCTCAGAGACTATTAGGTCTAGAAAGGCGTAATTTTTCATGGATATGTGTAGCAAATATTTTTTCTCGTCTAATCTAATAGTGTGGGGTATCGTTGGATAGGTTTTTAAATCATTCCAAGGATTTGGAGACAATTTTCCGATATAGTGATTCGTTTGCGAAATATTCAACATTAAAACCGAGCGTTCCCCCTCTAAAAACTAAACTGTACGTATAAAAACTCTTGCTCTTTGACGCTAAAACGGTTTGACGGATTCTTATAAAATTTGTGACACAGATAGTTTATAAGCTGGATTATCATATAGCATAATTTTTATCCCGGCAAATATCATAGTTGCCGCGGGATAGCGAGAATCGAATTCTTCGCAGGCGGAGTCGTGGGCAACAACTAGTTTACACTATATGCACCCGAAAACAAATGAAGGAGAGATTTCCTCTTCATGTAAAGAAAAAGAGTTAGTTTATCCGAAAAAAATCGTTTTACAAGATAAGCGTTACGTCGCAGCCAGCGGACGTTTGCTCTCCAGAGGTTAAAGAACCCTTGTTAGCATATGAACGCTGTGAATATTTACGTCCATTTAGTAGCACATTACGAGCACGAGTGCTTTATACCATTACCGTAATGTGTTGTACAATTAATAAAGTGCGTAATTGTTGTTGTCTCTTTCTTCGCAGCAACCTACCGTCCTTCACCAGTTCGTGCCCCAGCCAGCTCCTACGCAAGAACTGGAACAGCCTGAGGTAAGCAAATGTTTTTAATTTACTTATGACAAACAAATCTAAGATAACTTAAGGTAAATATGTGCTTCATATTGGGGAGTTTGAGTATATGCTCGTGGATCCTATCTTAATAGAATTTTAAATGGGACCATCTCCGGTATAAATCTGTCTTTTGAATTTTTTAAATCGGTTGATATGGGTCAAGCTATTGTTGAAAAAAATAAAGATAAATTAATTAAAGATATTATAAATTCTTAAACAAGTTTTTTTTGTCCTATTGCGTCTGATTTGTAGGTGGAGTAGAGCTAACCAACAAACTTTGACTTTTAAATATCATCTTCCTATGATATGAACTTCAAGGCGATTGTCTATAAAAACTACTGGTGGTCATGATCATGAGGCGATCAATAAAACGACTAATGCTTCTATTGTTTTCATTTAATGCATTTCTAATTGCGTGTTAGATTTGCGCTATCACGTCATTTATTAAGAACTAGCTTTTGCCCGCGACTTCGTTCGCGTAGAATTCCAATTTGTGCTAAAGCTTCTTCATCTCTTTAATTGTATAAAACAAAAATCCGGCAACGGCAACATCCATTATTATTATCATTTCATCATCATCAGTATCAGTTAGTGAATATTATAAATCCCGTTTATTCACTATCTCGTGGGAATTTCAACAAATTTGTCCTTATTCTATGCAAATTGTCGCTTATATTTATCCCGCGGGAATTTTGCATTTTCCCCGAGAAAAAGTAGTCTATGTCCTTAAAGGTGTAGCTTTCTACCGGTAAAAAAAGTTTTAAAATCAGCCCCGTAGTTGAATTCACTTATTTTTTTCCCGTGTGAATTTTGCTTTTTCACGGAGAAAAGTAGTCTATGTAAATAATGGTTGGTGTAACTTCCTATTGTTGAAAGAAATTTTCAAATCAGCCCTCAAGTGATGTTCACTTCTTTCTATCCCACGGGAATTTTGCATTTTACCGAATAAATAGTAGGTAGCCTAGCCTATACCAACAAAGAATAGTGTAGCTTTCTATTGGTAATTTTTTTTAAACTCCGCCTCAAAGTTAAATTTACTATTTTCTATACCGCGGGAATTTTGCATTTATCCGGAAAATAGCATCCTATGTTAATCAAGGACAGTGTATCTTTTCTATTGGGAATCTATCCCTTGGGAATTTTGCATTTTCCGGAAAAAAAAAGTAGCCTATGACAATAAAGGATAGTGTAACTTTTTACTGGTAAAAGGTTTTTTTTTAAATCGGCTCGGAAGTTTCAGAGATTATCTATCCCACAGGAATTTCCGAAAATCCTGCAATAAGTTTTTTTGCTGTTATGTATGACCATTTACGTTTATACTGAATTTGAAAAGTTTAGTACTTAATTGTAGTTACGGAGATAGGCTCCAGTTGATTTGAATATATAAATCCTGATTTATCCTTATCCTGTGGATATTTTCAAAATTATTGAAATTAGCTTTATACCTGTTTTAATAGTCTACTTGCATGCCCAATTGGAATAGTTTAGTAATCTTCGTTATGGGGATAGGGTCACTCTCGATTGATGAAATATATACATCCCGTATATTCCTTATCCCGTGGGAATTCCGGAAAATTCTTTCTTATCGGATGCCTACGTCATACAAAGGATACATCCTCCCAGTTTCAGGTCACTACATACAGCGGTTTAGGCTGTGCGTTAATCCGCCAGTCAGTCATTTAGGACTTCAGAACAAAGCATTTTATATGTATTTGCATTGCACCAAGCTTTTATGCGAGTTCAACAATGATGTTTGAATACTCAATTCGATTTTATTCGAAAAAGGTTGAACTCACATAAAAGCTTCATCATCATCATCAACATTTCAGCCGTAGGACGTCCACTGCTGGACATAGGCCTCCCTCATTGACGCCCAATCATTACGGTTGGAAGCGACTTGCATCCACCCTGAACCTGCGGCCTTCAACAAAACGTCCGTCCATCTCGTTGGTGGACGTCCCACGCTGCGCTTGTAAAAGGAAAAGCTTGGTGAAATGCAAATACTACTTATTATAATTAGTTATTATCAGAGATCAGATCAGGAAGTGGTTGACAAACGTAGACAAATGGTTTGCAAAATTTGAAGTTTCGTTTCGTGTCAAAATAAAATGTAATTTAAATCAAAAGCACTAAGGAGTATTGATATCAACTTCGAAGCAAATCACCCCCAAAATAACTTTCTACTCCTTTTTAACCCCGTCAAGGCATGAATTTCAATAAAATACGAAACACGTCTTCCATCAATTCTATTATAGAATGTTTATGCAAAATTTGAAGTAGATTGGACCAAGGAATCACGTTGTCCCATACAAACTTTGCTCCACTTTTTTACCCCCTTAGGAGAAGAACTACGAAAAATCCTTTCTTATCGGATGCCTACGTCATACAAAGAACACACCTTCCAAGTTTCAGGTCTCTACGATCAGCGGTTTAGGCTGTGCGTTGATCCGTCAGTCAGGACAAAGGATTTTATATGTATAGATTATCCGTATTTGGAATTATACGAAAACCTTTCATGACTGCTTCTGCCGCACAAAAAGTTATAAATTAGAAACGTATATTTTCCTATTCAACTTTCTACGAGAATTTTTTTATAACTTATAACGTACTAAGCGGGTATATAGAATGAAAATACTGATGTTATTACCGCTGTTAGCGTCTATCTTTAAAATTAAAATCAAAATAATCTAAATCAGCGTTCGAGTGCTTTAAGTCAGTAAGGATGGGCCATAAACTTGAAGGAATTAGGTGATAATACAAATTAATTCCGTAATTGATGTATCTCACTAAATTAGACTTTTTCTGAACATTTTTGGAAAGTAGAGACATTATTCTTGTTATAAGATGTGGAATGGATATAAGGAAGGTATCTGATTTCCATACTAAGTTCTCGAAGTTCTCGAAAATGTTCTAGGAATTGAGGCCTACCTACATACTTGAAGCTCTATAAACGGAAAGTATCCTACCAAGTGTATCTAGCTACTTAGGCAGATTTTTCGGGAGAATGTTGTTTTATCACAGCCTACGACGCGACTCAGATATAGCAAATTTTATTTCGTAGGTTCATTGAGAAACAGAAGTTGCGGAATTGTACTAATTCGTTCTGTAATTAATTCAATATTATTTTTGTTAAAATTATGCTATCTATTTCATTTCATTGTTTCAAAGCTTTATTTTGTGTCCGAAATTAAAAGTGTGCGAAAAATTACAGTAAGTAGGTACGTACCTTACATGCTTAGTTAAATTTAGTACCTACTACCTTTGTTTCATTTGTTGCTTCAGTATCAAATAACGAAAGCTATCTAAGCTCGAGTCCATTCATAATATTTTTAAAACATGATTTTCTGATTATTATTGTGCTAAATGGGACTTATCACGCAAGCAATATTTACCTCGACGTTTCGGCCACATTGCATCATCCGACCCGTGGTCACGAGTGGTGGGTTAACTCGTGACCACGGCTGCTGCAATGCGGCCGATACGTCGAGGTAAATGAACTAAAACAATTACTTTGCTCACCCGCGACCGACCGCGAAAGGTCGCGGGTGAGCAAAGTAATTGTTTTAGTTCATTAATATGGACCTCCGCAAAGTAACGCCTGATTCAATAAATTATTTAAAGTCGAGGTAAATATTGTTTCCGTGATAAGTCCCATTTAGTATAATAATTATGAGTGAAAATCATTAAAGTTTAAAACAGTATATGATTATTCTGCCTGTATTTATTGGCATATAAGTTCTTTTTAGTTTTTTATTACCATTTTTAGTAATTTATCTGTAAAAAATGTAAAAATATAACATCTATAAAAAATACTTACCTACACGATTAAATCTTTTTAATTAGGTACGCAAAGAAGGTCACAGACAGCTGTTATTTCCAGGAATAGAGTGATTTGATACATGCGGTATGGTGTCTTAGGTTGCATTGCATGAGATATTACCCTATGGAGACAAACCTTCATACGATGCAGAGCGACACCATTGCGAAGATACTGTACCTAGTCGATTTCACGAAATCGAGTTTATCTTAAATAAAATCGATGATCTCATCGTCATTTTTTTTAGTTCCGTTGATAAACTAGCAAAAAACGGAATCCTGTTAATTCAAAATAATATTTATAACACTTTAACAATAATATTTATTTCAAAATTCAAAAAGTCTGTTTTCTAAATAGTTAGACATCTGTTTTAAGATAAACATATCCCCTTCATAATTGCTATGATGTTAAAGTAGAATGTAGCATAGACATGTAGCATTACTGTCACGTACCAAACCTTAGTAGCTTTGCTTAGTTTGGGACTAGGTCGATTTGTGTAAGATTGTCCCCTAATATTTATTTATTTATAAAAAAAAAAAAAAACCCGCAGTCAGCCCTTTTTTAGTTAAAACAAGTTGAAATTTTTTGTGTGGCTACCTGTAGTGTGGTTGTAGGAGTGACAACGATGGTAGTAAAGGTGAAGTGACTGTCCAGCAGGTACAGAAGGTCAACATGGAGGGCAGCCCAGTGCAGATGAACCTGCCGTGGGGGCTCACGCAGGAGGATCTGCGCGCGATCCACCGCAGCGCCGAAGACGCCGCCGCCAACCAACGCCGCGATCAGCAAATCGACAACGACATGCAAGAGGTACATGGACGTTAAGAGGGTTTATACCTGCTGAGCTGGCAACGTTGCATTTTTGTTAGTTTTTCTCGATTATTCCATAAAAATTGAATGAAAATTAAAAATCTTTTTTATACAAATTGTTCTAATATATAAGTTTATGTGTCTACTGCAATAATAATTCGTGATAGACTTTTATTTTCTTTAAAAACGAACAAATTATTACCTAAAGGTTTTTAAAGAATATAAAAGTCTTATCACGAATTATTATTGCAGTAGACACATTAACTTATATATTAGAACAATTTTTATACAAAACATTTTTAATTTTCATTCAATTTTTATGGAATAATCGAGAAAAACTAACAAAAATGCAACGTTGCCAGCTCAGCAGGTATAAACCCTCTTAAACTTTGTAGCCAGTGTAGCTAATGGTTGCCAACATCGTTAGAGTCAAGATCTACTTAATCACTAACTGAGTTGGTAAATATCAAACTCCAATATGTCCACCCTATTATGGTGATTCTTGATTTTTTGGTTAAAATAGAATTAAAAAAAGATAGTGCGTGGAGTCCCTCCGCGCGGAAAAAATGAAACTTCAATAATAAACAAATAAAAAACCAGGCGGTCACCCATCCAAGTACTGAACGCGCCCGACGTTGCTTAACTTCGGTGATCGGACGAGAACCGGTGTTTTTGTCAAATATCTTGAAAACGGTGCATCCTACGGCAAAATCAATGAAATTTTCATCACCTTTTTGAAGCGTTAAATGTTTAACGCAACGTTTTTTGCAAGTCGCATTAGAAGTTTCACTTCAATAATGAAAATAACGATCACATCTTTATGTCATTAATTGCGGACATTATTTGAGTTTGATATTTATCAACTGATCTAAGTAGACTCTGTGCGATTTCGTCCACATAACTATTATGGTGAATAAGACTCATAATGATTTTCCTTGTCCAGCAATGTGATATCACTGTGACATTTTCTGTAAAAAGGTCCTATTAGTGGGTCACGTATCAGTTGGTTCTACTGTACCTAGGTAGGTACTTTTTTGCATTGCCACGATTGACTAGGTTCATCAATCGTTAGATCACGATTGACAGGTAGGCCACGTTTGGTATAGCTGATTAATAAGCCAACGATTGATTTAGGAGTTATTTTGCGGAGACCCTATAAATAAACCTCTAGGTTTTCTGCATGAAACAACATATGGATTACCTACGTAAGTACGGTGAAACGTATGAGATCTCAGCGTGTATTTTTTTAATACGTCGTACTTTTTTGTCGATAATATGTACATTCTAGTTGCTGCCTGTAGTTATTTAAATTACTCAGATTCGAATAACCAACGCGCGGCTACATGCGAGGCTGACTGTTTTAGGCAAAACTCAATTTTGTCAAAAAGTTAAGTGTAAAATTGGGTGCCCAGAAATGAGCGAAAAGATGCTTTTGGATGTTTATATTTCGAGGCCGATTGCAATGGAACAGAGACAAACATACTCTCAAACCTTATTTATATTGATGTACGATACTAGCACCACCACACGTTGTGTGTAAAATTGGAACTAATGAGATGAATGGTTGTCAACAACAGGCATCGATCGTTATCCTTAATTAGCAAGCTATCTAGTTCGGCAAATGAACTGTAGATGGCGCTGTATCGAACATCAAGGGTTAGATACGCTAGATAGGTCGTCTACTCTGGCATCGGGTACTTAAAAACAGGTCCACGTTTTTACCTGATTATAAAGACTTTTTAACAAAAAAATTAAACCGCCGGAAAAACTGAAAAGCAAAAAATAATACCTTTTTTTGTTTGACCTTAATCTAAGTACCAGTTTGAAGTCGGTGCCTCAGCACGAGCCAGGAGGAGTGATAGAAGCCAATCAGGTAGACGGTTATAGGTCCATTCCTCCTGGCTAGTACTGAGGCACCGACTTCAAACTGTTACTTAGATTAAGGTCAAACAAAAAAATGTATCACTTTTTGCTTTTCAGTTTTTTCGGCGGTTTAATTTATTTGTTAAAAAGTTTTTATTTTATACTTTTTTCCCAGCCTTAGGGTATTTTTTTCCAAATTTATATAATACCAACTTCCAGGTAGGTATACCCTACGCAATTTGGGTCTACGCCGCGGGGGGAAAACCTTCTAATTTTTTTCTAGTTAACTAGTTCGTGATTTTCACTCGTAACTATTACACTAAACGGGACTTATCAGCTTATCACGTCAACGTTGACCCGTTTAAGTGTAATAGTTTTATTTTATGATATTATGTCATGTTCTATTAATTTATTTGTTTTTGTAAATAAATATAAAAAATGTCATAGTCAATTTCTATACTTATTAAATTCTTGGGATTGACAGGTTAAGACCATCGTGAACACGCTGGCAGCGGCGGCGGAGGCGGAAGCGGAGGCGGAGGCGCAGGAGGAGCGACGCCGCGCTGACGCGCCCGCGCAAGACGCGCCCGCGCTGCCGCCGCGCGCGCCGCGCACCCTGCTGCTGCCGCAGGACATGCCCATGGAGGAGAGGCCGCATTGTAAGTTCATCCATCTACTTAGAGCCTAAGTCTAAGGCTACGTATTCACCGGAGCTGTGCGAGGAAGCGTTGCGAGGGATGTGTCTGTCATGAACCAATAGAAACACTTCATTTAAAAGGTTCTAAGTGAATGAAGTGTTTCTATTGGTTCATGACAGACACATCCCTCGCAACACATCCTCGCACATCTCTGGTGGAAACGCAGCATTAGACTGGTTTCCTACACTGCATGACGATGGTATGTTTTGTATAAACGAATGCGAGTCATCACACTGATGATTGCACCTAGCAGATTACGCACCGTTTCCACTGTGTGACATAGTGTTACGGGAAAATAGAGGACGGAAGTAAGCTCATTAACAACAGAGTTAGCTTTCAATTTCTGTTCCAGAAGTCCTCATTTCAGTATTATATTGCTAGCTGTTGTCTGCGACTCCATTTGCGAAGAAAAGGGGTATAAAATAGCCTCAGACCTACCAAATATAGATGAAAAATTTCATAAAAATCGGTCAAGCCGTTTCGGGGGATTTCGATAACAAACACGAGATTTTTATCTATTAGAAAAAAGATACTTAAAGAAATTTTTTTTTACTACATAACTACAAAAATTCAGTCTTTATAGCTTCCAGCAATCTACATAATATCAAACTTTCGCTTAGCACTGCACTTAAGTCTGATCTCTGACTATGTCTTCAACTTTCATTAAATACCTAAATATTTCATTGAGTGTTACTTCGAGTCGATTATCTTTTTAAAATAGATCGCGAATGCAATCGCCTGCATAGTACATATTATATATACTCTAGCTAGCTAAGGTTTGTGTTTTATGTGTTCCAGACATGCAGCCCCGCTCAGTGCGTAGTGTGGATGCGCTGCTGCCCGAGAAGCGCGTCAAGCGATGCGCTTGCAGCTGCGCCTAACCACACCGCGCGGCTCGCAAGCCCATGTGGCTCGCAGGACCACCCTGTCCGTCCATCCCATCACCGTGATTAACACATCTCACACGGCTATTCGTACTTGTAAATAAAATAATAACGTCACAACTCCGAACAGTCGCTTTCAGCTGTCGCAAAGGTGGTTGGTTGTATAAATAAATACGAATTTTAATGTTTGTTAAATAATTCATATATTTATAAAAAGTTTTTCTTTTCGAATGTCCAATCATTCGATGAAGTGATGCATCGTTGTCGTGAATGCGAAATGCAATATTTTAGCATTAAATATTCTAATGTTTAGATTGTTTACGTTTGTAGGTGTCGATGACAGTACAGTAAAATAATAATGGAGAGCCCACACTGTCGAATTTATTTCACTATATTCAATTCCACATCAGATTCCAATATTCTATAGAGATAGTATGTAATGTCATCTAAGGTAGGTTTTGTTTGCATTTCTCGGAGATAAATCGCATTTAGTTTCAAACCGATTTCGCTTCGAAACCATAAACGGCTTCTTAAATTATGATAGTTTTAATCTCAAATAAAACATATGTTCCATTGTGATCCTAAATTAAATTTTTATTTTATTCTGATTCTTGTTTCATTGTTTCAATTGTCCCCGAATTTAATCAAAAATAAAAGTAAGGAATTATGCAGATAAGTTACGAGTATAATGTCCACTTTAAACATGAAACTACCGTGAGACTCACTCATAGTGAAAATAAACGGATCACTCACGTCTTAAAACGAGTTTAATTCGACATGTTTCGGGCTAATTCGTAGCCCTTCCTCTCGGAGACGCACGTCACGGCTTCTGCCAAACGCGCACTGTCGAGTTTAACTCATTTTAAGACATGAGTGATCCGTTTATTTTCACTATGAGTATAATGCCCAATTTACACACATTTCGAATAAATAAATTGGTATTGATCGATCTCGACCATGACTTTTATTTGATATATTTATGTTCACATGTATTTATTTACAAATAACATGATGAGTATAACTTATTTATTTATTTATTTCAGAAACAAACAGTCGTTTACAAATATTTGCTTGTAAACTATGACTTTTGTTTAGACCTTGAGTTTCCTTTAAGTATTTCAAGTGCAAAGTATATCTAATGAAGTCACAAGCCCTAAGACAACAATCACTTTTTTTTCACAATTAAACTATTATCCAAGTCATTGTCAGAGATTTTGTATTGAAATTCACTAATACTAATGCTTGTATTTTATTATGCAATTGGGTCCAGGTTGTCACACCACTATAAAGACTTATATCCTTTCGTTTTCGTCGGAAATTCGTCAGAAATAATTATTATTCCGCAAAAGTAGGTAGTTTAGGTTCGACAGGTATCTATAGATGCCCGAAGGGCAAATAGGCTAGAAATAGGAGCCCTGCCGCAAGCAGGGCTCCGTCTAAAATAGCAATGGTGGACAACCTGGACGACAACGAGTCTGGCCCCAAAAAATTCATCATTTACATTTAATTATAAACACCATGAATATCAACCAGGAAATTATGAAGGTTTATTATTGTTAACGAGCACTCTAGCACGCTATGACGTTCGTTCTTGCGGTTGATTGGGTTCTTTAAACTCCCAGCTGCTTTATAAAAAAATCGGTCAAGAGCATGTCGGGCCATGCTCAGTGTAGGGTTCCGTAGTTCCCGACCGTCATCACAATACTTAGGCGGACTTATTTTAGTTTAGAAATATTTTTTTACATAAACTTAAAAACTGCTCAACCGATTAAGTTGAAAATAATTTTCCTAGAAAGTTTTTATTAATTTTAACTTACGTAATTTTTTTCATATTTTTTAGACGTGCGGTTCAAAAGTTAGAGGGGGCGGGGACACATTATTTTGAACTTTCGGAGTGAATATCTCCGAAAATATTCACTTTATCAAAAAATAGTTTTGGCAAACCTCTATTTATTTTCAAATACCTATCCAATGATACCCCACACTATAGGGTTAGTCAAGAAAAAAAAAATCACCCCCACTTTACGTCTATGCGAGATACCCTAAAAAATTTTTTTTTCGTTTTTTTTATTTAACCACTTTGTCGGCGTGACTGATATATATATTCATGCCAAATTACAGCTTTTTAGTACTAACAGTCTCTGAGCTTAGCCGCGGACAGACAGACAGACAGACAGACAGACGGACAGACATGGCGAAACTATAAGGGTTCCTAGTTGACTACGGAACCCTAAAAACATTAGTACTTAACGTACACATCTATTGGTAAATCGGGGCGACGGCAATCGTAATCCAAGTCGTCAAGTTAAATGTTTATTTAGTATCTCATTAAAACGTAAGTATCTGTATTTTCTAATGCTTCTAATTCTGATATTAGCTAAGTTTAAAGTATTCTTAATTTTCCAAAAGCTGGCTCGAATGAATTGGCAAACAAAAATATGAGTGTATGATATTGACGTGAAGTACATAATATTGTATATTAAAAACAGGAAATTTAACGAGATCGGTGATCATTTATAGTAAATTAAACACAATTTTTAATAACTTAATGACACATTTATTTAGAAAAAACTTAAACATGAGATTAAATCACTCACCTACAGTTTATCTACAACACGTATGCTATCAATATACCTATATTAATAAATAGCTAAACAGTCATTTAAACCCGAATTATTTATTTGATATGAATTTCCAACATCATCTGTGAGTCATATTTAACGTACTTTTGCTCCAGCTCCGGTTGAGACTCTCTGTTGACTGCACCCACACTGTGATTCGACATATTGTCACAGTGTTTAATGCGATGACTAAAATTTGATGAAATCAGCGCTATGTAAAGACAGAGCACAAGACAATTTAATACAAATCCAAATACGTACTTCATTACTATTAGTGAATAACATCGAAACAGTCTGGAAACATCAGCAGTAATCGTGTACAGGTTAATAGTTAAGCAAAGCATAAATGTAATAATCGCTAAACTTGCCGCAAACTTCCTGAATTTGTCTTCTATAATCCTGTGTAAAATACAAATGTAAAGGATTGTTCCTACTACGGTGAATGTCCATTTAAACAGTGAACAAAATATCAAGTCGACTAACCACTTATCCATGACATTGTATGATATAAATGCTACCCAAAGACCGGTGAGAGCTATTGGAAACAGCCATGCAAATATTGTTACTTTATACAAACTGTTTTTAGTAACTTTCACAAATACTACAATTAAAGTATCGTACATATGCTTAATAAGGAAAAATACAAGAAATATCGTCACGAAATTAAAGTAAATTATACTACTTAGATTCAGAAGAGACGGTTCTTGATGGGTAGGTATTGCGCGATTTTTTTCCAAAAAAATTATATATCCTATGACGCGTTTTAAAAAGCGGACCAAACTAATTTGTGTTAACATTTGATTCCTGTAATTTCTTCTCCATTGCTTCATTTTTGCAGCTGCTCCAATAGATAATAATAATTCAAAAACAACCATTACTATTTCAATTACAATAAATATTTCAAACACTGATAGTGGTAGTTCAGATCTTTGTATCTCAATTGAAGTGTTATTATGCGCACTATCTGATACAGTTCCATTTTCTGCTAAAATGTAGGTCGTTTCTTCCAATGATTGATTTTCATCAGTAATGTGTTCCAATGGGGTAATTGTTTCTGTATGTAACATGGTTGTCACCATCATTGAATCCGTGTATAACTGGGATATGTCCGTTGACGATTCCATCTTAACTACGAGTTTTCCATGAACACTGAACTACTTATTATTTATGCCAACTAGCAACAATGAGAACTCTATGTTGTCAAATTTTCAAGCTTCAACTAGTGTCACTGTGTCGTCTCTACTTTGGTTAAACACAAAATTATTTATTTGTTTTGCAATTGGCAGCAATGAACACGTCTCACTCGCTCAGCTTTTAAGTTTTAACTGGCGTCATTCTGTCTTCTATGCTCATGTTTCTTAAATAACAGGAAATAATACAATAAATATTACTCATTCACAAGCTTATCCTATGAATGATTGTTAATTTACTACTATTGTTTTGTATATTATTTAGGTAATTAATCATTCGTAAAATGTGTCATTCAAATCGAATTCAACTTTTAGTAGTTACTTACACGTCGTCGTAGTGTAATATAGGTATATGTAAATGTAGAAATTATATCTTACTTTACTTATTTGATAATAAACTCGTTTTTTAGAGCAAATTGAAAAGTTCCGAATAATCGACTGCACAGACAAAATATCTACCTAATGCAGTTAAGCATTTTTGCTCTAAATCTACGACCAACATCATGAGTGGAACAGCACGCAGTCTAGTGAGTTACTTACCTGCGACGACCTAGTTTGTGGTTTCAGTATCAGCTTCGCGGAACCTGAGTGAGTTTCCTGTTAGGTTACATTGTCCACTGTTTGTACATAATTGGCTTTTAATTTGAATGAATTAAATTAGATAAAGATAAGGTCGTATTTTTTGGGTTCTGTACCTACCATTTGAATACAAAAAAGGACCACCACCCACCCTTCTGGCGAAACTTGGGTACAACTTACTTGGGTTGTATTTGCTTGTCTTTTTTTTTATTCTGCAGGTAGGCAAACGAGCAAGCGGGTCAACTGATGGAAAATGTTCACCATCGCCCATAAATATCCTACTGGAAGAGATTCCTTTATGGGATAAGTTCATCTTTGTACTTAAATCGGTTTCTCTTCTTAACTGGTAATACATGCAAATATCAACAACTCAAAAAATGTCACTGATCTGTTGCCGGCCTTTAAAAAAGGAGAGGGAATAGGGGAGGGTGAGGGGAGAGGTAATGATTGGGCCCTCGGCGCTCTCACTGACCGTACGAAACGCAGCAGGGAGTACTGCTGCTTTAGGCCGGTGTTCTGTGAGAGGGTGGTACTGCCCCGGTCAAGCCGGCCCATTCGTGATGCAGCGGGTAGCTACAACATGGCTCTACCACTACAAAACTACATTTGTCTATGTGTTGTAGGCATGTTATGTTTGAAGGCATATCCGACTGCTTCTCCTGATTTAAAATATCGATATAATTTGCCACCTGCCTACCTACCTATTATTTATTTATTGTACCTGCGTATTTGCACTCTAAACGACAGGTAACAATTCATAATGTTTGTTATTCCTACTTGCTACGAAGCGGTCTTCTAGATTTCGAAAATACTTTTAAAGTTTGGCTATACGTATACTCGTAGAATGATAAAAAAGAGGGTTGTATGTATGTTTGACAAGAGTAGGTACAGTCAAGGACTTTAATTCATGAGCCACCATGGAACCTTTTTAAAGGAAAAGTCATTACGATTTTTTTTGTTAATTAATGCGATGTCACTATGACGTTTACTGTGAAATGGTTCCATGGTGGCTCATGAATTAAAGTCCTTGACCGTACGTTATTGAGCTACTTAGTTAACGAGTTGGTAAAAATTGGCTTCCTTTTAAAAATAATTTCATAGTGTATACTTACCTATTAGTAAAAAAATAGTAACAGAACAGTTTGATGTCACACGAACCCCTACTGAGACTTATTGGTAAATGATCGCAGAGATGTTTTGCTCAGACCATGAAATCATAATTAAGGAATATCCGTTGTATGTTTGTTGGAAACATCTCAACTCGCATCATATTATGTACGTAGAGGGTAATGCCGTAGGACTAAGAAATGATGATGTCACGCTCTTCAAAGAACTTCACGTCATGCTGGAATTCTATTATTTAGGTAAGTGGGTATCAGCAATTATTTACGCACATCGCAGACAATCGCTTTAGGGTGAAATTGGGACAAAGATGACGCAGCATTCAATAGGGGAATACGCGCATTCTATAATTCGATCTTGTCAAGCGTACGCCACACCAAGATGGCAGTTTATCAAAACATAGTGATACAGTGTAATTTAATTAATGTTTGTATTGATATAATAATAAATAAATAATAAAAAAAATGCTTAAAATGAGAGTGTTTTAACACAAATATCGTCATTTAAAAATGTACTAAGCCTTGCGAAGGAAAAGTAATCGTTTGTTCGTACACCAAATACCTACCCTGTAGGTAGGTACCTATTTGGTTTACGAACAAACGGTCACTTTGCCTTAGCCATTTAAAAAGTCAAGTAAAAGGTCATTTAGAAACCTCCACTAGCCACCAATGTAACGATTTTTGGGGTTATTTTACTTTTGCTTTTATTTTTTCAGACAGTTCCCTTTGCTATGGATACAAGGAATAATTACGCATTTTGCAGATGTGCCATGCGATAGGAAGTTCTGCAATGGAGGCGGAACTACGAGTGCAAGGATGAATTATCAAAAACTATTGGTGAAATCTAAAGAACTCGAGCTTTTTAGCTGTTTTTTTTTAAGGCTGGCCGGGATTTTGACGCCTAGAGGGCTGAAAGCCTATAAAGCTCATAAGACCCCAAGCCCAGTTATTTTCAGCAGCCTAGACGCTCGGAGCTCATCGCCTTATTAAGAGGCTATATATTTAAAGTAAAAGTCCTTGTCAAAATATTTTTGAGTTTATAAAAAATATTTAACAAACTCGACGCTTTTTTGGTGTGGTGTTTTAAATAATTTCATAAAAGTTAAAGAGTTTACAAGGCTAACAAATACAAATTATTATTCTGTAAGTAGGCCACAATGGCATTTTTACAAGTCACAAAAAAAACTGGCCAAGAGCGTGTCGGACACGCCCAGGATAGGGTTCCGCAGTCATTACGACGTATACTATCTGTATTTATTGAAGTAATATTTACCTAAGGATTTTGTATTTTGTACGGAAGTTCCCAAGTAGGTATATTTTATAGGTCAGTCTGTTATTTACTACTACTACTAGGTACTACTAATAATTCTGAAGCCAAATTAGCCGTTATAGTTTTCCTTGCTAATTTGATATACAGAGTGGATGAGGACGAGGGTCCTTCCCGAAAACAGGTGTTAGTGTTGCTTAAACTGAACAACTTTCTCCAAGGAACAACGTTGAAAAACGATTTTTTTTTTTCACCTATCCATAGTAAGTCGGTCAGCTAACCAATACATTTTGTATGGGAGTTGTGCGGGATGCACCTATGACTGGTTGAAGTTAATGATGGAGTGAAGAAAAACAATGCTTTGTAGAATACCAGGTAGTGGGAGGTGGCGTAGCTCGGCGTTGTTTACCATTTGGTGGCGTACGGAAGAGAGTGTGTGTCGTGGCGGGCGGCCGGCCTCATTTTATAGCCGGCCGTATCCCCTCCACTTCGCCGGGCTACCTCACCCCGCGCAGTCTTTATTTATTAAATATACAAATAATATTGCGTTTTATTGATTACGCTAACCTTATGCTAATCCTTATGTTTATTTACATACTAATTTGTCATCCCTACGTATCGCATGGCGTCTGTCGTCGATCTACGACCAACTTTCCCCCGCGATGCTAGTATATTACCTCGTCCCCCACCTCAGGGGTATAAATACTCGCCTTAGCATCGCGGGAGTGATCAGTCGCAGATAACGCGCATGCGCGGCGGATCGAATAGGCTCTGTTTGTTTACATTTTACGTAATCTCATTAGAATCTAATAAGAACCTATCCGATCCGCTATGGAATGATACGCTAGACGTGAGTATGTTTTATTTACAGTTACCAACTATACTTAATTGTTTACATTGCACGAAACTATTATAAGGACTTAACTATATCACAATGTTTTCCTTAAATCTACGCCGCGCAAGTCATTACTCGGTGCGTGTGCACTCGATAGTGCTATTGTCCGGAACAGGAGTATGAAATTTTTTTTTGATTTTCGACCTACGCTCCTTGGAGAAAGTTGTTCAGTTTAAGCAACACTATCACCTGTTTAAGTAAAGGATCGTCGTTTGGTTCCACCCAGTATTTACGCATCATATTTTTTTCAAAATTTTCAAACCAATTGTTTAGGTTTTAGAGAGGAGAGTTGACTCACCACTCGTGACCACGGCTGCTGCAACGTGGCCGAAACGTCGAGGTAAATATTGTATGCGTGATAAGTCCCGTTTAGTATAATAATTATATGTGGAAACTAGCTTTTGCCCGCGACTCCGTCCGGGTGGAATTAGTAATTTGGGCAGCTTATTTTTTTTATCCAATTTGCTTTTTCATCAATTATGGCTCTCCTTAGATCCTTCCGGAAGAAGTGAAACTTCATAATAAACCAACCCGCTCCCAATCCGCCCCAACCCGCTCTCAACCCGCCCCCAACCCGCTCCCAACCCGCTCTCAACTCACCCCCCACCCACCCCCAACCCGCTCTCAACCCGCCCCCAACCCGCTCCCAACCCGCTCCCAACCCACCCCCAACCCGCTCCTAACCCGCCCCAACCCGATCCCAACTCGCCCCCAACCCGCTCCCAACCCGCTCCTAACCCGCCCCAACCCACTCCCAACCCGCCCCCAACCCGCCCCCAACCCGCTACCAACCCGCCCCAAACCCGCTCCCTACTCGCCCCCCACCCGCTCCCAACCCGCCCCCAACCCGCTCTCAAGCCGCCCCCAACCCGCTCTCAACCCGCCCCCCCCAACCGCTCCCAGCCCGCCTATCTAACTGGGCTATCTAACACTGAAAGAATTTTCCAAATCGGAGCAGTAGTTCCCGAGATATAGACGTTTTACTTCCAAAACCCCCGATTTGGAAACATTCTTCCGCTCCGCTCCGCTCCTATTGGTGTTAGCGTGATAATATATAACCTATAGCCTTCCTCGATAAATGTGCTATCTAACACTGAAAGAATTATTCAAATCGGAGCAGTAGTTCCTGAGATTAGCGCGTTCAAACAAAAAACCTGTTCGATAAATTCTTAAAATAGACGTATCTTTCTTATTTGTGAACCGATTCAAATGAAACAAACACTAAATGTTAGTCCAAGAAAATACCAACATATCAGTGAAAACCGCATCCTTCTAGGTTAAGCCGTTTCTGAGATTAGCGCGCACAAACGCACAGATAAACAGACAAACAGACAAACAGACAATAATTCTAAAAATCATTGTATTGCTAATAAATAACCCTAGTGACAGTTTTTCTCAAATATCTTCAATGTACAGACACCGACTTGTTACAGATTTATTATATGTATAGATGAATATGAATATGAAAGATGAAATGGGGGGCTACGAAATGTAATCACCCGGGCTGCAATAAAATTGTCCCTTTCATGCTCTTTCCGGAGGAATTGGAGGTTGGCTACATAGGTACCGTACAGTATTTTTTGTACAAATAAATACTCATTTTTTCAATCGACTTACTAATCGTATTTCCTCTTACAATAAATATAATATTCTTATAACAAAATAATATTACAATAGAATGTCATGTATCTTACCTACGTACTTATTTTTTTCATTAATAAAAGACAAATTTTTGGAAATTTAAATTTTGAATGCCGTTATTTTGACTTTTACAAACTTTTAAAATCAATTATAAAAAAACAGTGTATTACGTTTTACGTTCTTAATGTTGATAGCAAATAACATACGAGGGGCGTTCAATATAAAGTGAGAATGAGATGCAAACTCTTTTAATATTACGAAATTAAATACTGGCCGGTAAAACTAATCTATCTAGCTGATTGCTATGAAAAAAAAAACTAAGTGTCTTTTGTTTAAAAAAATATACGGTAATTTCTTTGCAATGCTATTGAGTACGTTAGCGAAAATGGAGAAAATTGAACTGCGCGCCGTTATCAAATACTTGTATTTGAAAAATTTTTCTACGGACCAAGTCAATTTGGATTTGCGGGACACTTTAGGGTCTAATGCTCCTCCGTATTCGACAGTCGCACGTTGGTGCGCCGAATTTAGACGTGGAAGAACATCGACAATGGACGACCCCCGCTCCGGACGCCCTACTACAGCAGTAACTGAAGAAATTGTGAAAAAAGTCGAAAACTCAGTTTTGGCGGATCGTCGTGTCACAGTTCGTTTTATTGCTGAAAATGTAAAGATTTCAACGGGGAGCGTGCATAATATTTTACATGAACGCTTGGGTATGAAAAAGGTATCTGCGCGTTGGGTACCAAGAATGCTTACTGACACGCAAAAACAAACTAGACTAGAGATTTGTCAAGAAGCTTTGAACCTGATGCAGCAAGACCGGGAACTTTTTTTGGCGCGATTTATAACAATGGACGAAACATGGCTCCATCATAACGACCCTGAATCGAAACTGCAGTCTATGACATGGAAAAGGACATCATCTCCAACTCCGAAGAAATTCAAGGTGAGCCCATCTGCCGGTAAGGTCATGGGCTCTGTTTTGTGGGATGGTAAAAGGGTATTAATGATTGAGTATCTCGAGCATGGAGCCACTATTACGGGCACTTTATACGCCAAACAAATAGCAACATTGCGCAATGAGATCCGCGAAAAACAGCGAGGTAAACTCTCGAAAGTTGTGCTGTTCCACCAGGACAATGCCCCGGCACACAAGTCCGCCGTTGCAATGGCTGCAATTCGTGATGCTGGGTTCGATATCCTTAAGCATCCTCCGTATTCACCAGATCTCGCTCCCAGTGATTTCTACCTATTTCCGAGATTGAAACAATACCCGAGAGGCCAGAAATTTGAAGACGACGACGCGGTAGTCGCTGCAGTACAAGATTTTTTAAGTACTCAAGATGCGACCATTTTTAAAAATGGAATTTTAAGTTTAGAAAAAAGATATACTAAGTGTATTATGCTAAAAGGTGACTATGTCGAAAAATAAAATTACATTTAGTAAAAGTTGTTTATAACATACTCATTCTCACTTTTTATTGAACGCCCCTAGTAAATATTGCGCTGTCCGATAAAAAAATAATGCAAAAAACAAAAAATCTTCTCTGGGATTGGAGAATTAATTAAAAATTTCAAGTGACTAAGAAATTTCGCACCTTACACATTTTATTGGCTATTAGTAATGAGAGCAACTGCGGTAGGGATTGGAATTTTCCATCAGCCTTGTCAGAGTTTTAACTTTTTGCTCGCAAAACACGTCATTTTGTATGCGTAATAGGTACCTCCAGAGTCCATTGTGAATGTGCATACTTTCTGCAGAAAATCAATTGGGTCTTTACAAAAAAAGTCTAGTAAAGTACGGTAAGAGGTGTATGTGTAAAGCAAAGCAGGTTTAGAAAATTACTAGGTTAGTAGGTGTTAGAGTAGGTAGGCAGATGGTTTACTAGGCAAGCATGTTCCATCGTAGACCTCATCTTCGCTTTCCAACAGGTGTGATTGAGGTCAAACGCATGCGTATATTGTACAAAATATACATAAAAAAATAACAATATAAAAAAGTATTCGACAAATATTATAAATATTATTATACCTACACGTGTAATCCAAGTTGCACTTATTGCAGTCATATAGTTACACAGCTGTTTTCAAACGGGCAGGTAATCAAACGAGATATTCAGGCCAAAAATTATTTTTACTTCAAATCATCACAAGCGAATCGTCATGTCGTCCTTTTAAACAGCTACGATGGGAGCAGAGTACGGAGATGCAACGTAGGGAGCCGAGACATAGGGAGACGCGACGTAGGGAGATGCGACGTACGGGGCAGCGGCGGCTACGTAGGGAGCTGACGCGACGTATGCGGCCGCAGGCGCAGCCACATAGGCGGCCAGCCCGTTGTTGATGCGGTGGTAGTACTGCGAGCTGGTCGCGGTCACGATGGGTGCGGGCGCGGCGGCCACCAGCGGCGCGGCGACGACGGACGGCTTCGCCGCGGCGATGGCGACCAGGGCAGAGATGATTACGATCTGAAATTATAGTAATGATGAGTATAAATTGCTGTTGCTTGATAGGCTTTGTATTGTTCTATTAAGCTCGGTTAATCTTTCATAGTGAAATACTCACAAGTTTCATCATTTTGTTGGGTTTTGGTTGGTGCTGGTGGTTCTCGAGAAGAGCAGGCAGGAATATGCCGGACACCGTGTTTGCGGGTATATATACGGCGACCGCGCCGTGTGGCGCAACGGCGGCTGCGCGAGCGACGTCGCTGGCATTGGACGACGCGTGATGAGAATCAAACCACGCTTGATGTGCATCTTAAGGATACATACATTTCTTACTTCACTGTTACGGAATACTTTTACATTAACAATTCTTAGAATGTACTGGGTATTGCTGGTCAGGAGTTATTTATTGTATTTTTGAATTGTAACGAATATAACTAAATATGTTTTTAATTCTTGTTACTATTTGGATGAAATCCGCGCAAGAACTAAAGTCACCGACATCGCTCGTAAAACTGTTCTCGAGTGGTAGTGGTAGGCCTCCAACAAAATGGAGCGACGTCCTAGTTAAGGTTGCGGGAACGCGTTGGATGCGGATGGCGCAGGACCGATCAGTTTGGTGAACTTTGAACCAGGCTAAGCTATCTGCATACCAAATTTTATTTAAATTCATCTAGTCGTTTTAGCGTGGAAGAGCAACGAACGAACAGTCAGGGTACGAAAATCTTCGTCAGTCATTAATGTTGTTCCTTTACCATAAACTCTTACTTAACTAGTACCTTCTGAATATTGGAAAACTTAAAAACGATATTCTGTTTCATTTGAAATAAATTATTGACAGGACTGACAATTGCCTTGGTGCAAAATGTCAACTTTAAGGTGACGAACCTTTTCTTACCCCGACTACGACGACGATTGATTACTCACAAACTTTCGCATGTATAATATTAGTAAAGAGAGTTGTATGTTGCAGTTTCGTATATGTTTCGTAGAGCGACGGAAATTTCAGATGTACAAGGAAATACAACATGTGCGTCAGAAACAAAACATTGGAAAACTCAAACACAGGAGCTCCCCGGAACTGCAGCGGATTATGTTCTATTTACGTTTCAATTTGAAGCGAACACAGCCAAATGCAAGGAAAATGTATTATTTACTTAGTTCATTTTAGCATGCAACTATAAGTATATGTTTTCAATATCGGATTCTATTTTGTCTGCATAAACAATACTACTTAGAGAACAAAGAAGGTATTGAATTTACAATGTCTACATTTGTGCATTTTGGTTTTCGCAAACAACGTTTGTGTATAATACAGAAAGGGGGATGGGATGAAAATTCATTAAAACACCTAAGCATTTATTTAAGAGCGTTTATACCTGCTGAGCTGGCAACGTTGCATTTTTGTTAGTTTTTCTCGATTATTCCATAAAAATTGAATGAAAAATATAAATGTGGTGTATACGAATTGTTCTAATATATAATTTAATGTGTCTACTGCAATAATTATTCGGGATAGACTTTTAATTTCTTTAAAAATGAACAAATTATTACCTAACGGTTTTTAAAGAAAATAAAAGTCTTATCACGAATAATTATTGCAGTAGACACATTAACTTATATATTAGAACAATTCGTATACACCACATTTTTAATTTTCATTCAATTTTTATGGAATAATCGAGAAAAACTAACAAAAATGCAACGTTGCCAGCTCAGCAGGTATAAACGCTCTTAATGAATGAAATTGTAGGATGTTGTAACATATTGCCATTTTACAAATATAGTGAAGGATTCAATTATAAGGAGCCGGTTTTAAATTTCCGTGCATCCGATCAGAAACTTTTGTTCTTTTAACTCTCTTTGTGTCTACTCTTATTTCCGATTTCCTGTGTACAGGAAAACAAGTAAGATACGTATTAAGCAGCCTTATCGCTATAGAGCTCGCTTCCAGGCACCTAAAAAAATAGTCAGGCTTTATTATAACTAAATAGAGTCAGCGTCAAAATTAAGGAAGTGGCCAAGGTGCTGAAATATTTTTGACCACACTCTAAGCCCTTGAGAATAAAGACGTTCCAATATATGGAAGCGTTATGGCTGCTCCCTTCTATTTGACACTGACTCTACATACTTTTGCTGGTACGTCTACAATTTTTCCGTGGTTCTACCGTGAACCGAGAAATGTAAAAGCGTTATAAAGTTATTCTTGTTTTGGTAATAATTTTCACTTATACCTATTGAATACGTGACCTGTTTGCGCTCTTAGGTTAATATAGGTCAAGTTCACTATAAATCGTGACCGAGCTATCTTCTTAATATAAACAACCCGAGGTTTTATTGATCTAAGATTAATTTTAAAAACCTATGTATATATTTATATAGGTTAAGGGTTTAACTTTATTTTAAATCAAAAAGTACTTAATATGTCTTAAGTAAAGGCACCTAATAAAATGTGTCATTTTAAAGTTTGTGTCAAATTGGTTAATAAAAAGGACAATCGTTTTTCATTCATGAAGTTAAGCGGTTTATCATTCATTAGCTGACTAATCTGTGCACAAACCAGTAAAGATAACAAAAAATGATAATTGTTACCTACAAAAGTAAGAACGTTGAGCCCGCATGTTCTTTGGGGCGTATAGCGTATATGTAGTTTGTCAGAATACTACACACCAAAGAAAATAGAGCCCACTGTTTTTTCATTGGTAAAATAAAAATTTAATAAATATGAATCTAATAAATTGACTGGCATTCTTTGGCAAGAAAAGTGTCTTATTAATGCAGTGTAAAACTTTTTGTACCATTATCAAATATATTAAGTGAAAATGCAAATATTCTTCTTTTGACTGGTATGTCGACAAGATACAGTCGCCATCATAAACGTCGAAGCAGTCAAGGTGTTCAAAAATATCTGAACACGGCCGTATTGTCGGTCGCGTACGTGCGTGTTCAGATGTTTTTGAGCACCTTGTCTGCTCATCTTTATGATGGCGACTGTACCTATCTACTAATCACTGCGGAAGTTGCGCGGACACAGCAACTTTTAATCGATCACCTCCCGGAAATTAGCATTCCGAGATGACGTGCGACTATGAAACATGGTAGTCAGTGATATATCACCCAATTCTATTGAAAATAACAATCTTTATAATATTTTCACTATGGGAGTTTGTAAGCTTAATTATTTTTTTGTGGTTCGATCACACGTAAACGGCTACAAGAATCAAGAAGGAGTTGGGAGACGAAAAGGATACTTTTGTCCCGGAAAATTTTAAAGTTCTCGCGAGAAGTGGATAAACTTGTCGTAAGTCGTGTTACTTAGTAACCTTAGTTAGCAATAGGCTTAACTTTTACTAAAAAAAAAATCCAAATGTATTTATAAGAATAGTGATGTTTTGTAAATTATTTTCTACTCCAGTACCAACTATATTTTTTGCTTTAGAATCCTTCAAATAAGCTGGATACGTTGAAGTCGGGGAAACATTTAATATCACAGAAATATGTCGTACCCTTAAAAAAAACATATTGTCCTGTGCTTTATTTTTCGTTTCAGAAGAAATACATCTCTCAATTACGTGCATGGCAGACCATATGACTAAAACACACTCATTCATTCAGCACCTGTACCTATTGTTATCAGTAAATTGTATATTGGTGTGTAATCGTTTAATTAACTCAACTCAAAATCTGTCCCTTTTGTTAAGCGGAAATTCATCGAATAGGGACGTCACTAATTTTCGATTATATGGGTCACATCTCTATGGTGTTTGACGTTAGTCTTGACACAGAACTCATTGAGCTTTCATAGCGCGCGGCTGTATACCCTTGTGTAGTGGTGATTAATAAATAACTTTAAAAAGACTATTGTGCTTATTACTTTAAATCTTCCTTAGTACGTTCATTGACATTTCTGAGCGTAAGTCATGTCTTTAATATTGCAACGAACTCCGTGCTGACCAAGTAGCGGTCTTGTACTATTTATTATTCTGTGGCAGCGGGCAAAAAATAGTCGCACATACTTATGTATGTACTTAATAATAAAATTGACAAGTTTTTCGTAGTAAATAAAAATTGAGCTCGTAATGTTGGTGAAATAGTGACTAGTCTGTGTGTCAACCTGACACTTTACTAAATTTATTATCCTCGTCGCTCTCGTGAAAAATGGAGGCGAAAATACGGTGCATCTCTTGTGCTCACACGAATTTTCGACTGATAAGTTTTTGTAACAAAAGTAATTTATTTTATTACATAAGACATTCCGCTGACTGTATTTTTTCTTGATAGCACTTGCACTGCCATTCAATCTTCATTTCCGTATCAAATTTCTAGTCAATACGGCCCCTGAAAGTTGGTGAAATTCATTTTGCAAAACTTGGTACGGGTAACTTGATTATATTTATTTGCTTGTTTGATAAAACCGTATTTGACGAAAAAAATGGAGGAGGTACTCAAGTCGACGCGTATACATATATGTATATATAATACGCCGGAAAATGCCGAGCATCCACGAGCGAGCGTTAATGTCAGCGAGACAGCAACCCGAACAGGCACACACGTGACACGTGATTTTTCGGCACCGGCTCATAATTATAATTATTAGTAGGTATACTTAGGTATACTTACATTAGTTTAAGAACTTAGTTATTGAGGTTAACTAAAAAGGTTTATTATTTTTTGCTTTTCAGTTTTTTTCGGCAGTTTAATTTTTGCTAAAAAGTTTTTTCACCAATTACATTTACCCATTACATTGTATTCTAGCAAAGAACAACCGTTTTACCGTACTATAACTTTACCTCTCCCATGACGTCATTTCATTGTGCACGTACAGTGGTCAATTTTCATTGAACAGTTATTTTATGTTGTTCAGTGGGAGTGAACTGAATGTTCTGTATTGAAGGGTAATTAAAAATGGCTCTTTGGTTAAGCTCATTACCTAAAATTATGTTGTTCTTGGTATTTTGTACATTTAGCTGACGGCTCTTTCACTGACCGGATAAGATTGTTATAAGTGTAGTAGTATTGTAAATTAAGCTCATCCAAGACTTACCTTAACTCATTTGCTTTTATAATTAGCGTGTTTATTGAGTCGTCTTAAAAAAAGAACACAATTAAGGGATTTAATTAAAACAAAACTTAATCAATTACTTTTTGTATAACGAAAGATACCCGATAGCGATCTTGATTTTGTTTTCATTAATCCCCTAATAATTATCAGTGATCGGTTTTTTGGATTCGACATGGGGTGAACGACCTCAATCATTATGTTAGTATGGATATGCAACGGGAATCCGGGCTTTATGTTGTTAGAAAAGGCAAATAAATGTGTTTATTTTATTACACTTTAAAACATCTAAGTAGCTGATAGACGAGTACTTACTCTCCGTTCTTTTGTCTAAATGAAATGAAAATTGAACCATAAATCATAGTGTGCGAACTTAACGTGGATACTTATTTATTGGATCGCCTTTGAGCTACCTATAAGATCTATGTATTTGCACTTATACGATAACCTGTGACCTAATATTATAGTATTAATTATACAGCTAATACCTATTTATTTATGCAATCCTTAGAAGCAAATAATTAGAACTGAAATCCAGAGAAAATAATGAAATGTCAATGTCAAGATTTTGAAGTATTTTTTCTATCATGACTGATATATAAGCTAATACTTTGTGGAGGTTTTAATATTATTATTATTATTATTAATTAGCCTGCAGAAGTGTCCCACTGCTGGGCAAAGGCCTCCCCCCATTTTCGCCATTCATCCCGATATTGAGCGGTGTCCTTCCAGTCTTTGAGGTACACGTCTAGGTCGTCCCGCCAACGCTTCCTGGGCCTACCTCGTCGCCGCCATCCATCCTGTGGTATCCAGTCCGTGGCTAACCTACTGGCCACCGACTTGGATCCATGCGGCTGGCGTGGCCTGCCCAGTCCCACTTAAGCTTGGCAGCCTTGGCACCCACATCGGTAATGCGTGTTTGGGAGAGCAGTGAGGTGTTTCGGAAAAAAAAAATAAAAAAATTAAAATAAAGTGTAGAGTTTAGGAAAATAATTCATGTTTTTGTCTCAACTGGTTGCCATGTAAGAGTAAAAAAATCCTTAGAGTAATTTAAATTGTTTTATTTTTGTACGGTTTGTTCGGTATCGCGGGAAACTGTCGTATCTATATTAACTTTTCTACTTGATATCCCGCGGGGGAGAATCCAAATAACCAATCACTGATAATTATGGTGTATTTTTTTAGAAAACGTCCCCATTTCTTACATTATTAAGTATTCTTGCTCCATCTCACCCCACTAATCCCACTAATATTGTAAACGTGAAAGTTTGTATAGATGGATGAATGGATGTGTGGATGTTTGTTACTCTTTCATGCTACAACGGTTTGATGGAAACTGATAAAATTAGGCATCCAGATAGTTTACAACCTAGATTAACATATAGGATACTTTTATCCCGGAAAATTGCCTAGTTCCCGCGGGATAGCGATAAACGAATTCTTTGCAGACGGAGTAAATAATAACTAAATGATATTTATAATCTTAGTGGTTTTTCCATTCCATCTCCCAAAGTGTTTAAGCTGTTAGCATTATATTACTATGAGAGAAATAAAAAAAAAAACAAATTAAAAAAAAGATGTTGACTAAAAAGCTAACTGCAAAAAAGAAATACTATATTAGTTATTTATTTATTTATTTATTTATTTATTTTTGGAGAACCAACAGCTACAAATTACAGAGTAGGTTAAACATGTAATAACATAGGAGCCAATTATAAGATCTCACAAATAGAATCAAGAAAAAAAAAGAAAGTACGCGAACAATCGCAAAGTTGTGCCACACAAATTTTGATACAAAAAGATATCAGAACTCATCTCTATACAAAAATAAAACATATTAGTAAAAAGCAGTCTCTACCCAGTACCTAAGCACGCTCAATCAAACCACCCCCCCCCCCCCCACCAACCGCCGCCTCACCGTAGAAAGATTACAGTTGAATATATCGATATCCAGCTCTTCCGCAACACCGTTCACACTACGACAAGCTCGCCTCAAAAAACTATTAAATACTACTGTTACTGCTACTGTTATAATATAATAATCATAATATTTCAAAGAAACCTGGAAAATATCTCTATCAAGTAAAGTAATTTAAATATCTTCCTCTTCCTCCAACATAATATACTAGTGTCAGCTTATATTGAGTACTTACATCATTCCTTCTCGCCCCAGCTTAGTCGCGAGACAGGGACAAATGCTTTTTTCTAGAGATAAAAAGGGTATATCCACTTGTCCTCACCATTTTTCCACACTATTTACTCGGACTCAGTTGAATTAACTAGGTATACATAACGTCCTATATTTACATGCAAATGCTTTCCAAGTGAAAAAGTTTCTAGACTTTGACAATGATAGTTTGTTGGCAATAGAATTCAAATGTACTGGTTTTCTGCGACTTTTGTACATGCATATTTATCAGCATTCCGTAGCTTGTTTATTAAAAATTCAATAAAAGTGAGCCCATTTTATAACGTGTGGCTATTTGTTTATGTAGTCTAACCGACTTGTCACATTTTTGGAAGTATTGTATTGTTTGTTTGATCATTTAAAGAACGGGGAATATATAATATTAGTATACTATTGAATTAAAAGAAAAATCTGAAACACAGTGGTCTTTAAAGTTGCATTTATTTTTACTAATAGGTAATATAACGCTAAAAGGCATCGTGACATAAGCATGTTTACTTCATGCGATTGTAAAATAATTGAGATATCCATCAAATTCTAGGATCCTTGGTATTTTATTCTCAAAGGACTCAAATTCCCAAGCTTGTTAGTTTTCGCATTCGTATTTTATTTACGATGTGAAACGTCTTACGAAACCCTCGTCACGTTACGTTTATTTTGCGTCTGACTGTCCTCACTGTCGACGCACAAAGTCGCTATGTTGAAAATTTGAATCCCCTTTGTGCCAACTTTGCATTGTTTGATAGCATTCGAACAGTATTGTTATAAAATGTATTGAACAAGTTGTCAGTGGAAATTTAAAGCCTAAATTTCAAGATCTAATTTATTAATCATTGAAAATGGACTGTGAGATTATTCTGAAACACGCTTAAATCTTCAACTGTAGAATATCGACAGCATGGAAACTACATAAAATCAGTATTTATTTATTTAAATTGTATGGTCATGCATGAGTAGTACAGTTCTTAATAAATTTATTCTACAGTTCATCATGCCCTGCCTCAGAGAGGCGTACAATATTTAAACTTAATTCTTCATAAAATATGAATTTGAATTTAAACAACTTCCAATAAATATTTAGTACAATGTCAAATTTAATAATAGATAACATACACTGTCAAACAAACTTTACACGATTTAAACACAACTTATTATTAACTTAATGTTAATTAAAATTAAATTTAGTTACATAATTTTAAGATAATAAAATTATTCGGACAAGAAATCGGACACACTATATACACATTCGTTGACTAGCCACTTAAAAAGGTTTTTTCTCAAAAATATCCGTAAAAGTTGACATTATTGTTTACATATCAGAACGTGAAGTGCATAGTTTATGGTCAGTCGCATACAAATTCCATTATTGTCGAGTCACAAACTGAAAAAAGGCGGGAAACTATAAAACTTGGTGGACGCGTTTTTTGAAAATCTATTTTAAAATTTAATTTTTTTATGTAAATATAGGATCAATTAAGCTGTAAAGTGTAAATATTTAGAACTTGTGTATATATTTCTCATATTGTGTAGTTTTAGCGGTCAATTCGGTAAGTAGGTAGAATTTTTTTGTAAATATGAACAAAGAGGAGCCCCCAGATCCTGGGGGTTCATTTTCATCTCAACCACCATCACCTGCGAGTTATGTAACAGTCTCTAATAGTAGCGAAGCTAATAGCGATTTTAATTACAAAGATAAGGACTCTGATGTAGGCTTTGATACTGATACGTCGCTTGCATCATCATCAACCGGAAAGACCAAAAAGTCGAATCTCAAACGTTCTTTCGTTATTCACACATGCTCATCATGCAACAAAAAAACAAGACATAGTGACAAGAATGGTTCTAGCTCAATTAAAGTTTGCAACTGCAAGAGTGAGCTTCAAACTCAAACAATTGAAACACCAAAAAATACAGAGGATATGACAATAGATACTCCAGCCAAGATCCCCATTGGTAGAAAGACCTACCAATCATCAGACGCTTCTCCATACCTTATTCATGTGCAGCGCATTGTGTCATCTCCTTCAGACAATGCTACATTACACCCGGTTACATTTGGAAACTTCTTATTGAAACAAAAATACAATAACATTGTAAACGGCAGTGTAAAACGAATTGGGAGGAATAGAGTGGCTGTTTCTTTTTCCAACTTTTCAGATGCTAATACCTTTATTTCTGATGCAAACCTGACTGCGCATAAGCTGAGTGCTTTTATTCCCACTTTCAATGTTACCAGAATGGGTCTTATACGTGGGGTGCCTGAGGATTGGAGCCCTGAGGAGGTCAAAGACAATCTTAAAGTCCCTATGGGATGTGGCGAGATTCTAAAAGTAAGACGCCTGAATTACAAAGTAATGGTTTCAGGAACACCAGTATGGAAACCCTCTCAAACCGTTGTACTCACTTTCGATGGCCAATCACTTCCCAAAAAAGTCTTTATGTGTTACAATGCCTTACCAGTGGAGTTATACATTTTTCCGACCATACAATGCTACAACTGTTGTCGCTTTGGCCATACTAAAATGCAATGTAGGTCAAAACCTTGTTGCGTTAAGTGCGGTCAAGGCCACACTGGTTCTTCTTGCGAGATTTCTCCAGAGGATGCTTCCTGTTCTCTTTGTGCTGGGCATCACTATGCAAATAGTAAGTCCTGCCCTGAACTTGACAGGCAAAAAAAAATTAAACACAGCATGGCAACATCTTCAATCTCTTATGCTGAAGCTACAAAATTGCATCCCGCAATTTCAAAATCTTTTGCTGATGTATTATCCCATGGCCAAAATAACCCTCGGAATCTATCAGGCAACATGAAAATAAATACAAGTAGTTCCCCTTCAAAATCATATAAGAAAACCATTCCACAAAAGTCAAGACCTCCCATTATCTTAAGTAAAGGTTATGATCAGGAGGCTCATAAAGCGTTAATAAAAGATTATGACATTCCCCTTCCAACTAAGGGCTGTGCTCTCAATAACACTTCAGTCAGTATGAATAAAAACAACAACACATCTTTCTCAGAAATTTTAATTGCATTGTTAAATTATTTAACACAATCTCAACTTAATAATAATTCACCGTCCAACGTTGCCCCTTTGTTTGAAATTTTGACCCAGTTCTTGAACTTCCATAATGGACAATCTCTTAAAGATTGTTCAGTGGAACTGCCGCAGCATAATCAATAAGAAAAGCGATCTGCTTTTCTTATTGAACAAATACAACCCATTAGCAGTAGCCTTACAAGAAACATGGCTCAAACCAGAATTTTTCTTTAAAATCTCTGGTTTTTCTACTTTGCGTGAAGATAGATCTGATGGGTATGGTGGTGTTGCTTTACTCATCAACAATTCTTTCAATTTTACTCCTTTTTCCCTTCCTCCTCATAGCAATGAATTCTCTATTGTTGCTGCTCATTTAAATAAAATCCTAGTTGTATCTATATATATTTCTTGTCCATCCTTTAGTATATTCAATGAAATAAACTCAATTTTATCCACTCTCCCCAAACCCTTTATCCTTCTTGGAGATCTCAATTGTCACCATCAATCATGGGGTAGTGCCAATTCTAATCATTTTGGTAAGGTCCTATTAGATATTCTAGATAGCCACAATCTTTGCTTCATAAACAATGGCAGCCCAACGCGTCGAACCGCACCTAATGTTGCTGTAAGTGCAGTGGATTTGTCCATTACAACCCCATCTTTAGCTTCATCTCTTTCCTGGGACATTCTCACATCGACTTATGGTAGCGACCATTTTCCCATAGTCATATCTATTCCAAACAACTCCTCCTTCAACACACAAAAACGTTGTCCGCGTACTCCTCGTTTAAAACATATTGTAACACATGCTGACTGGGGCCAATATAGCACAGAAGTGGATCAAAGGATTGCCTCTCTACCAAATGTTTTTCCGGGAAACGAGGTTATGTGTGCCGAGAATTTTGCTAAATCATTGATCGATTCTGCGGATAATGTTTTTCCAATTAAAAGCATTAGATCAGAAAAATTGCCTTCTCCGCCCTGGTGGGATAAGGATTGTACGGCAGCAATAAAATCCCGAAAAAAAGCTGAAATAATTTATGCTAAAGATATGACATTTGAGAATCTGTCAAATCTTTCTAAAGTTGTTGCCAGTACTAAGAAACTTCTTAAAAAGAAAAAAGTTCAGGGCTGGAGGAACTTTTGTACTTCCATCTCGCCTCAAACGAATTCCTCTGAGGTTTGGCAAAAGGTCAAACGATTTAGATCAGCCTTTAATGACAATAATATCTCATCGCTGTCACCGTCTTTAGCGGATCAATTTTTAGATCAACTAGCACCAGCTTCAGCTCCTCAGGAAATTCTTTTACACCAATTTACCTTTAGCCGTTCAATTGACGATAGTCCATCTGTTCCAAGTATTGATTCTCCTTTTTCTCTAATAGAACTTAAAGGTGTATTACGTGGTCTTAAAGACTCTTCTCCTGGGAAAGATGGTATTCCTTATTCTTTCTTGTGCAATCTTAGCGATAGTTCATTAACATATTTTTTAAACATTATTAATACTATTCTTCTCACTGGTAATGTTCCTTCGACATGGAAAACGCAAATTATTATACCTATATTGAAAACAAATAAATCCGCCGCAGATGCTTCTTCATATCGTCCTATAGCCTTATCTTCCGTGCTCCTTAAAGTGGCGGAACATTTAGTAAAGAATCGTTTAGAGTGGTATTTGGAATCTAACGGTCTATTAGCTAGTAGTCAATTTGGTTTTCGAAGAGGTAAAAGCACGTTGGATAGTTTAAGTATATTTACAACAGACATAAGATCAGCACTATCACTTAATCATCACACTATTTCAGTTTTCCTTGATATTTCTGCAGCATACGATAATGTTCTCTTAACTATTCTGCTTGAAAAATTGAACAAGCTGAAGGTCCCTGCATGCTTGTCTAATTTTATTATTAACGTCTTAGCTGAAAGGTTCATTATCGTTTCTGAAGGCTCCTTGGAACAAAACAGAGTTGTTTGGAAGGGATTGCCTCAAGGATCGGTTTTAAGCCCTATCCTTTATAATATTTACACATACGATCTAGAATTATCCCTTAACAGCCCTGTTAATGTTTTACAGTATGCCGACGATCTTCTAATTTACTATTCTGATATTGATGTAGCTAAATCTACTGAAATTGTTAATTCTTCATTAAACAGTTTACACATTTGGCTTTGCTCAAATGGCTTGGAGCTATCAACAAATAAGAGTTCTGTATTGGTTTTTAGCAGAATGAGAGCAAACCCTGAAGTTTCCATACTCTACAATAATAATCAAATTTCTCAGGTAAACCAGGCTAAATTTATAGGAGTTATATTTGACTCTAAGCTGTCAGGACTTCCGCACTGCGAGTATATTGCTGCTAAGTGCGAAAGACTCCTAAATATCCTCAGATGTTTATCGGGTGTTTGGTGGGGTTCCCATCCTTTTTCATTAAAATTAATTTACAATGCCTTAATTAGAAGCAAGATTGACTACGGATCGTTTTTATTGGAACCAAGCAACCTCACTGGGTTAAATAAATTAGATCTGATTCAATCTAAATGTCTTAGATTAATTACGGGTGCTATGAAGTCAAGCCCGATAAATGCTTTACAGGTAGAATGTTGCGATCCCCCACTCAAACTAAGACGGCAGTTTCTATCAGATAAATATTTATTCCGTTCCGTTCAGTTCTCCCAGCATCCAATTCTAAACAAATTGGAAAGTTTATCTTCTCATATCAGGTCATCGCGTTACTGGTCTCACAAGTCTCCTCCCTGTTTAGTTAAAAGTCTGGAAAAATTCCATTCTTTGCATGCTCCTACTCACAGATCTCACAATCTTCCTTTATTTACGTGTGACTATCAGGCTCTAATACTGTCCCCCAACATTAAATACAATTTAAACATTGATAAAAGCAATCTGAATGCTAATTCTTATTTTATTTGCAAAGTTGCTAACATTTGGCCGAGATGGAATTACATCTACACTGATGCATCAAAAAGATCTCCTTCCGGGTGTACTGGAGTCGGAATTTATCATAGCCAATACAAAATAACACAGCATGTTAAATTTCCACCTGAGACTTCAGTTTTTACTGGGGAAGCATTTGGCCTGCTAAAGGCTGTGGAATATATACTTATCATGAAACTGAAGGAAGCCGTTATTTTCTCTGATTCTCTTAGTGCTTTGCAGGCTCTTGAAAAGTATCCATTTTGTAGATCTGCTCCGTCATACCCTGTAATAATTGAAACTAGGAATAAATTGTACCAGTGTTTTCTCAAAGGTTTCTCAATAGCTTTTGCCTGGGTACCAAGTCATTGCGGCATCAGAGGTAATGAAAGGGCTGACAGAATTGCCAATGAAGCTGTTGAGAATGGGGATCTGTTCCCTTACAAAAACTATACTCACGACCTAATTAATCTTCCGCGAACATATCTCCATCATTCTTGGCAAGATTGTTGGTCTCAAAGTTGTATTCTGAAGGGTAAAAGTTACAGTCTTATTCAGCCCTCCATTCCTAATAAACCCTGGTTTTTTAAGCATAAATTTTGCAAAAGAAGTACAAGTGTCTTAATAAGAATGCGCTTAGGTCATGTTTGTACTCCGGAACATCTGGCGAAAATTAACATCATAGACAGCCCTGCCTGTGAATGTGGTTTGGAAGTGGGTGATCTGAACCATATAATACTGTCATGTCCTCTTTATGACCATGTTTCTTTATACAATAGTATTATATTACAAAGTCTTCCATTACCAACATCCGTTCTATGCTTACTTTCATCAAATAATCCATCTATTTATTCTTCCATTGCCTCCTTTATCGTTACTAATGATATTAAGTTATAAATATGTATATGTTATTATAGTCGTCACGTCACATATAACTATCCTGATCCTATATTTCCCTACCTAAATCCAAAATTCCGTGCTATTTTGATCAAATTCCACATGTTTCCTCACTTTGTCATTGGCACAATCGTTTGTTCTATCCGAACTTGTACATTGCCATAAAAAAAAAAAAAAAAAAAAAAAAAAAAAAAAAAAAGAGTCACAAACTTTTTAAAAAAGTTAAAAAGGCCATGGTAATAAGTTTGCACTATTCGTATACAGCCAATTCAAATGACCGGTATCAGTTGTTTTGTTGGAACTCCAGACTTTTTTTTATTGTGTTTGAAACAGCTTGTAGTGTTTTCGGTAGAAAAATACACCTGCAGTTTTTTTTTAATGAAAAAAGGCGGGAAAGGGTTTATGACATTTAATTTTAAGTGATTTGCAATTCTTTCTACCTATTTAAGTTAATAAAAGTTTATTCTATTTTTTTTCCTTCACCATTTTTGAGAAAAGCTTTATATTAGTCTCGGCTGGAATAGCAATTGCTGGCTTCGTATTTAGTTAAACGGACTCGCAAGCTCGTCCGTTTAATACTCATACTCAGGCAGCAATTGCCTACTTCCAGGCCACGACAATAATGTACTATTTCTTAAATTGAGTCGGTGGTAGTTTTTTTAGGTCCACAGATAGTTTATTATACATATATTTTAGCACTCATGCACATGATACTCTCATGATACACTTCATGCACATGTGTAGATGGAGGATTATTGTTTAGGAGGGGCTTCAATGCACTTAAGGTAAGTTAAAACTAGAAAAGTATCAGTAGTAGTAGTAAGTAGTAGTAGTAGTAGTAAACACTAGAAAAGATACAACGTCACGGAAGAACTCAGAAGCTTTTTACCCGACTGCGAAGAAGGAAGGGTTATGTGTTTGACCCGTATGTATGTATGTAGGTATGTATGTATGTATGTATGTCCATTCCTATGTCCTCTCGTAACTACACAACGGCTGAACCGATTTTGTTAAATGATACGTCATTGGATTCGTCTTGATAACGCGAGTAACACTGAATACATGAAATTCATGATAAATTTTAAATGGCGGATTTTTGGCGCCAAATTGTGAGTCTTCAAAAAAATTATTTTATTCAAACCTATCGAGTAGGGTATCAAAATAAAGGGATTTTAAAAGAGATTAGGTACATAAAGAGAGTGTTTTAAATTCGTTTCAATGTTTAGTTTTTTTTTGGATTTCTTTCGTTGAGTTCAGTTAGCTTTTTATTGTTATTGAACATTTTATCTTGTTTCCACCTTTTCAGTATATCTGCAGGCGGGTTTTTTGATTTTTTAATTTATTATTTTATTTGAGTTTGAGCACGGGTTCGTGCTGTTTGCAACAACATTTTCATTTCCAAACTACACTGACGTAACTCCAGAGTTAATACAAGTAGATATACGAGTATATATGTACATACACACAAACAGCTAAGTTATTGTTATGCATTTACCGTTTATCAATAGAATAAACATAAACTGCTTGGTGAGTGGAAACAGGGTGTAGGGTGCAGACAATCGAAGATGATGCTGGATGGCATAAACCACAGAAGAACTAGGTATCTCCTAAATCTAGGTAAGAGTAGCTTAAGAACTATAACTGGCATAATTACTGGCCATAACTTGTTAAATAGGCACTTAAGCGTAATAGGTATAAAAAGTGACCCCTCCTGTCCACATTGTGGGAAGGAGGAAACGAGTGAGCACATCCTAACCGAGTGTGTCATGTACGCGGCAGTGCGGCGTGATGTATTCTGGAGTGACGAGCTGAGGGAGGAGGAGCTAAAGGATGTCTGTCTCAAAGATGTCCTTTTGTTCAGCAGGAGAACGAGAAGATTCGAGGAGAATTGCTGTGTGGGAGCGCTGCTGGGACAGTAACCTGTCGGCTCCAACCACGGGGAACTGGGCTGAATGACTGTGCAAAACGATCGACAGCCCGCCTGACTCAGCAAGGCGTCCCCATACATCATCATCATCATCATCAACTTCTTTGTGCTTTGGCGCGTTTAGTACATAGGTAGTTTACATCATGTACATATGTATAATATGGAAGGTGAATTTTTAAACATGATACAAAATTAGTGTTTCTAACTCAGTTAATGCTACTACTACTTCACGATCGGGTATGCTGATGATATCGCTATATTAATTAGCGGCAGAGTCAGTACCGTGTGCGATGTCCCGCAGCAGGCGCTACTAATTGTGGAAAGTTGGTGCATAGACAACGAACTGACCGTCAATTCCAGGAAGACGGAACAGGTAATGTTTACTAACAAACGTCTACTGAGCAGCTACAATCCCACTAGACTGTTTGGTACGGAGCTACAGTTCAGCTCGGAGGTAAAGTATCTGGGAATCATTCTGGATAGTAAACTGAACTGGAGCAACCATCTCAACAGCAAGATCGACAAGGCTACAATAGCCTTCTGGCAGTGCCGCAGAATGATAGGTAAAAGGTGGGGTCTATCCCCGAAAATCACTCTGTGGCTGTACCAGTCCGTCATCAGGCCCATTATCAGCTACGGTGCAGTGGTGTGGTGGCCGAGAACCAAACTAATCACCGTTGAAGCAAATTTGCAATGACTTCAAAGGCTGGCTTGCATGGCGACTACGGGCTGCATGAGGACAACTCCGACTGCGGCCCTGGAAGCCCTACTGAACTTGCCGCCGCTGCATCTATGTATCCAACAGGAAGCGGGAGCGGCTGCGGTAAGACTCAGGAAGCTGAACCTATGGAGGAACGTGAAAGTAACATACACAGGAATACTGGGTGAACTGGTAAATAGGGAGCCGCTCATCGAAGCGGTCACCGACAGGATACCTAAACAGTACGTATTTGACAAAAAATATAGGATACAATTACACGAAGACCCAGGGGAGTGCCTTAACCTCAAGGAGTTGAGGATCTTCACGGATGGGTCGAAGAAGTCAACAGGCACAGGCTTTGGAGTGCATTCAGAGGACCTGAATATCAACATCTCATCGCCATTGGGGATCCATAATACCGTCTTCCAGGCGGAATGCATGGGTATCATAATGGCAACAACAGCGATTAACTCCAGAGAGGTACAGGGTTTTCCAATCCGTATACTGTCTGATAGCAGATCGGTCTTGCAAGCCCTGCAGAGCAACACTATGACATCGGGGCTAATATACGAGTGCCATCGGGCTCTGACGAAGGTAAGTGAAACAAACGCCATTACCCTTCAATGGATAAAGGGTCAAAGTGGATCGAGAGGCAACGACGCGGCCGATCGACTGGCGAGGGAGGGATCAGAGTTGAGAGTCTATGGACCTGAACCCATTCTGCCCCTGCCTTTCGGATGGTTGCGCGGCCACTTGCGCCAAAACACCAAGGTAATGCACCAAGAATATTGGACAAACCTAGTAACCTGCAGGCAGACTAGAGAAGCTCTTCCGAAGATCAACCCCGGATTATCCCGCAAACTTCGCGGTTATGGAAGAACTCAGCTCCGACTACTGGTCGGGGCTCTAACTGGACATGCCTTACTTAACAAACACTTACACAATTTAGGTGTTACAGACAGCCCCCTATGCAGAGCGTGCATGGAGGCAGAAGAAACGGCCTCACACATCCTGCTGGAGTGCGTTAGTGTGGCGAGCTACAGGGCACTACACCTCGGGACACCGAGGTCGCTCCTGGAAGTCGTCGGCAACGTGAAGGGTCTGCTAGGCTTCCTTATGGAGTTGGGCTGGCATGAATAGTGCCTACAGCCGGTTACGCAAAATAGGCGCGTAAAAGACGTCGAGTTGCGGAAATTAGCCCGTTATTACCTATTACCTATTACCTCAGTTAATGCTGGACAACATAATGTAAGTATTAACTCGATTTATTGAATTTGAGGTGTTCATAAATTGAGTTTGTGATTTAATTTCAACTCAGTATAAACATCTTCTTGTTTCTCAATCCACACTGGATCCGCATGAGAACTACGGCTCAAGCCCTCTCATTGCGAGAGGAGGCCTGGGCCCTGCAGTGAGACGTGTACGAGTATAGGCTGGGATGAAGATGAACATTTTAACTTTAATGAAACTAATTTTAACAATAGAGATAATGCGTCATCATCATATATATACGTCCTACTGCAGGGCCTCCTCTCAGAATGAAAGGGCTTGGGCCGTAGTTCCCACGCGGACCCAGTGCGGATTGGGAACTTCACACACACCACATATTGTTAAACATTAATTGACCTGGAAACACTAAATTTGTATCACGTTTAAAATTTCACCTTGTAGCTCTGGCCGCCTAACCGTGAGTCAAAGTCAAAGTCAACATTTTTTTATTCAATTGAAATTCTTATGAGTGTTGAAGAATCTACCACCGGTTCGGAAAAAACCCTGTTGACGAGAATCCGGCATGTATAAAATAAGGCTAAATAATAAATAATAACTGGGTTTAAATAATACCTATAATTCCTTAGAAGGAGATTAAAACAACCGTTCAGTTTGGGTTTGACATAAGAAGTCACATTTTTTAATAATTTAATTTTAGAACTAAACATAGACATTAAAACAACATAAAACTTAGTAATAAAGGTTCAATATTGAACACGGCATGAAACTCAAGTAGGTATATTTATTTATTATTATTATTAATCTAATTTAATTCAATATATAATTTTTAGGTTTAATTTACGTAATCTGATTTAATTCGATTTGTTTAATGAATGTTGCATGTTTTTAGACCAAGAGTTAATGAACATATTTGTACGCCTCACGGCAAAATATAGCGATCTATAAAAAAGTTGTAACACCTTTATACCTATGTTTTACAAATAAATGATTGATTGATTGATTGAATGTTATTAAATCACATACCTACAACTAATTCATACAAGTAATTTTTTTAACATATTAGGTACAGTGATTGTTAATGACTCCGCGAGGATCCCATTCCTGTACCTCTACCACGAGTTTACACTAGTTTACGTGACCGTACTCGCTAGCGACGGCGTAAATTATTTGTATGGAGAATTGTACAGCGCCTCTACTGGTCACTTACGGAAGTACAATTCTCCATACCAATCATTTACGCCGTCGCTAGCGAGTACGGTCACTGTAAACTAGTGTAAACTCATGGTAGAGGTACTGTTAGTCAAAACGTCAAAATGACATGCAATATAATTTCACAAAGCCTACACAAAAATTACCGCTACTTTTCCGTTGAAAATTGGAGCTGGACATGCCGCTGTGAAAACTGAAAGGTTTTTACCTAGTGACCAGTATTTTTCATATTGATAAAATTTTGGCACTAGATAATAATTCGATCGCGGGTCACTTCTAGGAAAATTTGTCTGACTTCCTTGTAAGTCAAGTAACTCTCGAAATTTCAAGCGTCATTTGGTTATAAATTACTTATCTTATTTTAAACTGGGGTTGCATTTGGAATGAATCAATTTTGAACTTCATTTGTTAAGGAAGGCTGCTATTTTGGATTCGAAAAAATATTGACGACCGCTTTAGGCTAGTTGGTAGTGACCCAGCCTACGAAGCAAGAGGTCCTGGGTTCGAATCCCAGTAAGGGCATTCATTTGTGTGATGAGCACGAATATTTGTTCCTGAGTCATGGATGTTTTCTATGTATTTAAGTATTTATTTATCTATATAGTAAGTATGTTTATCGTCGTCTAGTAGCTTTGCTTAGTTTGGGACTAGGTCGATTTGTGTAAGATTGTTCGCTTTTTTTAATTATTAAAAATAGGATTTTGAAGTAACTATTTAGTCCAAAATTGTATTCTGTCGTTTGGACAGGCTGCGGCGATTGGTAACTTTTTACCATCATCGTGTGATAAGAAAATATTTCTAATGGCTGCTTCTAGCTAGTGTTTCAGTATCTAAATTCAAGAGGAACAAGTTAGTCCCGTAGGTATACAAGTAAATTAATCGATACTTATGGCATGGCTAATTTTTTGTCGTAGGCGTTTGTAACGATGACATTCTGCAAAATTCCCACGAGTATAGAAATTCAAGTAAGTATCTTTCATTGAATAAAAACTGAAAGTTTCGGGACTTCTGTAAAATTCGCAGAGTTACTTATCAAACTAAATACAATAACAACTTTTCTGAGAACGCTTCGCAAAATGTTTTGCTTTTAAAAATATCTAATAAGTCGGGAAAGTACCTATTTGTAAGTATATATTAAAGATTGCCCCTTTATTTACAACCACGTATTAGCTTCTGTTAACTTAATATTCGTTTGCCTTTATCTGTCAGTTTGACCTCTGTCTTTGCCAAACACAGATGTAACACATGTAAATTTTCCTTTAACTTTGTGCCTGCTAAGGGGGTTGATTGTATGTTATTGTTGTTGTATTTTGTACCTATCTGAAATAATTTATTACTCTGATTACTTTTTTCAGTATTAGTCACTCCAACTTATGTTTTGATAGTTCGACGTAATGTATCTTTTTTTATCAAAAAACTTATATCGGAGAACGCTATCATTCATGTCCGATAAAAGATAATAAACATGAGTTATCCATGTTATTGAATTCTATGGAAAACAATATCCTGTCGTTGGAACACATATTGACAAAGCTTAAAACGGGGATTAAATATTTTGTACGACCTCCGATTAATAAACGGCTAAGCACGAAGACCCGGATTACTCACGTTTTCCATTGGAAAATGCGATATGAGTGTTTCTTTAAACGAATAAAGCAACCCGATACTTAGCAAAATATTATCATCATCATGATCATCATTTTAGCCGAAAGACGTTCACTGCTGAACATAGGCCTCCCCTAAGGCTTGCCGAACAGATCGGCGCCATCCGCATCCAACGCGTTCCCACGACCTTTACCAGCTCGTCGCTCCATTTTGTTCAGGCCTACCTACAACACTGTGTATAGAAAAAAATAATACTGTTTTTTTGAATGCCCGATATTATATTATTATTCTAGGTGTTGCACAGGAGGAGTTTCCTGAAAACTATACCTGCCAACAACTGTCTTGTCATCCGACACTACTAATCATATTTTCATGACTCATGACATAAAACGTTTAAACACTCTTTTAATATATTTACTTGATAACCTCTTAGAATAGATACATTTCACCCCTAAGTAACTACGCACATTACAACCGGATAGCTCATCAAATTGGAAGCTTCATTTGTTAGTTTATTGCAGTCAATAATCGTCGCTGTCGTCATTTTTGACGTCAAGTGTTATATTGTTAATTACTCTGGCCATAAAATATACCTACCTTTGTTGTTAAACGTATTATTATCCTCAAAGGCTAACCCAGTTTCTTCTCTGGTATTTTGTGATTCTCGTTTATATTGTCTAGTAAATCTATGTAATTAGAACGAATAAGCACTAGATAATGTTCTTGGAATGATGGTAAAGGGGGTTCGCAGAGTCTCTATTCTATTTATATTTTTAAGCATTAGTTTAATGTGTAAAGGCAAGGGCTTGTCAAAGTAAAATCGGTGGACATTACAAAATAATAAATTTGTAAATTTTATCTACAGCTAAAAGTGTACACCTAAGTATGTCTGATACAATATTAGGTACGAATAGTGAAGAAAGAAAATAAATTCAGAGAACTAGAGCTATAAGCAACTACATACAATATAATATCGGGAATGCACACGTCAAACCTGGTATGGTATGGAGACATTGATTTGTTCACAGGAGATGCAATGTCCTCTCTACAAAACAGCCGTTTCTGGAATTATCAGAGCAATTTGCAATCCAATTAGGTAGTAAGCAGCGGGCTTGCAATAATTTAATATATGTTTCTTCTCTTAGATTCTCCATATAAATATTTTTTATAGCAGGTACCTACCAGTTAAATGTATTATATACCACCTATTTTCAGAACTATCTTAGTTTTGGTATGTTTTATGTGAAATTCTATGTGAGCAGTTCAAATAGGGATGGAATGAAGAAATCTGAATTTGTATTATAAGTGCAATACTTAATGTCGTTAATTTAGAGTGAAGAAATATCGCATTTAAAGTTAAATAAAAAACAGTATTCATCTTAGAAAGATTTTCCCTCAATTGATTCAAGTCTTGTTTTCATAGTAAAATATAAGAAACATTAACCTCATAAAACTCCGTGGTAAACAATCGCATAATCCACCAATTTTGTAAATCTATAAAAAAAATACTTACCAAACTCTAAGGATACTGTTTCGAGACTCGTTCCCGAACTTATTACTTTTGTCTTAGCATTATCGATGGGTTGAAAAACTTTGCTAATCACCGACTGAGTGGGCACTCGTTTAAGAATAAATTACTAACGGGACTTGGCGAAGTAATGAAGTTACCGGAGTCAAGCTGCTACTCACGAAGCCCGTCGTATTGGAAATCGGAGTAACCCTAACAAGAAACGAGTTAAGTTCTTCTAAAGATCTAAATAGATTAATTTTACGGTTGCTTCACTGTGAATACCTTGAGTATCTACTTTCAGGAAATAAAGAGAATTACCTATTTTAGAAATCTAAATAATATAGAAGCAGCTTTACAGATTTATTTTCTTTGATGATCGACGGACTTATGACCCCACCTTTAGCCTTCGCAGACTGGGGACTTCATTTATGAAAATGCTTTATAAGAATCATGGTCAGTCTCAAATATATAAACGTGAATTTAATTTTGATTTTACGTGTTGAAAACTAAGTACCCAAAAGATAATTACCTAGAGGCAGTTGACTGATCATACTTGCACATTGTCACTCACTCAAGGTGCTATCAAGACACTTTTGTTTTTATAAAAAATGCAGAGTTTGTGTCATGCACAAGTCGACTACGAACAACCACGGAAATAAGTTTCTACTAATCTCATAATTATTATACTAAACGAGACTTATCACGCAATCAATATTTACCTCGACGTTTCGGCCACATTGCAGCGGACGTGGTCACGAGTTAACTCAGTTTTCTTAGTTTTCTACTAATCGGTTTGAAATTGGTGCCTGAGCACGAGCCAGCAGGAGGGGTTCTAGTCAAGGTACATATATAGGTACCTTACCTAAATATAGCTACATATTAGGCTGTCATCTCGCTACTGGCTTGTGCTAAGGCACTGACTTCAAACTGATCAGAAGAAAGTTATTTTCGTGGTGTTTGGAGTCATTTCAATTTTCATTTTATATATATTTTTATATCTAGCTTTTTACCGAAACAAATCTAACGTACAATCGCTTACGTCAACTGCTCATCATCTTTTACAAAATATTGCTTTTCTCAATTCAGAGACCTTAACTGGTGAGGAGTACTCTTGGTGCTTCATCATTAGTTCTACTTCACCATATGAATTGAGACGAGCATAAATTGCTTAGTAACTATATTAAAGTAATCGAATTGTAACCCGTGATATAGGTACGTGTTATTGGGTAGCTTCGGTGGTCAACTTGTGGTCTTCCTCATTAGTTTCACTTCCCCAATGATGATTTTCAAGAGAAAATACTCGAGTTACTTTACCGGCAGGACATAGTTCCACTGGCTGACTACATCTTGCCGGATATTGGAGGGAGCAGAGGGTTAGAGAAACTACTTTGTGGATGTTCTACATGAGACTGCCATTACTGACATGTCTACTAACACTGATATACATGCCGTATTGGTCTTACGTGACGAACTATATCTAACTTATCACACGCACAAGATTAATGCTAAAGAATGTGGATGTGGCTGTCGCCACATATACCTTAACAACTACAGGTGTCCCTAAAATATATGAAGAGTTCTCTCGATTTTTTTGGAATACAGTCATCAAAACCAGACTTTGGTGAGAACAGGATCTACTTGGAAGTATTTTCTGAAAAAAAAAAACAGATTGGTTTATATATAAATGACGGAGATCTTCTATTTTTGAAGTCGGTTAGAAATAAAAATAGAGGTAGGTTTTGTAGTTGTTGCTTTACAACCTTCAACATAATATTTATAACAAAATGTCAAATCGATTCCATGGAATTTAATTTTAATATTAATGAGAGATAGGTATAATAATAAATTGTTACGGTCTACGTGAAAATTTTAATGCTACCTATTATACGAATAAGCACTAACAGATCGGTATTTCCATTTACCTAATGGACAATACAGCCACCATTATATAACATCACACATGCAATAATGGCCCGACATAATAATTGACCTAAAAATAAAGACCATAAATCACGAGAGTGCAATGGTGTTCTAATCTAAGTGGTGTGGGGCAGGTATGGGGCATTATTGGTATTGTCATGTCCTCGCTAGGAGCTATTTTTACTAACGTGGATAAAGTTTTTATCATTGATTTCTTTTTTTTTTATGAAAGGGAAGAACGAGGAGCAAGTTCACTTAATGGAATAGATGGGTCACCTTTACTGCAAGGGGAATCACAGATGCGTTACACTGGTCTTTTGAGAAAGGAGCACGTTTATTTTTTTTCTCAAACATGTTAAGAAAAATTGACGTTATGTTCCTTATAATAGGCCGCGAAGTGTCACGTTGCAGGTGCGGCTAGACGAGAGGTCAATAATGAATTTCATACAACGTTGCCAGCCTAGGCCGGCAAAGAGATCCTTTTTTATTTCAATTCTACACGGAGTAACACGGCATCATAGCGTTAAGCCATTAAAAAAAAATTATACAAGCCTCTGCCTCGAACGGGGATTGTCAGCCTCGTATAACTACTCGGCCGGCAATCCGCTATTTCGCGGCCTCTGCAATAATGTACTATTACAGATCCCTAAGTTTATTTGCACTTATAATACCTAAGATTTCAAAAGTTTGCTTCCGCGTAATTGGAATGTAATTTGTTTTTGTTTAAGAAAACTAAGCAAATTTTCTTTAATGCTTCCAAAATAGGCATGAACTAATTTTAACTTTTATTGATTTTTCGTACCTACTTAGAAATAAGATATCTATTACAAAATTATAATCGTGCATTAATGCGTCGTTATTACTGTAAACAAAGTAAAAATGTACCCAAGCACAGGATAAGTGTAATGTTAGTGGTAGAATCAAAGAGAATACCAAAAATACTTAAATAACACTCAAAATGCACTATACTTAAATAAATCGAACAATGACAAATAATCATAATTGAATTGAAATTATTTAGTTTCAAAAGGAATGGTAATAACTTGGACGACCCTGGTTAAACCACCTGATATACCTAAGTTAAGTAGGTATTTTTTTACACAAAACAGACCCGCGATTGACCACTATCTCACCTGATGAAAAGTGCAGATGAGGCCAAAGGTGTATTTCTCTGGGTCAGTAACAGCCTTAGTGCACACATCGGTCTTCTAACAAAACTGACGTTAAAGCAATTTAAAACTTGTTACTAGTGTCCGACCGAAGTTTCGGGTTCGGTTTCGGTTTCGGCCAATTTCGGCCAAAAAAGTGATTTCGGCCGAGGTTTCGGTTTCGGCCAGAATCCGGCCGAAACCTTCGGCCGGGCCGAAATTACTTCGCGGCCTCTCGCGGCTCTCGCATCGGGAGCGCTCGGCTTAACTCGGACACGCTCGGCCGGGTAGGTATAGGTAATGCATCTGCGGCCGGCCCAGCTGGGACCAGCGACAGTAGTATGTATGAGTGTTGTTTATTTATTAAATTATTATTTACTTTTTAGAATCTGTTTGGCGACCGCTTTAGCCTAGTTGGTAGTGACCCTGCCTACGAAGCAAGAGGTCCAGGGTTCGAATCCCGGTAAGGGCATTTATTTGTGTGATGAGCACGAATATTTGTTCCTGAGTTATGGATGTTTTCTATGTATTTAAGTATTTATTTATCTATATAAGTATGTTTATCGTCGTCTAGTACCCAGAGTACAAGCTTTGCTTAGTTTGGGACTAGGTCGATTTGTGTAAGATTGTCCCCTAATATTTATTTATTTTATTTGTTACTGCATTTTATGCTGTGATTAATGAACAATACGTTTGATATTAGGATTGTGAATTTAGTTTAGACGTGATAAGAATAGGTTGTTTGTTTTGAATAATATAATACCTATGCCAAGGCATTTTTCATTAAAAATAAACGTTTTTTATTTTGTTTAACAAAAAAAGTAACTGTTCTCATATAAGAAAACCTTTACCTTACGATCTGTACAGTAATTTTGAATATTTTGTTTGATATGATACGTCTTCAAAAATTTCGGTTTCGGTTTCGGTTTCGGCCGAAATCAGAAAAAAACCGAATATTCGGTTTCGGTGTCGGTTTCGGCTAAAAATCGCGTTTCGGTCGGACACTACTTGTTACGAAGAAAATTACAAAAAAAAACCGGCGCTACAAATATTTTAAGCATACGAGTATCTATACATATGTACCTACATACATATATACAATACAATACAATACAATGACTCTAATGATAAAATGATGATAATGATATATGATGGTATACTAAGTTTATAAATTAGTTGGATTACATTTTCGATATGACTATGTAGGTAGGTATGTGAACTTTCATTTCAAGAAGGGTGAATGGGGCGATGTTAACTCACGCAAGGTGTTTGAAAATTGAGAACTTCTCCGGTCAAAACCAAACTGAACAGGTTATTAATGTAATATAAGCAACGTAATTACAACGTAGCGAACTGAAAAGGGGTTCTGGTTCACCTGTCGCGTGCACAGCAGGGTGATGCATGGAGCGGCCTACGATCAACAGGAAGGCCGGGAGGAGGCGGCTCCAGGACGTGGGCTGCGAGGAGAGGACGCCAGTCGTCGGCCCGCAGCCCGAGCGAGAGCGCGTGCCGCCCCGATCAAACCCCGCCAACAAACCTCCACCAACGCACCCCACACGCGTACAAACAAAAAATAACAACACCTCGCGTCGATGCCAGACTAAATTACCGACACCCCCTTTAAAACATCCTAGTTTAAAGTGCTAAAGGATAGCGAAGGATCTCGGGTCCTTAAAAGCGTTTTACGCTGGAGGCGAGGTAAGTTGGAAATCTATTGAGGAACGATTTTATTTTATTTTCCTTCTATCAATTAGATTTAATCATCAATAAAGGCTAAGCGATAAGCTTTCAGGGTTGAAACGTTACTTCATTGAATTAGAGACGGTTGTTTATTCGCTCGCCTTTGAATTGAAGGTACTTTATATTTATTATTTTTATTATTAGTTATAAGCAACATTTCATAATTCAATCATTTCCAAAATCTGTCGTTACTTTCAATTCGCAAATGAATGATAAAATTGTAAACCTGAAATACCGGGAAATGTTTTAATTTGAGAGTACTCGTAGAGGCGATTTTGCGTTTTATTACACAAAAAATAAAATTTAACTGGTGGGTAGTCACCGCGTAGGTACCTTAAAATACAAAACAATTTGATTGTACACCACAAAGAAAACAATACAGAAGAAACAAGTACATGGAAAAATATACAAGCCACCTACCAGTACTATATTTATCAAGAAATCTAATTGACGCTTATATCTGAAGAAAGGATAAATAGATACATTTCGAACTAAATAAATATTTAATTTAAAAGTTGAGAGAGAGACGAGCTTTCAATCCAAAAAAAGGTTTCCTAACTTGGTAATTGACAAAAAGTACTTAAAATATGACCTAATTACTTTTTTAGATGAATCAGAGGAATTTTACTGAAAAAGTTGCGTCGATTTTTGTCATAAGTCATAATTTCTATTATCAAATATTCTAGTTGTAATACGATAGACGAACAATTGGTATCACCTATCGTCTATTTGCTGAAGTATAGGATACGATTTATACCTAGTAGATTGTTGTCCAAGGGAGGAAAAGTATCATTTTTACACAAATTATTTTTGCCATTATCTAATTCAAGTTATTGTTTTCTCTAAGTTGAACACACTTTTTCCATCTCTTACCTATATGTATTCGGAGAGTGAAATAGTATTCAACTATATTTGGGGGGCAACGAATGCCCACTCTGGAAAGGAAATAAAAAAATAAAAACAAAAAAACCCGGCGGTTGGACTCGCGCACCGAGGGTTCCGTACAAATTTAAAGGTATGTAAACAGCCGTGTTAGCAGAGCTCTACTTTTAAGTAAAATGTACGCAGTGTGGGATCATTTTATATTGGTAAGACGGGGAACCCCTTACAAAATTACAAATGTTATTTTTTTACCTATCGCGTTTTGCCTTATGTTATTTTTTTACCTATCATGTCCATTTTTTTTACTTTCCTCTTAACCAAAATTTAGAAAAACAGAGTGTTTACCAAAGTTAGTATGTTAGTTTTAATTATTCTAAAATTGAAATTTCAGCTATAGAAAGCTATCTAGTTTGAAATTGGTGTTTTTCCTTACCTCGTTGAACAATCTACTATTTTTCATGAGCGAACGTTTTGTCGATGCTCTATTTTTTCGCACATATTATGATTTAAAACTATAGCGGCCTATTCATTAGTATTCAGAATGTCAACTCTGAGTACATACTAGAAGTTAAAAGTTTCATAAGCGGCTTTGAGTGGCTGGGTTTCATGCAACACAGTGGGCCGCGGTCACTTTTAATTTGTTGTGAGTGGTCACCGCTCGCTGCTGATAGCAACGGCACTTCTAACCGTGCCCAACTCCCAGGATTTACTAAACTACCTTTCATTCCTCTGCAAAATATGATTATAAATATCGGGGCTAAATAATAACTTCAAAGCTTTAATACATGGTGTCCAACCTAAGAAGAAGACCTTTACTGTTAAATTTCTTTTGTTTTTTACCCGCAATTATTTATGCTCTAGTTAACAAATGAATCTATACATTCAGGGAGAAGATTGATTAAGGACGATTTGAAGTCTATTTTATTGGATTCTAAATACTTAATCGTAGTTTACCTAAATGTTTTGAATGTTTTGTCCATCTGAAAATTGACCATATAAGTGGGATTTTTAAAACCCGAATTATAAAATGTCGTATTTTATTTATTATCTTAGTTATGATTTATGAAGCAATCGGCCAAGAGTTTATCGGATTATGCTTAGTGGATAGAACCCCCATAGCCGTTACTACAAAGAAAAACACTAGAAATTAAAAAAATACGCTATAACACACTAGCAAACTACTACTAGCAAAAATACGCTATAACACACTAGCAAACTACTACTAGCAAAAATACGCTATAACACACTAGCAAACTACTACTAGCAAAAATACGCTATAACACACTAGCAAACTACTACTAGCAAAAAAGCGTATCTTCATGCCCTTTCTTTGAAAGCGCACTTTTTTGGTAATAACTCATAAAGTCTGTCCAATAATGTTAAAATAATTTTCTTGAAAAGTTTATTAATTATTATCTATTTTAGTTTTTTAGTTACTTTTGTAATTTTTTCATATTTTTTGGACATTCAAAAGGTTGTATCTTTTGATCGCATGAACTTAGAAACTTATTTTTTTCACAACTCGAAGGGATTTTAGACTCAAGTACTTATTTTACGAGTACCTATACGTACTTATTTTATAAATTTGATACTTTCACGTATGTTCGTGACAGTGACAGAGAGACTCCAAAGTCAATTTCATAAGGTTTCCTTTTTAACCCCCGACACAAAAAGAAGGGTGTTATAAGTTTGACCGCTTTGAACCGATTCGATTGAAGTTTTTCTTTAATTGAAAGCAGATTTCTTGGCGATGGCTCTTAGATATGTTTCATCAAAATTGGTTCAGCCATTTCAAAGTTATCAGCTCTTTTTCTAGCTGCGGAAGGGATCTTAGACGCATAATAGGCATTTACTTTATCTATACTAATATATAAAGCTGAAGAGTTTGTTTGTTTGTTTGTTTGAACGCGCTAATCTCAGGAACTACTGCTCCGATTTGAAAAATTCTTTCAGTGTTAGATAGCCCATTTATCGAGGAAGGCTATAGGCTATATATCATCACGCTAACACCAATAGGAGCGGAGCGGAGCGGAAGAATGTTTCCAAATCGGGGGTTTTTGAAGTAAAACTTCTATATCTCGGGAACTACTGCTCCGATTTGGAAAATTCTTTCAGTGTTAGACAGCCCAGTTAGGGGCGGGTTGGGAGCGGGTGGGGGGGCTGGTTGAGAGTGGGTTGGGGGCGGGTTGGGAACGGGTGGGGGAGGCGAGTTGGGAGCGGGTTGGGAGCGGGTTGGGGGCGGGTTGAGAGCGAGTTGGGGGCGGGTTGGGAGCGGGTTGGGGGCGGGTTAGGAGCGGGTTGGGGGTGGGTTGAGAGCGGGTTGGGGGCGGGTTGGGAGCGGATTGGGGCGGGTTGAGAGCGAGTTGGGGGCGGGTTGGGAGCGGGTTGGGGGCGGGTTAGGAGCTGGTTGGGGGCGGGTTGAGAGCGAGTTGGGGGCGGGTTGGGGGCGGGTTAGGAGCGGGTTGGGGGCGGGTTGAGAGCGGGATGGGGGCGGGTTGGGGGCGGGTTGGGAGTGGGTTGGGAGCGGGTTAGGAGCGGGTTGGGGGCGGGTTGGGAGCGGGTTGGGGGCGGGTTGGGAGCGAATTGGGAGCGGATTGGGGGCGGGTTGGGAGCGGGTTGGGGGCGGGTTGAGAGCGAGTTGGGGGTGGATTGGGTGTGGGTTAGGAGCGGGTTGGGGGCGGATTGGGATCGGGTTGGTTTATTATGAAGTTTCACTTCTTCCGGAGGGATCTAAGGACAGCCGTAATTGATGAAAAAGCAAATTGGATAAAAAAATAAGCTGCCCAAATTACTAATTCCACGCGGACGGAGTCGCGGGCAAAAACTATTAAAAATATGTGTGACCAAATTGCGTCAGGGGTTTTTAAAATTTTTAATTTATTTCTTTTGAGGTACACGAAGAGTTTAGACAAATGTAGTGTAAAGTTTATCGAGTCATAAAAATGCAATATAATTCATCAAACGAGCGCGAACCGTCTCCGATTCAGCTTAGGCTTTTATTTTATGTCTGTCCAGAACTGTCTGTTCTTTTCTACAGGTCTCATTTTTCAACCAATTCTGGTGAAAATTGTGAGCAGGTTTGATAACTATATATGGATTTTTTGGTGAATCAGATTTTGGAATTTAAAAAAAATATTGTAGAGCCACGGGTATTTTAAAACAAACGCAAAAAATATAATTTTTCACCCATTTGTAAAAACTCCCTAGATCTACAGCGCACAGTGCCACTAGTTTATATTCATTATAACTTTGGAATCTAGGTAGTAGTTGTTAGACAAGTTTTGAAGGTTTTTCTGACGGCAAAATAATAAAGTTAAAAGGGTAACACATAATGGCCGCGGGCAGATAACTGTGACATCGACAGATAGCCGGTTCACTAACACTAGTTTACCAAGCTGATAAGGTGCGTGTTGGTAGTGTGTTAGTCTAAACTTATTCGCTACAGTAAGCTGGGGAGTGAAAAACGTTATAAATAGAGCGATATTTTTGTTATAATGGAGAAATGTTATCACTACGGTTTAAAAATGTTAAATAATTTATTGAATCAGGCGTTACTTTGCGGAGGTCCATATTAATGAATTGAAACAATTACTTTGCTCACACATGACCTTACGATAGCTACGTTTATGTAAAAAATGCGTGTTCACGCAGTTCCTCCACCTCCACACTGTATGAACACACACAAACCCAACTATCACCACCACCAAACTACACTGACGCGTTTCGAACTCAACCAGAGCTCATCATCAGAGTACCGCAACCGTCCACTGTGCTACCAAATATTACACTCAAAAAAAAATATATATTAGAAATGTTTGTGGAGGTGGAGGAACTGCATGAACACGCATTTATTTACATAAACGTAGCTATCGTAAGTTCGCGAGTGAGCAAAGTAATTATTTCAGTTCATTACAGATGTTTTCAATTCTGGAAGCATGTACTTTTCATTCATTCAATTTAACGGTTCAACGGAAAATATTCATTCTATGTATGTATACCTATCTTAGATCAGTCGCAAGTTATAAGCTGTAAGGCAAATAATAATGTTGAGGTGGCCGTTATTTTTCTCGAGAATCATAGTATAAAGCCTTCGGGAATCGAACCCTTCCAGTACTTGACCGATTTTTCTCATCACAATGTGTTTCGAATTCCGTCCTCGGGTATTTGTAAATACGCGGTTAGCGGTTGCCCTTTCATTGCACGCCCAAAGCATACGTTTCATCAAAGACCGTTTCAATCAACGGCTTTGAAACAGTGTAGGTCGTTACACAACAGCCACACTAGCTACAGCTACACTAAAAAGAGGCAGGATCCAGAGTTGACACGTTCGATTTTATTACTAATCAACACGCGAAGAACATGCTCACCATCATCATCATCATGAGCACCATCAGCTGAAAGATGTCCACTGCTGAACCCAAGGTTTGCCAAACAGACCGGTGCCCTCCGCACCCAACGCGTTCCCGCAACCATAACAAGGTGCTCCATCTTGTTGGAGGCCTACCTACACTGCGTCTTTCGGTCTGTATACTGGGTAAACAAAAATAGTCGTAGTGACCTTGATTTGATTTATGGCCTCTCAAACAAAGGGTCTGAGCCCGAGTCTGAGCGTGTATTTGAGCCCGGGCTCACACCTCTGAGTTTTTCGGAATTTATATGCGAAATTACATTTGAAATTTGCCATTATTAGCTTTACGGTGAACCTGCACCCATCTGAGAAGAAATTCATTGAGGTGTGTGAAGTTCCCAATCCGCACTGGGCCTGCGTGGCGTGGAGGCCTGTGCCCAGTAGTGGGATGTATATAGGCTGGGATAATGATAATGACTGGATACACATATAACAATGGGACAGTTCCAGCTTATTCACTATCAGCAAAGTCTGGATTAGGAATTTCACACACCATTGGATTGTCTCGCAGGTTTATGCGCGTTTGCACATGAATGCTTCCCTTTGTCGCAAGATTCATGGTAAATTAAAATAGTCGATTGTTCAACAAGGGAGGAAAATAACCAATATCACACGAGGTTACTTGGCACCCAAGCACAGCGAGGGTGCTAATATTCCGAGGGTGATATTGGTATTTTTCCCGAGTTAAACACTCTGCTTTTCATTTCGACTACAAGGAAAGTAAGAAAATATAAGTATAAATAAATAATAATGTCTAAACGGGTCAATATGATCGTTGTAAAATAATTAAATGGAGTTTATTGTTAAGGAATAATTAATTTAACAAAATTTAGAATGTTCAATATAATAATCAATGAAAACAGTAGATAAAGTAGGTATTTTAGTAAATTTATTTATAAAATATGTAAGTACCAATTTGAACCAAGGAGTTAAGCTGTATAGAGATAGGCTGTGTGGACAATAACATTGTCGTTAACCGTGTTTTTTTCTTAACATTTTCTAACTTTTCTGGTTTAAGTCACTAAATAAGAAACTAATGTAAATTTATAATTTAATTTAATAATATTTAACTGGCATTATAGAATTTGTAATATGACTAATTAAGAAAAAAAACTCAATACTTAATTATTCCATGCCGTAATGCTTGGCTGAATGCGTATGTGTTCCATTGACAGCCAATGCCTTTATTTTTTTAATTCATTTCTACCCTTGGGAAGAAAATAATACATATCCTGCCGTATGTCAGACATGATTTGCCTCACTTTCCGAGTATGAGAGATGAAAACAATATTGCCATACTAAGCACAGATAGAAGCTTGGTGACCTATTTTTTCCTTAAATATGCTAAGTTCCGGCAGAATAAGGATAAAGGCTTGGTAGGTATATTACATATGAAATTCGTTCAAAGGTTAAGTGGAAGCTCCCTTTAAGGGATAAGTTCACTTTTGCACCTTAAAAAAAATATATAAAAAGCATAATGTACATTCGCAAAAAGTACAAATCGGAAAATGTGCACCACTCGCAAAGCGTACAATATGATTTGTACCTTTTGCGAATGTACATTGTGCTTTCTGCATTGTGCGTACCTTATGCGTTTAGCATATTATACATTTGACCAGTTGTTACATTTTGCGTATTGTATATTTTGCTCCGAAGGGCTTTTAATTATAACTGACTAATTGGGGCAATTATGAACGGTGCCTTGTTGGTAAATAATAATTATTTCGATCATCCGGTATGTGTTAATTAGGAACACTAGTGATTTTTGATTTCGTAAAAAAGGCTAGGATAGTCTAGTCGCTACGGTGGAACACATGTAAATACAATCATACATAGACTGCTAAAATCATTACACTTCCTTTTAGCTTTGCCGTAGTCGTGTAATAAAAGAGAAAATAATACACATAACTGAACTAGAATATTCTTGTATTTCAAGTGTAGGAGGATTTACTAACAAAAGTAACTTAAATATTCACATCCAATACAAAATACCAGTAAGTAAATACAACAATCTTAGTAGCCATTTCAGTCAAATTGTAGAGTGCTGAATATAAAAGGCTTAGGAGTCTTTACAACTAGGGGTTGGTTGTTTTTGTCAGTTTGCTAAGCTTAGTGGGTGTTTTAAATAAATGCGCTGCAAGAGCTGACGTCTCAATGTTTTATATTAGTAGGTAATTAGAGGGCTAGCTCCTCCGACCCCTGGCTCGGTTCGGCGCACAAGCCTCGCTCGCCCTTCAGCCTCGCTAAAAATACTCGCGTGAGGTTATTGTATGCCTCATATACTGGGTTTGTCTTTGATTGGCGCATTCGAGTGAGATTGAGACGATACTACAAAGAAGATTTGCTAGATTCGTATAGGTATTTGCAAACATTGGAAATCGTCTTACGACTAAGTAGACGCATTATCCAATAGTGGAACATATAGGTTTAAGACCGAGATGATGATGATGATAAGGGGTACGTGTAGGTACTTTTTACCAAACGCACTTAACTACGCAAGGATATTCTGAAAAATGGTATTTAAATTTGGAAACAAAATGAGTTTAGTTTAAAATAGATATTTTATTGTATTATGTCGGCAAGAGGTTTTTGTATTGAAACTCTCGTTTTGCACTGTTTCTCTGAGTTCGCATTTATTTTGTTGTACGTTATTCATGTTATTTTGTTTGAGTTTTTATCTACCTTTTTTCCAATTTATGAACGTCAGCTTCTATCCTATTTTAGCCTGCCAGTAAGTGTTTGATAGTGTCACTACCAATTTTCATCGGCTTAATAACTTTGAGTGGCAGCTTGTCAGGATGGTCCGAAGGGCGGCTTTAAATTTCCACTCTTCAGTAAGAGGCTTTGTAAACAAAACGCAACTTTATAGATTTCCGATGAGCTAACGGCGCTTAAACACAAGATTTTCGTTAATTACAATGCGGAAACGAAATGAAAGCCTGTTATAACTATGCTAAGCTTCCGTGCCAAATGTATTGAAATTTGTAGTTTGACTAAGCCAGTTCCCCATTGTTTTTCCAAAAGTTACAAAAATTTGATCCAACTCTGTTATTTTATTTGTCGTTGGATACTTATCTGATAACATCATGAGCTATACGACTCTATACCTACGAAAACGTATCTACAGGTTGAAAAAGTTGTACACCTTAACACTGGCAGTTACAAAGTAGATAAAAGTTTTCTAATTGGATGGTTAATTTTCGGGTCACAACGGAACTTTTTCCAGTCAGTGGTTTTATACGGTTAACCACTATTTAACTTGGTCCTATTTTTTGGTATCCACCGATAAGTTTAATTAAGACAAACCGAACTGTATATTTAGGCACATTTCGTCTATCAAGGTGATGCTGACCTTTTGTTAGATAAAGTGGACTATTTGTTGATAAATTAAATGTAAACACCATTAAGGCTCGTCCGTTAGATCACTTGATGTGTAAGTTTTACGATCGCAACGCTCGGAAAACATTTCCATTTCCCCCATCTGCTGTTTCCGGGCTTCTAGAACTATTACGTAGTTAAACAAACACGGAAAAGAAAGGGAAAAAATGAGACACAATATTATTAATGCTCTCTCGTGGGGTTTAGGTGCAATATTGATAATTTTGCATCAACAACCAGAGTACTGTATCAGACCAACGTTGAAATTAAAAGTCACATTGTAGTGACTATTCTTCCTTGTTTTTAGCATTAGAAAGAAGGTAATCGATCTTGACTTGTCTTTGTATTGAAAATTTAAAAAAACTAATAAACACGCTTTAAAAAATAAAAAATAAATTTTAATAAATTTCAATTCACTATTCTTATAGTGCAGTAAAAAATCTTAATAAGCAATTATTATATTGTTATATCCAGATCAAAATTTGTAAACAATTCTAAATATTGATAAAATAAATAATAATAGTTTAAAATATTTTATTGTAAAAAAAGCGTGGGGTGCATGGTGTCAATTGTCAAGGATTATCATTTTGATAACATCTTAAAAAGCACCCCACGCTTTTTTTACAATAAAATATTTTAAACTATTATTATTTATTTTATCAATATTTAGAATTGTTTACAAATTTTGATCTGGATATAACAATATAATAATTGCTTATTAAGATTTTTTACTGCACTATAAGAATAGTGAATTGAAATTTATTTAAATTTATTTTTTATTTTTTAAAGCGTGTTTTTTACTTTTTTTAAACTATTATTTATTTTCTATTTTTTAGTTGCATTTTTTTTCTTTCTAACTTTACCCCCTCACCTGCAAACCCAAAACCCCCTAAACCCAACCCCCCAACATACCCCACCCCATTTCCCCAAACCCCCCCAAACCCTACACCCTTACCCCCAATCCTCTAAACCCCCCTTACCCCCTCCTCATTTTACAAACCCCCGAACCACCTAAACCCAACCCCCCTAACACCGAACCCCCATACCCCCCGGAAACCCCCGCTCCCCCCCACCCCCACTCCCCCCCCCACCCCTCCCCCCACCCCGCCACCTACCGCCCCCCTTCCAGTTCCATCATCAAACCCTTGTTACCATCTAGGCCTCTTACCCCCTCCCCATTTCCCACAACCCCCCAAAATCACTTACCCCCGAAGCCCCCAACACCCCCACCCTATTTCCCGTAAACCCCCCCCCCATCCCCTAACCCCAACCGCCACACCCTAACCCCCAACCCTATAAACCCCCGACCCCGTTACCCCATACCCCATTCCCCCCCCAACCCGCCACCTACCCCCCTTCCAGCTTCATCATCAGACTCTTCTTACCATCTAGGACCAAAGTACTCGTCAAAACGAATCAAACGAGCCCAGACTCGATGGGGTTGTTTCGTTTTATTGTGGAGTGCCTTTGGCCATCTTCCAGCTCCATCATCAGACCCTGGTTACCATATGGGATCAAAGTGCTCGTCAAGACGAATCAAACGAGCCCAAACTCGATGGGGTTGTGTCGTTTTATTGTGGAGTGCCTTTGGCCATCTTCCAGCTCCATCATCAGACCCTGGTTACCATCTGGGATCAAAGTGCTCGTCAAGACGAATCAAACGAGCCCAAACTCGACGGGATTGTGTTGTTTTATTACATAGTTCCTATGGCCACCATCCAGCTCCATCATCAGATCAGCTCCATGTTACAATAATATTGCATTGTCATCCAATTTACACATATGTGCAAAATTTCAGCTCAATCGGAAACCGGGAAGTGGGTCAAAATCGCGCCCTAAGGAGTCGATTACAAACAAACATACAAACATACATACAAACATACATACATACAAACATACAGGTGAAGCTAATATAAAGCGTGTAAAAACACTTTTGATAAAAAAATTAAGTACAGTGATTATGTAACAATTAACAAGGACATCTTTTATGGTCATTTACATTCTTTTAGTTTCATAAGTAATAATAATAATATTTCAAAAAGCGTTTTTCAATAAAAAGACTCATCAAGATTGTTTACCTTATTTCTAATGCTAAAAAAACGAAGTATATATTTACATCAACTTTTTGGGGTGGTTTTTTCACACCTCAATAACTTTTTTTGCAGTACAACTAGGAACCTGTTTTTTTTTACGGATTAATCACAGCTATGACCTCACAGACCGGTATAAAAATCAAGGTTCAAGCACTATTTCCTAGACAGATATTAATTTCCGATTAGGCTTATTTTATACTGACTCTACGTCTATTAAAACCAATTGGGTAGTTCTCGACAACCTAGAGCCATGAAATATGGCATCAAGGTAGATCTTACAGTACAACTACAAATAAATCCCTTTATTAGAAAATAGTGAAATAATGAAGCGGTAAGAAAATGTATGAAAACATTCGGTACGATTCCTGTATAAACGCAGCTACTAACAATTTTGAGTTGTTTGACTGAGTGCATAGGTAGCATATATGAAAAAAACAGTGCAGTCTGAATTGAACCCAATATCTGTAGATGTCAAAGATGTGGTACTGTAACAACTTAAACTTAAATTGGTGTATTTCTCAAATGTCAAAGATTCATTTCGACCGAACATATTTAAGGGTTTGCCACCTTGAACATATTGAGTTTCCACATTGAATATTACATATTAAAGTATTTTAAAATCTCTATTAAAAAAAATTGATCATGGCCATGCATACAGATAACTTCTAGAAGTTGCATTTAGATCAATGAACAGCTATTGCTTTTCTGTAGGTAACACTGACGTACCTACATTGACCCCCTGTTTCACCATCCATTGATCAAATTTATTTGACGGATAAATGTGATGCCGTCTCTGTTTGTTTTGTTTGAATAGACGGAGACGGCATCACATTTATCCGTCAGTTAAAATTAATCAATGGGTGGTGAAACAACCCCTTAAAGTCATAAATATATGTACGTTACCAAGACGTCAAAAATATGTCACTAACCATAAGGTTAGTATTTACACGTATTTGACGCGATGGCTGTATAGATCATTATGCCTGCGACTGTACAGGTAACACAAGTGCTCGTTATTTATTGTTGCTACGAGCTGAAGGAAAACATTATAAACAAATACAATCCATAGTATACAGGTATAAATGCTTATATTTATAAAGTGGAAAACGACACTCGCAGTGTTTGTTTAGAACCTTTAATCTGAGATAACAACGGAGTTAAATGACGCTGGGAGTTGCGTTGCTCCTCCGATTGTACTTCGCTGAAATTGTTCCAGGAAATTTTCAAGGAGTAATTATTTCCATTGTGGAAAAGTATCTCAGCCCTTGATGGAACTTACAAAGCAGCATTGCCTCATCAAACCAACTTTACTGACAAAAAGGAGCCTTGTTACACCGAATTTTACTGTCATGTTATAACTTGAAAATACTTAAATAATTTTAATGTTAAAGAACCTATAAGATCTCTATAGTTTTCGAAATTACATATTAATTTTTCAATATTGCGCAACACATTAATTTTTCAATTTGGCGCACAATATTGTGGAACATTCGGGGAGCGAGTCCAACACGCACTTGCCTGAGTTTTTTATGCAATAAAACTCAATAAACTGAGAGGTCGGGAAGATAGCAAAGCGCGGCACGTGTCTCTTTAAAAGCTTTTTATGTATGTATAATATGTATGTAGGTACGGGTCAAATCTTGGAAGTTGAATTTGACCCACTTCCAGTGGTCGGATCAACTTGAAATTTGGTATACTTAATGTAGGTTGGATGACAATGAAAATACAGTCAATAAAAAGTACAGTCAGCGAAAAACTTGCATTGAAAATGAATTTTTTAACAAAAACTTATTATTTCGGTTGCCAATAGCATTTGGACTATGTTTTTTTATCAATAATTACAACATCCTCCGCTTATTTACAGAATTTATTTAATGTATAAAACCCAATCAAGTGCGCGGCAGGCCACGGCGTAGGGCTCTGTACTAATATGCGGCATTTAAATAAAAAAAATATAGCAAAGTAGATAATATAAGACATAGTCAAATAAAGGTGTTTTCAAACGTTATATTTTGTCTAATTTGTCAATTGTCTTCTTGTCTTTGTCATTGAAATTACTAGATCGGCTTTAAACATTTTTAAAGTGAATATATAACTAAATATTCTGTGAATATTTCAAGTGTCTACATGTTGCCGTTATCAATTTCGAGCAAAAACGAGCAAAAAAATCACGTTTGTTGTATGGGAGCCCCCTAAATATTTATTTTATTCTGTTTTTTAGTATTTGTTGTTATAGCGGCAACCAAAATACATCATCTGTGAAAATTTTAACTGTCTAGCTATCACAGTTCATGAGATACAGCCTGGTGACAGATGGACGGTCATACAGAGGGACGGACAGCGAAGTTTCAGTAATAGGGTCCCGTTTTTACCATTTGGGTACGGAACCCTAAAAAGCAGCCTTTTAAAGTAGGTACTTGGAGTTCTTTTTCTGAATTTCGATCTATTAGGCCTTAAGTAATTAAAGATTTTCTTAAAAGTAGTTGTACATTTTTTAAGGGTTCCGTAGTCAACTAGGAACCCTTATAGTTTCGTCATGTCTGTCCGTCTGTCTGTCCGTCCGCGGCTAAGCTCAGAGACTGTTAGTACTAGAAAGCTGAAATTTGGCATGAATATATATATCAGTCACGCCGACAAAGTGATTACATAAAAAAAAACTAAAACAATTTTTTTAGGGTACCTCCCATAGACGTAAAGTGGGGGTGATTTTTTTTTCTCGACTAACCCTATAGTGTGGGGTATCGTTGGATAGGTCTTTAAAAACCATTGTGGGGTTGCTAACATGATTTTTCTATTTGCGAAATATTCAACTTTAAAGTGAAAATTTTCATTAAAATCGACCGTCCCCTCCCTCTAAAATCTAAACTGTTGGGCGGAAAAATTTGAAAAAAATCAGAATGGTAGTAAATATATCAAATTTACTAGGAAAATTATAGCGGCTAAGATTGCTTGGAAATTATTTGTAGTTTTAGAGTAAATAGTAGCCTAAGGTATAAAACATACCTAAACTTAGATGATTCCGTACACGTACGAAATCCTTAGAAAAATATTACTTGATTTTTTCGTAATGGTTACGGAACCCTACCTAGGGCGTGTCCGACACGCTCTTGGCCGGTTTTTTGGTTTCTTCAATCAGTGCCGTTTTACACCTAACTGATAGAAAATTAAAGAATACGTGCGCAATGTCAGAATTTTGGGTAATTATTATTCGTTTATTAACCCCCCCCACACAAAAAGAGGGGTGTTATAAGTTTGACCGCTATGCGTGTGTGTCTGTCTGTGGCATCATAGCTCTTAAACGGGTGCATCGATTTGGATGCGGTTTTATTGAATAGAAATCAGGTTTCTTGGCGATGGTTCTTAGATATGTTTTATCAAAATCGGTTAAGCCGTTTCAAAGATATCAGCTCTTTTGTTACCTGCGGAAGGGATCTTAGACGCATAACGGGCATTGTTGTTCAAACATACGAGTGACATAATTGCGTTGGGGGTTTTTAAAATTTTTAATTTATCGTTTTTCGATTTCTATCTAAGTGCCTTCAATCTAACTAAAAAAAACTAAATAAGAACTTTCTTAATCCATCCATCATAATCAAACGTGCATGATTTTACGATGTTAATTTAATTACCTACATAATAAAAATCTAAATATAGAAAAGAAGAAACTGACTGACTGACTGACTGACTGACTGACTGACTGACTGACATATCAACGCACAGCCCAAACTGCTGGTTCTAGAGATTCCAAATTTGGCACGTAGGTTCCTTATAAGGTCTAGGGGTGCACTAAGAAAAGATTTTTCAAAATTCACAACTTAAAGGGGTGAGACGGGGGTCCAAAGTTTGTATGGGGAAACAAGATTAGTTGGACTATTTTATTAGAAACTTCACAAGAGTTCTCCTAACGATAAATGAGTAAGCACGTGTTTCAGTTTTTTTGGGAATTCAACCCCTAAAATAGGGAAATAGGGTGACAAGGTCTGGAAATCAACATGGGTATTGTTTCTATGGTTTATCGGGTTGCTGGTTACGAAAAAAGCAACGATTTTAAAATACAACGGGCGGACGTGAAATACCATGGATTTTTGGAATTTCCCTCGGGATAGAGATCGGGAGTTGACTTCAAAACTTTTTGTGCGCAGACGAAGTCGCGGGAAAAAGCTAGTAGCTTTATACGAACCTTTTTCAATAACTAAAGCTACCCAATACAAAGCATTACAGCAGGTAAAAGCCTTACCTACTCTACGTTAAAGCCAACATCCCGTGAAGTAACAAGCTATCAATCATATTTCCGACTCTATCAGTCATTATTTTCGGTCGATGACAGACTACGTAATTCTTATTTCGCTCGTAAAAAAAGTGTGCCTTTGGAATAAAGGACTCCTATTCCGATTGTAACTCTTGTAGTTGTATTCTCTTTTATTCGACATTCAGATTTCTTTTTCGGAAATCCTGATAATTTATTCAATGTCAGTTTAGCGGTAGTCGACGATTTTTCGCTAAATCTTACAAGGCGAGTGGGGGCACAGATACGTTTATTTAGGCTCGACGTGTTTTAAGTAATGCCTGCTTAAAGGATTTCGGGGGCTTTCGCTATCTGATCTATGTGCTCCAAGTTAAACGTATATTTTAAAGAGGAGAATAGTTTTAAGTTTGTTTGAAGTAAAAGGATGGGAAACTTAATTGCTCAGTAAAGTTATAGACATGGGAAATACACGCTTCTTTTTTAATATACCGGTTAGCTTTTCTCTGCAGACTACATAAAAGCTATGACGCTTTAATGCTCTAATGGCTTCCTTTGACTTTGTAAACCAGTCGTCAAAGTAAAAATATTCACAACGAATAGTTGACTAAACACACTAGTTGTGTTTTTATTATTCACAAGAGCGAAAAATATGAATTTGATCAACGTAAAGAAACCTAGTTTATGGTAATGGCACCGAAAGACATGAACGAGTGAATCGATTGTGGTGCAGTTATATTCCGTTAATAATTGATTGAATCGTTGAAGGATAACATCGTGAAGGAAACATACACCTGCGCAGCAATTCTATGGTGTACGTGAGGTTTTTAATACACACTGGGCCCGCGTGGGAACTACAGCCCAAGCCCTCTCATTCCGAGAGGAGGCCTGTGCCCAGCAGTGAAATGTATATAAAACGGAGATGATGACGTATTGAATGAACCAGACTTTACGGAGGTCCAATATCCATGATTAATTAATTTTCTGCCGATTAATTTGCTACTTCGCAACCATACGTAAAATATTTGGCACATAAATTATTTGTATATCATCATCATCATCATCCCAGCCCATATACGTCCCACTGTAGGGCACAGGCCTCCTCTCAGAATGAGGGGCTTGGGCCATAGTTCCCACGCGGGCCCAGTGCGGATTGGGAACTTCACACACACCATTGAATTTCTTCGCAGGTGTATGCAGGTTTCCTCACGATGTTTTCCTTCACCGTAAAGCTCATGGTAAATTTCAAATGTATTTTCGCACATAAATTCCGAAAAATCACGAGGTGCGAGCCGGGATTTTAACCCACGATCCTCTGCTTGAGAGGCCATAGGTCAAACCGCTAGGCCACCACGGCTTTAATTATTTGTTTGTCTTCATGCAAACCCACCGTCCACATAAAACAACATAAGTGTCTGTTCGACACTGACCCAATACATGGCACCTTCAATCTTATGTCATAGTAAGAGAGGTGACAGATGCGTGTCATCTACTGGGCGTTGAGGTGTGAGGTGACGTTTACCTTAATGTCACACAGACTCAAGTATCACGAACTCAAAACAAGACGCTAACGCGTTTTAAACTGTCCTTACACGAATATCACAAGTAAATTCTCAAAGCAACACAGCGAGCATGACCATTCTTTCGTCGTCGTCGGCGTCGTTCCTTGGCTTTGGCGAGATTTATCTAAATTTGAAAACGCCGGGGAGAAGACGTATCTTTTTAAGCCCTCAGCGCCCGTGATGGTTGTTAAACGACGATAAAAGTACGTGTCGTTCTAATTCCAAGTGCTCGTGCTAAGATGGTCCACTTGTAGGCGTCGATTCCGCCTCCCGTTGGATTACTGTTCACGATGATGCGACACTTTATCTCTTTGTACGACAAGGGTCTACCGCTGGGAATTTCCGTTCGATGAGCATGTATACCTACATTTTTAACGAAATCATCTCATAAATCCAGGGATATGTTTAATCAAATCACTGTAATCCGCTGAAGCTTACCCATGTAAATTATTCAAGCAATGTTTTTGGTTATCTATCTTCTTCTAATATATAAAAATCTCGTGTCACGATGTTTGTTATTAACTCCTCCGAAACGGCTTGACCGATTTTTTCTCCATACTTGGTAGGTCTGAGAATAGGTCGTAGGCTATTTTTTATACCCGTATTCTGCGCAGACGGAGTCGCGGGCAACAGCTAGTCATCTAATATATAGAAATCTCGTGTCACGCTGTTTGTTATCGAACTCCTCCGAAACGGCTTGACCGATTTTTATCAAAATTTTTTCTCTATACTCGGTAGGTCTGAGAACAGGTCGTAGGCTATTTTTATACCTCTATTCTTCGCAGACGGAGTCGCGGGCAACAGCTAGTCTATTTATAGGTTAAATAAATTTTATTAGGCTAAGATGAAGTTTTGAGGGCAGATAGATCATTAATTAATTAGTCAATTAGTTTTAAATCAATGTGTTTTGTGCTTTAAATACGTAGAATAATAGTAGATTGTTCAACAAGGGACTAAAACAAGCCATAATGACATGAGATATTTAGCCACCCGAGCGGGAGCGAGGGTGGCTATAATTCGAGTTGTCATTATGGTAGTTTAGTCTCGCGTTAAACACTCTACTTTTCACTTTGAATGCGAGGAAAAAAACGACGTACAAAATTATTTTTTTACAACGTATGCTCAATACGAGCAATGGACATCTGTTCAAAATTCAAATAGCAAAAAAAAATTCCGCGGTCTTTTCTTTTCTTTTAAAATATTTTTTTGTAAAGTGCCGCTTTAAATGCTTGCATAATTAACCAACAGATACAAATTTAAAAACTATGTTAAAACTAATTGGACTATGCATATAAGAATGATAATTGTTCATTCATTAGAATCGGCAAATAAATTAAACTAATTGAACTAACTAAGTTCACACACAAAATATATTGTTAACTGAAACACTTATCTATGAATAAAGAAAAAAAAATTAAGTTTATTTTCTATTTGCCAATTCTTTGATAAATTATATCTAATTAATTATAATTTCTATTTACTATTAAATGCAACAACTGACATCGCATCATTTTGAAGTCACGCCATATTAATTTTCAAATGTAACTGCTCTATCTACCGTACACTCCAGCACTGCTTTGCCGACAGTGCGGATTGCTATTTTATCGACAGAGCAGGGAACTGCTTTACCGACAGCGCTTTTAAAGAAAACAAATTAAAAAACACCTAAGCTAAAGGAAATCTTTCTTTACATTCAGAATAAAATGAATTCATGTTTAATATAATGAAATAGATTAATATTCGTAATTTAATTTTTCATCGTGTTTCACGAAATTATTATTTTTTAAATATTTTTTTATACAGTTGTCATTTTGAGGTTATTTCCACGCTCTAAAGGCTTCCACAGACCGAAGCGCAGGGCGCTACGGAGCGCTATGGAGTCACTGAAAATGGCGATAATCCTCCTTTCACAAACACCGTGATTGGCAGTTTAGGGGTTTCCAAAGTAAATTAAAAAAAAATTACTTTAATCCCTAGAGATCAAAAAAGAGCTTTAGTCCCGATATGCAGAGACTAAAATAGTATATTTTTTATCGAGGGACTAAAAGAAGCCAATATATACCCGAGGTGTGTCTATTTATCCGAGGGTTTATATTGACTTTTAGTCTCCAGGTGAAAACCCTATTTTTCACTTCGATATTGCGAGAAAAAAATCCAGTCCATAAAACTTTCATAGGTTTTTAAACAAATCTTTCTAGATTTCGGCGGCAAAAGATTACCAATTATGTATTTTGCTCTTAAGGCTATATTGACCTACTTTTAGAGCATGAGAAGTGAAAAGTAACATTTTAAGAGCATGAGAAGTAAAAATAATAATAATAACAAAATATTTCCACAAAACATCGTTATCACTATCCCTTCCTAAACACTAGAACTCCACTCCCTGAATAAGTTAATACTTATTAGGTTAATACCTGTGCTTTAGGATAAGCAGTGCTCCTCCAGTAATAGATTTCGATGTTATAATAATTATAATATAAAAGTTTTAGATAAAAGTAAAGTTTAATGTTAATACATAAACTATGTACCGTAAAACCACATAACTATAGTCCTAGCCTGCAACAATAGTCCAATTTTCATCCTTACATTATTCTTAAAATATGATAGCTACATGGCTAGACTAAAGCAAATTGTTTTAGCCCTAACAACATAATTATATACCCAGAAATAATAGCAGTAACCTATAATATTTTAAGGATAATATAACGACGAAAATTGGACTATTATTGCAGGCTAGGACTATAGTTATGTGGTTTTACGGTACTTAATTAAAATTTTCACTTCTCAAGCTCTTAAAATGTTACTTTAGTCTCTGCATATCGGGACTAAAGCTCTTTTTTGATCTCTAGGGATTAAAGTATTTTTTTTTAATTTACTTTGGAAACCCCTAAACTGCCAATCACGGTGTTTGTGAATGGAGGATTATTGCCATTTTCAGTGACTGGGCATAGACAATTTTAAAAATTTCCACAGACCGCAGCGCGCTCCGTAGCGCTCTGTAGCGCTCTGTAGCGCCCTGCGCTTGGGTCTGTGGAAGCCTTTTAGGGCGTAGAAACAACCTCAAAATGACAACTGTATAAAAAATATTAAAAAAAAATAATAATTTCGCGAAACACGACGAATAATTACGAATATTAATCTATTTAATTATATTAAAGATGAATTCATTTTATTATGCATACTTAGTCCAATTAGCTATGAAATAATTTACAAGTTTGAATCTGTTGGCTCAATATGCAAACATTTAAAGCGTCACTCAACAAAATAAAAACCGCGGAACAAATTTAAATTGCTATTTGAATTCTGAACAGACGTCCATGGCTCGTATTGAGCGAACGTTGTATAAAAGTAATATTGTAGATTTGTATAAAACATCGTTTTTTTCCTCGCATTCAAAGTGAAAAGTAGAGTGTTTAACGCGAGACTAAACTAGTAAACTACCATAATGACACGCGAATTATAGCCACCCTCGCCCTGCTCGGGTGGCTAAATATCTTGTGTCATTATGGCTTGTTTTTAGTCCCTTGTTGAACAATCTACTATTAATTTAAAAGACAGAAAAAAATATGGAAAATAGCAATTAAAAAAAAAACAAACACACGCACGTACACACTCGCATAAAAATAATAAATTGCTTTTCATCCACAAAACTACTACGTAATTGTCTTCAAGAATCTACTATTGTTGATTGTAAATCTATCTGTCATCTTGTAATCTGTTTATCCCACTGCTTATTTTTGTTTTAGACGTGTACCTATTATAATAATATGTACGATATATGTATGAGTAGATGTACTATTTTTGTAGCGTTTTAATTTTCTGATCCACTGTTGATGCACCACCTGCTGTAAACTACCTAGTCCTTCCTTCTTTCTGTTAAAGGGTTGCCTAGAAGAGATCGATCTTAAGCGATAAGGCCGCCTATTGCTTACCTTGTAACTTACTCTCTGTGTACCTGTTTTCTGTATTGCTTACTATTCCTGGTGTACAATAAAGAGTCATTGTATTGTATTGTATTGTAAAATCTACAGATATAAATGGCCGATGAAAAAAGCTGTGGTAGCCTAGTGGTTTCTCAAGCCGAGGATTATGGGTTTAAACCCGGGCTCTCACCTCTGAGTTTTTGCAATTTACGTGCGAAATTACTTTGAAATTTATCATGTGCTTACGGTAAAGGAAAACGGCCAGAGGAAACCTGCACACACCTGCGAGGAAATTAACGCATTCACTGCCACCTGGCTTCCACAGGTGCCACCGACGCGCATGTATGAATAATTATGACCGGCACTGGGCGAAGTCCCGAAAACGCATATATGCGTCGGTGGCAGTGAATGCGTTAATGGTGTGCGTGAGCCTCCCAATCCGCATAGGGCCCGCGTAGGAACTACGGATCAAACCCCTGTCTTTCTGAGATGAGGCCTATCACCTGCAGTGGGATGTATAGGCTAAGATGATGATGATGAAAATGATGATAAGCGGCAGTGGCGTGGAGTGAACATCTTCGCTAGACTAGAGAGTGAGAGAAGCGTGAGTTAGGTCTTTAGATATATGTACTACCTCGCATTATCTTATTATCCCATTGTCTTAGTCTGCATAACTTTAATCGTACTTGTCATTATTTACGTCGCGAAAAAATGTAGGCAACCCAATGGGAACTGAGTTGTTACAGCGCTACGCTACGAGTACTGATAAATGGATTAACTTCCGACTATAAGTCGTGAACGGTCTGACTAGTTCGTAGTTTTAATAAATCATGGCTCACGAAATCTTAAATAAATTATCATAAGTAAATAGGACGTTTTTTTTTGATAGCTTATTAGGTGTCCCACTGCTGGGCGAAACTATCCAAAAAACACAAAAACTGATCAAAATCATCCCGCCATCTCCGTGTTAGGATGTAATTACTTGGTCAAAATGTGCTAACAGGTTTAATTTGTAACTATCAGTTCAATTTGAAAGTTTTATTAACATTGCAATAATGTCAATCAAAATGTAAAACAATGACGTGGGTTCGTCGAAAGGTGCGCCACAACACAAGCTTCCGTAATGAAAGGGCGATGTAGTCGGAGCGACCGAGGGCCATTTCCCCAATATTGTAACCAATGAGGTGCTGGGATTAAACGAGAACATCGGGCTTACACTTTAATGGATTAATACCCAGTACCCCGGTACCCACTACCTTCTACAAATAGATGTAGACACCCGTTGTTTACGCTTTCACAGCTTTTCAACACGAATTTTTTTGACCTCGCACCTCCGATAAAGTCTTTAACGTAATTCAATTAAGTTTCTCTCTCGTAAAGCGTAATAATACAAAAAGCTACGAAGACATTTTCGCAAAAATTCGCTACGCCCATAAAAATGTTTATAACTTCAACTTATGAGAAGAAATATTGCGGCTATTTCAACTCCGGTCCTTAATTTTAATAGCCCACATTCTTGACTTTTGTGCTCTACCTGTTTATAACTAAGAAATAAAATAATCTATTTTTTGTGTTTATTGCTCAATGAAATGAAAACCAAATTAAGCTGTGCTATTTTTAGAAATTATCAATGAGGGTACATGTTTTAAGACGTGAGTGATCCGTTTATTTTCACTATGAGTGAGTCTCACGGTAGTTTCATGTTTAAAGAGGGTAATGTATTCAAATACAATGTGATGGAAACGGCCACAAACATATATTGTTACCGAATGAATGAATGATGATACGTGAATAGGAAGGTAGCTAACACACTCACATTTTACAAGTCTAGATAAGATAAATACTATAGAATCACATCATATCTGTGTCCTTAAATTTTTTAAGAATTAGAGGGTTTGAGCTGTAGTTCCCATTCCCACACGGGTTCAGTGTGGGTTGGGAGCTTCACACACACCATTGAATTGCGTCTACGCATGTGCTGTTTTCTTCACCTTATTTTCTTTCCTCAAAAAGCTCGTGATAATTTACATATATGAATCCCAAATAACTCAAAAGTGCGAGCCTGGTTTTGAACCCACAATCCCCTGCATATTATGGTAAGCCACTATAGGCTACCGCGGCTTAGTGAACACATTACCTAACATTTCTGATCGATTTTTGTAGTTATGTTAAGTGTTTGATATATTCAACTTAAAGTTAATACCGCAAAACAGGAAATAGTTCTCAAAAAGTTTGTTCTTTCCGAGTTGCTTAGCAAAGCTTCTGTGGTATTGACAATAAAACTCTATTATCAAAATTATATGCAGAATTGCAAAGTGACCTTTTCACCTACATATTAAAAAAATATGGTCTAATGTTTCTGACATTTAGATTACTTTACCATCCCTTTGATATCAATTCTTTAAATGAAAGGGCTTCGAAATTCTCTTTGAACGTTTTGAGGATTATATATAACGTAATTTGTCAATCGTAATCATCAATCAGATTACTGAATGTAGGTCATCTAAATACCTGTAAATACGAGTGTAAATGCTTCGTTTTATTCAATAAATTTCAATGTATTATGTAAGTATACATAGATATTCAATGTTGACTTCGACAGTTAATTTCGACATTTTTTTCGAAAATTAAATGGAATATACTTGAAGAATACTCCTGTATGTAAAATCTGTCGCTCTCATGTCTTCTTAAAATTGGTCTCACAGAGAAGCAAGTTGTTCAAATTTATTAACTTGGAAATGATCCGAAACAATGCTGAGCTAGGGTATCTTTTTGGGTCACCAATTTTTTAATCGAAATTGTTATGATTCTTGTCATTATACTCTCTCTGCCTTTTCACTTTTCCTTAATCAATACTCATCAATTTTAGATTTTGTTGAAATTGGCACAATTATGATGGAAACGAAATTGATTTTATAAAAGCACTTTTAAATGCACTTTGAAAATTAAAAACGGATTTGTGTGAGTCGAGACGGATCGTAGAATTTTTATTTAACGAGTATATTTTCTTGTACATTTTCTTTCACTACAATGTTTTCTTAATATCGCTAGAAATTTCTAAAAACTATCCACAAATCATTTATTGTCAGTTAATACCGAAACACGACTCGTTGACTTATACTCGTATTTTAACAATGAAATGTGCTGCGTTGTATCGCATTGTGTCTCGGTGTCACTAACCCATAAGACGGTAATTGCATTTACTTTATTTTTTCCATCACAGTTTTTTTGGTATTTTTCGAGGGAGGTCAAGCGTACAATCAATTGTAAATATCTAAGATTCGTTATACTTAGGTGTGAATTACACACGCACACATATACACACACACACGCACACACACACACACGGAAATATTTCATATTAGCGTCATTTGTTGTGTTACGAAGTTGTGTGTATCCAAATCCATCAATTTCACGACGGATGTAGTTAGTCACTGCGTCTATGGAGCTTGAGGTCTCGGGTTTAAATCCCGATGGGGCCCGACATTTTTGCTATGAATATGAATGACTAATGTATTTAAGTATATAGTTATCTATATGTTTATCCGCTGTCTAGTGCCCTTTGTATAAGTTTTGCTTAGTATAAGGCTAAGGTAATAAAGTTATTTATTTTTATTCCAGATCGTCTTACGAACTGAAAAGAAGATGCTCAGTAAAAAATAGGCCGTGTGAGTGAATAGTGTTCGCGTTTCGTGCCAACAAATGAGTGATACGTAACTTGGTGCAGTGTATTGGTGTTGTGATGAGTTTCCTGACATCGCTCGGGCAGTATGTGGCCGGGGTTGCGGATAGCGTGGCGGGGCTGGCGCTGTCGCCGCGCCGCGCGCCGCCCGCGCGCCACCGCTCCACCGACGAGACCGCCAAGCCGCCGCCGCAGCCCTCCACGGCCACCATGAGAGGTCAGAGATGCTTTCTGGGACAAGTTTTAATTAAAAAGTGACAATGACAGTGGTCAATCACGAGTCAGATTTACGTAAAAAAAATAAGAAAACATTAAACCATCTTTAGTTACAGGAAACCCAGTTTGATACTATAGCTTAATTATGTACAAATTAGCTAACTTAAAGGTTAACATGAAGGAATTTTCTTCTGATGACAATAATATAAAACATAAAAAGTCACTCTTCTTCCATTCTCTTCTTATAGCTACAATCTTAACAGAGTAAATTCAGGGATCTGTTCGCGAAATATTAAGCTTTGAAGTGCATTTCTTTTGTCAAATCATAGGTTCCCCAAGGGGCGGTACCGCCCCTGTTATAGATAATAGACAGACATATAAAATTGGTATTTATTTGTAAAGGTGGCATTAGTCCATAAAAGGTTGGGAACCTATGATCTAAGTTATTTTTTGATACTTAAAAAACTCGTCACAGTACGCTACACTCTTGACAAGGTGAACATGGTTGTCAGTTAAGTATTAGTATCTATTCTGAACCTTTACGGTGATTTTCTTGGTAATATATTTAGTGTTTCTTCTTGCCTTCCACAGTGTAGTGCTGGAGTCCAAAGTTCGAAGTTGATAATAGAAAACTCTGCTGCTTACTCTCACATCAGATCCACTTGATGCCTTTTTCGACACTCGCAAGAGAATAGTTCATCCTAGTATGTTCCTTCAAACAAAACAAGGGTTTTTTTCCAAACTGGTTTATACAGTGCAGATTTCTGAGGTAACAGATACTAAAAAAATACTACTGCATTGAGAACTTCCTCCGATCGGTCAAAATTAAATATATAAAATCAATCTAGAGGTTATAAGTAGTAACTAACCAACCTTAAGAATTATGTCGTACATTCATGATCTACCTACTATGGAACGCTCTCATATTAACATTCTCAATTTCTAACATGTTTGTAGATATTAATCGTCTCACTGTGTAAAAGTTATTTTTTTTTAGGAATTTTCTTATTTACCTTAGAAAGATTGTGCGGTGGGTCACTAACTACTGTTTCCCATGTATAAAAAACGTCTAGGTGAGCAAGTTTTAACGTTATTTTATTATTGAGAAGCAGTCGCACTCAACGTTCAATGACAGGCTATAGACACAATTTAATAATAAACGTCTAAGGCGATCGATTATCGGAAAACACATGTCTACGCAATTATAGGTACAAAATATATGTTTCACTAGACTCTAAAGTCTTTTGTTTGTGAAATTACAATGATGAGTTCATGAAACTTTACACAAAGATGAGGCGAGAGAGACTATTCATTTCAACAGACTTGCCCCACTCAAGTTGACAGTTTGAATTATTATGTCCGCTGGATAAAGTTATTCTCAAGTAGTTAACTGTGTGATTGTAAACAGATGTAGAAGTTGCCTAAGTTCATTTAAGTTTCAACCATACAAATGTGAATGTAACAATATACCTAGTATAAAGAGCAGTGGATACCATCTCTACGCGGACGATCTGCAGCTGTACGTCTCCTGCGCGCCGTCAGAAACTTCCATTGCTGTAGACGCCGTCAATGCAGATCTCGATCGTATTTCAGCTTGGTCGGAGAGGAACTGTTTAGTCCTCAACCCCGACAAGTCGAAGTATATAGTTTTTGGATCGAGGCATCAAATTCGGAATACTATTGATGCTCTGACTACCGGGGATGTTGCCGTTATGGGTAAACCAATAGAACGGGTGGTAGAAGCCAATAACCTTGGTCTACTTATGGACGGCAAGCTGAGCTTTGAGAACCACATCCTAAAAGTTGTGAGTAACTGCTTCTACCGCCTCAAGGTTCTGTACAGTATACGCGATTACCTTAGTGTTGATTTGCGTGTTAACCTTTGTGAATCGCTTATATTGTCCAGATTAAACTATTGTGATATTGTTTATGACGGCTGCATTGTTGGTCGTTCCAAGAGGCTTTTACAGCGAGTGCAAAACGCATGTGCTCGTTTTTGTTTCCGTGTCCCTCCCCGGTCCCACATCACTCCTTACCTGAACGCCGCTAACTTGCTGAACATGCCTGCACGCAGGCGCATGCACCTCGCCACTTTGCTGTTCGGTGTGAGACGCTACAGGACACCGTTGTACCTCTTCAATAAAATTGTTTGGTCGAAGAGTGAGCGCAGGAGTGCTATGGTTCTTGTGCCTAAACACCGGACCGCGGCATTTCGAGGAAGTTTTAAGTTTGCGGCGTCCAAGTGCTGGAATGATATTCCTCCCCCTATCCAAGGAGCGTCTAGTAGGTACACCTTCAAGCGCAAGCTGAAGGATCACTTATTAACGCTCCAAAAATCCTACCTATAAAACCAGCACTTGATATGCCAACCTGTTGTTTTACAGGGTTATGTTTTCGCAGTTTACTTTTTCTTTATTGTATTTATTTATTTACATATTATGCTACGCAATAATAAATCTAAATTGTTTGTTAATTCATTATCTTTTTATTAATTTATCTTTTTATTAAGTAGTTTATATAGTATATTTGTGTATCGTTCCGTGTGTCACAGACGGTTCTGGCAGAAAATCAGCGCTGCAGGCGTCTAACGCCTCAGCATAATGCTGAGTCAGCGACCGTTTCACTTTTGCATGGACACACATGCAGATCTGTGTATTTATTACTTCGTTGTTTTGTGAACCTTGTTTATTTGTATGAATTTGTGTGTACTTTCTTGTATTTGTGTGTCTTGTAAAAGTGAATAAATGTCTTCTTTCTTTCTTTCTTTCTTTCTTTACCTAATCACAATCAAGTAGGTAGGTATGTTTAGGAAAACATTTGACGCTAAACGAATGAGCATAGGGTTAACTAAGGAAACGAAATCTTCTCTTGAATTTAAAACAAATAACATTAATATAAACTCTTTATTTTATGTGTGATACAGTTACCTACACTTCGAGTGAGTATCGCCAAGTTATGTTGTACGGTCTTTACAACCGCGCAATGTCGACTACTGATACTATACGTTGCAATCGTCAAATCCTTTTGTTTTAATGGCTGGTCTCTACTTCCTCGTAGTCAATCAAGAAAACCTCTATCACCCTTAGGAACTATGTCAGTTATGCGGCCAAAAAAAATTAAAGACTATGAACTAAGTCAACAAGACAAGCAGCCGAGGTTTTTGTTCCAACAACATTCGGAACTTCTAATAATTTCGCTATTTTCACTCATAATGTGGCCGAAACATCGAGGTAACTTTTATAACATTTAACTCGTGATTTAGTCTTGGGTGGGCTATACAGTCGCTGCCATATATAAATATCTATTGTATTGTATTGTATTGCTGCGTGCTACGCTCGTAGCCGCTAGCAGCGTTTTTCAGCTTATTGTTAAACTGTCAGTCAATTGAAATTGCAATCAATGTAAAGAAACTTTGTATTTAAAATGTCTTTAATTTAAATTTCCCTCATCAAATACTACTAAATCCGCGTGTTATTTAAACAATACTTACCACAACACTATCCTAAACCATTAAAACAATAAACAAGTGCTAGAATATGGATATGTCATTAATTGGTTTATTTACAATGTTCGCAATTTCAATTGACAGCGATTTTAGTAACGTATACTGTCTACGAAAAGAGAAACCTATTATAATTTTTGGCCCTGGGTGTTTAATTATCAGTTGCCACTGTCATAAAAATGCTAAAGCATTACTTGATCGACTAAACACTGGGTTATTGAACCCAGCTTAAAGTCTGTCGAATATTCGAGTAGGTAGGTAAACTAATCAGCCGATCAATTGAATTGGCACTATTAAATATAAATACATACATGTCATATTAAGATTGAGGACATAATCCCTTTTTAGGGTTCCGTAGTCAACTAGGAACCCTTATAGTTTCGCCATGTCTGTCCGTCTGTCCGTCCGCGGCTAAGCTCAGAGACTGTTAGTACTAGAAAGCTGTAATTTGGCATGAATATATATATCAGTCACGCCGACAAAGTGATTTAATAAAAAAAGTAAAAAAAATTTTTTTAGGGTACCTCCCCCCATAGACGTAAAGTGGGGTGATTTTTTTTTCTCGACTAACCCTATAGTGTGGGGATCATTGGATAGGTATTTGAAAATAAATATGAGTTTTCTAAAACCATTTTTTGATAAAGTGAATATTTTCGGAGATATTCACTCCGAAATTTCAAAATAATGTGTCCCCCCTCTAACTTTTGAACCGCACGTCTAAAAAATATGAAAAAAATCACGTAAGTTAAACTTAATAAAAACTTTCTAGGAAAATTATTTTTAACTTAATCAGTTGAGCAGTTTTTAAGTTTTTGTAAAAAATATTTCTAAACTAAGATTGTACTTTAACCGCCATTGCAAGCATTTTTTTTTCTTTAAGTACCTATAAGATCACGCTAACAGTATCTTCTTTCCAATAAAAAAAATATATATTACATCTGAAAAACAATTAACATACATAAGGCGAAAGGACATAGTTTGCTCTCAAAAAATAAGACCCAAATTTGCTTTCACGCACAGGTTTTTTGTTTTCTTAGGACCACTGCTCTATAATAGATTAAATTCAGTTTCGCATATTTATCCCCTAAATGTTAATAAATGCAAAAAAAGTCTCCTAGAGACACTGCTAAATATGTCGTACGAAGATACAGAAAAATTATTATTAGTTGTAAAGTAGGTAGTTTGTGTTTGCTACCTTTATTTTTGTTAGATTTTAATTTTTAGGTTACTATTTTGGTTATTTATATTTGTATTGTTTTTTGAGAGAAGTTTTTGATTGTGTTTTTCACTGATTGATTGTTTATTTATTTAAAACTTATATTTTAGCTCTTACAGCCCGAAACACAGGATTTCCTAGTTCGGGCCCATGAGTTGCTTACTTAGGTTTAGTATAAGGAAACTTTGTACCTATTAAGTTATTCTGTAAAAATCAAATTTTCAATAAATTTATCTTATCTTTTATCTTATTCTACTTCTAGTACACTGCAGTTACCCAATTCGCCGATAGATGGCGCTGTACCACCAACGTTGGGACCAAAACAATCTCATTAATAAATTTATTTATTTATTTGGAAAAAAGATACATTTGTAGGCAAACAGCAAGATACCAACTCGCTTACAATGTTATTTATAAATTATTTATAAATAAAGTATGTAAAGATTTTTTACGTAAGTAAATGCTACCGAACCCTATCTTGGGCGTGTCCGACACGCTCTTGGCCGGTTTTTATTTTTAACCTTATTTATATATATAATACGCTTTTTTCGACGCATTTTTTATTGAATTAGATTATATCCCAATTTATTAAAAAAAATACCTTTAACCGGCGTAATTTTGATTAACTGGAGTTACCTTGTTAGTTATAAAATTGCTATAAAATCGATGTTCAAATATTTTTTTGGCATGTAGAATATGTAGATCGACGAAGGGATCGAATGGGAGGAGTACATAAATAAAAACATGACCCTCGATAGTCGATAGTCGGGTGAAAACATAGCTTAGTTGAACCCGTTTCTACGGGCGCTATGTTATGTTGACCATTGAATATGATTGGTGGATATCAAACGCATCCATAGCAACTTAGCGTGGCATATATCTCTGGTGGAAAGGCACCCTTACCGTATTCAAAATCCTGGATGTATCGCATTGTCCTGAAACGTCATTATGACCAGGCTTCCCTCGTGTGGTGCCCACGGAGGGGGCATCAGCGCTGAGCAACCGGCGACGCACGCTAGACTGCCTCGCGCCCGCGGCGCCGCCCCGCCGCGGCGGCTCGCTGCGCGTGGCGCGCCAGCCGCCACCTGCAGAGAAACCCACCATGGCATTTTGCAAGAGACGGTTGTCATGGCCTGAAGTGGACAACTCTGTTAACTCCGGGTAAGCGATCATTAATTTGTTTACGTCACTTCGTTAATAAGGGTGAATCGACGTTAGACTTCAATTTTATCTTAATACATATTATTTTAGCGGTTGGAAGAAACTTGTGCTAACTCCGTCTACCTATATCGAACCGTCTTACGCTAACTTTACTCGCTTATACTACAGTCAAGTAATTCTTATAAGTAGATGGTAGTATAAGTACATAATGCTTACACTGTTTTATTCCAGCATGGAAAGTAGAAAGCCGGTGAAATTACTGGCTCATGAGGGATTTCTATTCATGGGTATTGGTGCTCAATTACCGTCAGATCTCCCACTCGCTCGTTTGCCACTCTATTTTACAAAAATACGTTTTTTTTAAAAGTATAAGCTTTTTTACCGATTCTACTTTTTGGTGACTGTTCTTCAACTGTTATCCAACCTTAAAGTGGCTGAATGGATATATTATAATGTCATACCAATTTTCAAGTCAATACGACCAAACTTACTAATGCGGCAAGTTGGGACTAAACTGGAAATATGCATATCTTAAACAAAAAAATATTTATCCAAATCAGTATAAGTGACGGAGTTCTGATTTAGGTAACAACAGCATTAAAAAAATACAACCGAATTAAGAACTGCAGCTGCATGTAGGAAAGGGCCTACTTGACATGTATTACTTGTTACTACATATGTACATAATTGTCATGATAAGATTTGTATCAATTGTTTCACCTAAAGATGGGCACAGGCTTCCTCACAGAATTAAAAGTTTACACGAAAGTGTTTTTGAAAAAAATTGCAACAGGGACAAAGCCGCGGGCGTAGATAAACCAGTTTTTAATAAAACTGTTTATACAAAACACGCATCATATAAGTACGAGGGGCGTTCAATATAAAGTGAGAATGAGATGCAAACTCTTTTAATATTATGAAATTAAATACTGGCCGGTAAAGCTAATCTATCTAGCTGATTGCTATGAAAAAAAAAAACTAACTGTCTTTTGTTTAAAAAAATATACGGTAATTTCTTTGCAATGCTATTGAGTACGTTAGCGAAAATGGAGAAAATTGAACTGCGCGCCGTTATCAAATACTTGTATTTGAAAACTTTTTCTACGGACCAAGTCAATTTGGATTTGCGGGACACTTTAGGGTCTAATGCTCCTCCGTATTCGACAGTCGCACGTTGGTGCGCCGAATTTAGACGTGGAAGAACATCGACAATGGACGACCCCCGCTCCGGACGCCCTACTACAGCAGTAACTGAAGAAATTGTGAAAAAAGTCGAAAACTCAGTTTTGGCGGATCGTCGTGTCACAGTTCGTTTTATTGCTGAAAATGTAAAGATTTCAACGGGGAGCGTGCATAATATTTTACATGAACGCTTGGGTATGAAAAAGGTATCTGCGCGTTGGGTACCAAGAATGCTTACTGACACGCAAGAACAAACTAGACTAGAGATTTGTCAAGAAGCTTTGTACCTGATGCAGCAAGACCGGGAATTTCTTTTGGCGCGATTTATAACAATGGACGACCATGGCTCCATCATTACGACCCTGAAACGAAACTGCAGTCTATGACATGGAAAAGGCCATCATCTCCAACTCCGAAGAAATGCAAGGTGAGCCCATCTGCCGGTAAGGTCATGGGCTCTGTTTTTTGGGATGGTAAAGGGGTATTAATGATTGAGTATCCCGAGCATGGAGCCACTATTACGGGCACTTTATACGCCAAACAAATAGCAACATTGCGCAATGAGATCCGCGAAAACTGGCGAGGTAAACTCTCGAAAGTTGTGCTGTTCCACCAGGACAATGCCCCGGCACACAAGTCCGCCGTTGCAATGGCTGCAATTCGTGATGCTGGGTTCGATATCCTTAAGCATCCTCCGTATTCACCAGATCTCGCTCCCAGTGATTTCTACCTATTTCCGAGATTGAAACAATACCTGAGAGGCCAGAAATTTGAAGATGACGACGCGGTAGTCGCTGCAGTACAAGATTTTTTAAGTACTCAAGATGAGACCTTTTTTAAAAATGGAATTTTAAGTTTAGAAAAAAGTTATACTAAAGTGTATTATACTAAAAGGTGACTATGTCGAAAAATAAAATGACATTTAGTAAAAGTTGTTTATAACATACTCATTCTCACTTTTTATTGAACGCCCCTAGTATATACCTAGTTTATTTTTAGAGCATTTAGAAAAAAATGTTTATTCATGTCGATTTTTTTCTCATACGAAGCAAAACATTTTTTACTATGTAATCTCTCTTGCGTCGCCGCTGGGATTCCAAAAAGCAATAAATTCATTTTGGACGGGAAAACAAAAGTTATCAAGATAAATAACAGTATTGGGAAGTCACAGAGCCAAAGGATATTAACGTGTTCCAAGGGAAGGGAATTGCAAATCAGCGGCAAGTCCTTGCGACCGCGGGCCCGGGACTTTGTATCAAGGCCGCCCCAGTTTGAGTTACTGTACTACGTATACCGACACAACCACACATCCCTTCTGTCTGAGTACAGATTACCTACGAGTCGGCACACTATATCCCTATTTGATCTGCTTTAATTAACCATAAGTTGGTCTGTAGCACCTTTTATCATGTAAGTGGAGGTAATTGATTACCGTGGAAACGCTTGCTCTCGAAATAAGTACGGAACTAGCAATCACGACGGGGTTGGAAACAGAATTAACTTTATTTAATTCAGACCTGAGCATTTGGTAATGGGCATCAATAAACAAAGTGGGTGAAACGCGGAATAGCAGGCGGTCTCCCGTCGCTAGATGACTCGATTTATCAACGGTAGTCTCATTTGGCCGAATAGAATATTTGATTAAAGTCTCGGGCCCGGTTGCTACTTTTATTTCGTTCTACACCTGCGTATCCCGGCATCGTCGGTGTTGATGAAGTAATTTCCGGCCTTTACATCAAGTTTGTTTCATAAACGATGATATTTTGAAGTTATTTTGGGCGCGTTACGCCGCGCGCCGACACGAAGTGTCATAATGTTGAGCCGTTTTGCTTTTCCTTCGTGGGCCAGTCTGATTGCCTCGTCGCATAACCCTAATAGAAGCAATTAAGGATTCAGCGAACAGCCCATCTCCTGCACAAGGGAAATTCAATTTGCTATGGTCTTGATACAGTTTGCTTATTTACTCACGTTAATAACATTTAATGAAGCTGGAGGATCCACTTAGTGCGGAAAATTAAACGACTTAGCACCGCCTGTTTCAGCTTTGACCTAATTTATATAGGTAAACTCGCCAAATAGGATAACGTTTGTTGAATTATTAATAGCTTTAATTTTGGAATAATAGAATTAGTTTCTCATGCTGTATATGACCCATTTGTACAATATTCCATTGAATGTATGTATAATGTAAATAAAAACGACATATTACATATTTTGACGACCGGATAGCCTAGTTGTTAGAGAGAACCTGACTACGAAGCTTGAGGTCCCGGGTTCGATTCCCGGTCGGGGCAGACATTTGTGTGAATAATACGAATGTTTGTGCTCGAGTCTTGGGTGTTTAATATGTATTTAAGTATGTATCTATCTATATAAGTATGTTTATCCGTTGTCTAGTACCTACCCATAGTACAAGCTTTGCTTAGTTTGGGACTAGGTCAATTGGTGTGAATTGTCCCGTGATATTTATTTATTTATTTATAAAAACGAAACTTTTCTGCAGAAAAAAAATGAGTATCATCTTATTCTAAGTTGTACGATTTTTAATTGATAACGAACGAATTATCTTGGCATGATGAGGCTAAAGGGCATGTATGTTTATTATGATTAAATAGTAAGGATTGATTAGCCAATTTAGGTCATCGGGCGACCTGTTGCTTATCCCTGCACGTGCTCGAGACCCTTAAGTGAAACTCCCACCCCCAGCGTCGCCCACATGTCAGTTTATGTTCACTTTAATCGAATCCGCTCTAATAAAGTTTATTTATAAATCAAAGCTTGACAGAATAAAACAAAATTTTACAAAACTAAAAATTACAAATAAAAAATACCCTGGAGATCGCCCACTTGGGGCATCGTCCCCAGGACGGAGACCGCGTTGCCCCTCTGCACCGCCAAACTTAGGCGCTGGGCAAAGAAGGTAGCAGCCCTATGGTCGCCTGAGACGCCGAAGAGCTTGTCCGACACTTCTTTTACAAACTTTTTTGTGTCGGACGACCATGGGCCCAAAGTTTCAATTGCAAGTGCCGCAAATATGTACTTGTTCGTTCATTATCCGCTCTTACATAGTATTAATAAAGGCGATATTATCATGCGACAGTCAAAGGACTTTCAATGCTGGAAGTCAAAAGTTTGAGTTCTCAGCAGATAGTAATGTTTATAAACCTAATCAAGCGAGTCGAATCAAGTGTCACGATAGTCGACCAAGAAACTACTTTACCACCTTAAGATTGAATGGCAGTTGTGGGTACGGCGTAAAACTGGAAAGGCTATTTTCAGTTCCAATTCAATGTGACAATCAGCCTCATAATTTTTATTCTGATATAGGATCTGTCATAAATATGTTTTATAGACTAGAAATTAAATTGGGATATTCAGAAGTCGAAATGTAATTTATGGTACCTACTGGCTAAAGACATTAATATTACAGAGCAGAATCTTACACTGTAAGAGATTCTGTGGAATTCTTAAAAGAATACTGAAATATTTAGAATATACTTACTTACTGTGGTATTTTTTCACTGGGAGCTCATAAGAAGAAGTTGTAGGTATATGTGGATCATTACGAGGCGAGACTTGTCACATTAACACGTTTGCACGATTACCGCGACCACAGGGCGCCTCAATTATTCGGCGACCGATTATATGGCTGTAGGTATTATTGTCATGGTTGTAACTGAATCGCGTGAAACTGGACCAGGGTGGAACACACAGAAATAATAAATTATTTCTGTGGTGGAACATTACCCATATTAGTGTAGTGATATTCCTTTACACAATCAATTTAAAAAATTAGATACATGGTATGCTAAAAAGCTTGCTAAAAAGACATTTGCAGCGAGAAGGTTACATACTTGTACGCCATTCGATTGCTTTGAATGTAAGTACCTACCTGGCATTACTAAGTGCTTGGGAATATGGGCGACCCGAAAATATAAAAACTTCTAGGACTATATGCATTTTTAGAACTTAATTAGAGTATCTACATATTATTTTCAGTTTAATATGAATAAAATATAATTTTTTATCTCCCATACGCGAAAATAGAGCAAATTACATTCAACATACGGGAGCAAAACTATTATTTTCTACCCAAGGGTAGAGATCGGTTAAAAAAATAAGACATTGGAAGTTAATGGAACACCCGCGTAGTCAGCCTACACGGCATTACATAGTATAGTTTTAGGGTTCCGTAGTCAAAATATCAAAAATGAAACATTAAAAAAATATTAGAGTTCCTTTTGGCCATTTTGAAAACGGATCCCTAATACCTCTTAGTTTTTTTAGTCTTTTGGTACCAGATGATACCGCGCGATATCACGCGTGAAAATCAAATAACATCCGGATATTCAGGTTTTTTGAATGGATCGAGGTTGTAAAAATTCAACGCGTTCATTTGCGACCTATGAAATAGTTATTTGAACTGACTCGGGCACATGACGCGGGCATCCATCTTGTTCCGTGATTCACGTCGGTCCGCCTTTGCGCCCGCCGTTAACGAACGCGCGCCCAATCCATTCCAAAATCTAACATGATAATTTGAACCACGTTGTAGGTATACCTCATGTTAATTTGCTTATTTGGCGCAGTTATAATTAATTAATACTTTTAAACGAGCAATTGTTATATATTTATTTATTTCGGGGATCTTGAAAACCGCTATTATACTTAGATGTATTGTAGCTATTATAGTTATAATATAAATAAAATAACTAATTAAATTTGTTATGTGGAGATTTTCGGGGGTGAACTATCAATTTAGCTTTGTGTTATCTCAGAGAAAACGCGGGTTCTCGAATTTTAAGCTCGGTTACCCAGGTACTTAAACTTTGAGCTACATTTGGATAACACGAACAAACATAAAAGCAAACTTCGCAGTAAAAAAAGGCAAGAGCGGAACTCTTAGAGATTCTCCACTCGTTCGTCGGTCCGTCTGTCTGTCCGCGGCTTAGCCCAGAAACACTTACCTAGTAGGTACTTATAGAAAACTATGATTTGATGTTGAGTTTGTGTAATAATCACGCCGACTAGATGGAATAAAATTTTGTAAAAAAAGTGTTTTAGGGAACCTTCACTATACAAGTAAACTGCCTTAGAATTTGTTATTTCAGTGACGTTACTGGTTATTCTTCAATGTTATAAGTAGGTACACATACTAAGTAGATAAAGTTATTCGAATTTCTATAAAACGTATTCATTATTATGCGAATCATGTATTATGAGATTTTATTATTAGACCGTCAACTTTACGCGCAATAATGGTATGCCAAGTCTGTTATGCGTTTACACAATAGGAAAATTAATGTTATGTTAATCAAGGGAGACCCATTTCCCGCATGTATAAAACCCGAACTGCGCGAGGTTCGACACGATTTTTTTAGAAGAAAACAAGATCAATCTAGCAATAAAACAAGTAGGCATTTTATTGTTATATCTATCCCATTATTCCTTTCGGTCCGTAGAAATGTTCTAACCTTTTTCCGTGGTGATACATGATCGGCCGGGAACTAGCGAAACTTGACTACTACACATTACCGAACTTTCATTGGTTGCGAAATCCGCTCGTATTGATTGTTTCTCTTTCCTGTAATCCTAGGACTGTTTTCCCAGTAATATCAGTAACACGCCGTGGGTGGTTACACACCACAACAAGGTTTAATTTGAAGTTCAACCATTTGAAACATATTTGAAGCGTTGTACTTAGTTTGAAATTTAATAGTTCCAAATACCTACTTAAGAGGTTACGTTATACCTATATATACTATATCCATTTAGATACACAATTGTGTATTATACTTGTAAGCATTTATATTCTACGTATATAGGTAGGTGAATCCAGGATGTGATGTATATACGTCCTACTTTAATATTATAAATGTAAAAGTTTGTGAAGATGTTTGGATGTTTGTTACTCAATCACGCAATAACGGTTGAACGGATTTACATGAAATTTGGTATGGAGATAGTTTAAGACCTTAGAAATAACATAGGATAGTTTTTATCCCAGAGAATTGTATAGTTCCTGCGGGATATCGATAAACAATATCTTCGTAGACGGAGTCGCAGGCAACGGTTAGTATATCATATAATGTCATTATTTATTCAATTTAGTCAAGTCAAAAGTCAAAATTCTTTATTCAATTTAGGCATCAATTGATACTCCTATGAACGTCGAACGGAAAACCTGATTGAGAAGATTCCGGCAAGAAACTCAACAAGGTATATTTTTCAAACAGCATTGTTATTGAAGTAAATACATCTAAAGTATTTAATACAACTAAATTTACCTACACTAGGCACCTTAGGTGGTTTGATCTAAGGGCTCTCAAGCAGAGGGTCGTCGTAGGTTCCAGCCCGGGTTGACACATCTGAGTTTTCTAGAAGTTATGTGGTGAAGCAAAACATCATGAACAAATTTAATGGGGGGTGTAAAGTACCAACCCGCACTAGGTCCCTGTGGGAACTACCCATTCTGAGGGGAGGCCTGTGCCCTCCGGTGGGACGTATATAGGCCGAGATGATGATGACATTAACTAAGTACACTTTTATCCTCATAAATCATCTGTTCAGACTAACTCACCTCAGGCAGAAACGCAATATGATAAATTTTGGTGGAAAAGTTGTATAATTTCTGTGCAAAGTTCTTACACAATTTCGTAATAAACTTTTATATAACATTAATTCACTGGAGAGAAATAAGACAGAAAAAACAGCGGCTTAGTTTCAATACGCACGTGTGGGAATTAAACTGTGATACTACTTTTACTTATAGCTCGGAGGAATAGTGGATTGTTTTGAAGTAATAGGATAAAAGTTACTCGCAATCAACTTTAGCAAGCAATTTAAACTTTAAATAACAGATACACCAGGTAGGTTGGATAGCGCTTTTATCGTGTTGTAACTTAACTACGGGATGGTAGTTTTAGATTATTAACAATGTAAACATGTATATCGTTGGAGCAAGGCAACATATTATTACGTAAGCTCGTGACAGCCATTTCCGCCCCGTCGCTGTTTCAATAGAGTTTGTATGGGTGGTTCTTTGTCCAGAAATAACAACGTTACGAATGTTAAATTCCACGTAAGTTTTGTTATTTTTTGAATGAAGTGTTTATATATAATTATGGACTAAGGCCATCGCACATATAGGTACCAGCACGACACTGGATCGCCTCACTTCGCAACCCGTCGTCAAACACAAGTAAGTAAATAACGGAAGCGATTCAGCATGTCTGAGGCTACGGCGAGATGACATCGCGCTTTTTTACGGCAACTGGATGATGGCAATTGTTAATGTGTGCCGTTAAACCGACGCCGGCATCTGTATATCCCCCATGTCCATGGCAGCCACGCAGCGTGTATCCGACGTAATCGAGGAGACCGCGAGTTGTCCACAGGTCGCTTGTAGTTCACGAATTTGGATACTGGGGCGAGACGATGCCGATTAAGTAGTGTGCGTTACACTATGGATTTCAAGCAAAGAATACTGAACGGCTCGAGTTGAGGCTATGCTAAACCGGTACCGCTTCTGATGTTTGCGATAACCTTTATCGTGGCACTCAAGATCAATTAAATTGACTTATCCTCCAAAACAATAACCGGAACTATAATAGACCACATTAGCCCATCGACGGCTAAAGCTTCTAGCGGGCTCAGAGCTAAGCTTCCAGGTTCACCAAGTAAACTAAATAATACTGTCAAGGTTTACACAGTTCTGTGTATTATGGAAGTACTATCGGCAAAGCTCGCTGAGACTGTTTTAATGATGCTCAAAGATCATAAGAACAGTTTTTTTGTTATTAATCTCTCCTCTCCGCTTTTAGGTAATCTAGGTAAATAAAACGACTAGGCCCGATTTTTGAAATCTCGCTTGGATAACCATAGAAAGTAGTATCTAATATTGGCGTTCTTATTAATTTTTTGAAGTATTCATTAAAATTAAGCGGTAATTTTGTAGAAATGCACAAAATGGTATTTTCCAAAGTGATTTCAATGATCGTTACCCAGCCAGGTATCACTGTTTTACTACAAAATACCGTAATATAGATTACAAATTATAATATTGTCTCTACGTAAAAGGCTTCAGCAAATACAAATACTTATACATCTTGTAGTATGGCATGTTTGTTGGTATGAAAACTATTTAAAGAAGTATGTTCACGAGAAAATTTTCAATGATATAATGTTTATGATACAAAATTTCTGTCAGAACTCGGCATACACATGTTATTCTAGTTTTTGTCGCTAGTCAAGTTGACTTTGCTTATTTAGTTAGGTACAGTCAAGGTCAAAGATATCTTTACAATTTACTAACTTGTCGCTGTCTCTTCGTGTTTGAACTTTTATATGAAATTATCAGAAGGCACTCAGTGACAAGATACTAAAGTGTGAAGATATCTTTGACCTCGACTGTACATACTTTTACGGTACAGTATATCTGTTAGTATTTTACACGTTCAATGGCAGACGATCAAGTGCATGTATTCCAGGATAGAACTGTTTGATATACTTTCTATATACTTGCAACAAGAATGTGAATGGTGCAATGAAAAGAAACGCATGTACGCATGTGTGTATGTATGTTTCACATCAAGTCGATCTAACTTTAGCATCACTTAGCGAACAAATTGATGACATTCTTTAACGAGACTGAAAAGAAATCTGCTGCGTAAAAGTTTCAGAGAACTTCGTAGGACTTTTATTTCTTTTTAATAGTTAATCGATTCAGCTGACGTGGGCAGGCAATCTAAAATTAACTTTTTTTGATGTAGTACTTTTCTTTAGCATCGGTACATCAATAAGTTAAGATCCTTGGAAATGTATCCTTATAAAAAACAGGACAGTAGGTGTTTTTTATAACGTGAGTATCCAGCCCTCCGCGGGAAGTGTGTTTACTTAATTAAAAATGAAGTAATAATATAAAATCAACAGGTCCATAAAAATGCGCTGAAACCGAGTAAACAACTACGCCCTTTGGAAAAGTGCCGCATCAAGCTCTTACGACTTTCACCCTCGAACAGTATGGCCGACGCTCATTAGTGCTGAACCCTGATGAGTTTGTTGTAGCCAATACGGGGAATTGCGTCGGGAAACAAATATAATCAGAAAACGATAAAAGCATCTATGAAGATATAAATATTGATGTATCCATATTCATGTTTACGACGTCAATATAAAACTAACTATATATTACTTTGTCTTTACTAAGTCATTTTGTTTGGACTAATCCCGTACGGACAATTATCTTGTAAGATGCAACGACATGGGCCTCATCCTACGTTTTGCTGAATAACATTAAGAGGACCAAATTTCATTTCATTGCGTAGGTGGGCCTTATAGCAATTGAAGTATACAATTATTTATGTTTATTGTTACCAGGGTTCAAGAAACAGATGGGTCTTACTTTGAGAGTTTCACGGCGCTCTCGTGGAGGCAAGAGAACAGGCGGCTAGCGGCTCTTCGCCTGGCCGAGGCCCGCGCCGAACGCCCGCCGCCGGCCTCGCACGAATTGGGTCTGCCCAGCGTCTCTGCTCAACTCTCTCATAAGGAACACGAACATCTTTATTCGGAGGTTTAAATTTGTTATTTTGAATAAAGATTAGAAAATTACTTTCCTAATACACCAAGGCTTTGATATCAATTCTTAATGCAAGCTTTTATTTAGTTTAAACTGTCCCGCAGGCTTATTGTCTAACGTTTCTGACGCTTGCCTTCACAATCACTATTTATTTCTGTCGAACGGTATAAAATGATGACAGAAGGAGATGGTGATCAAACGAAGGCAAGCGTCAGAAGCGTTAGACAAGACGGCCTCAAGTGTATGTATCTATCTGCCGGTATTTAATTAAATCTTGCAAGTTTAATTACATCCACTTCTGGTGGTCAAGTTTATTTTAAATGGTGTACATAGGTACCTACATATGTACCTATTAAGATTATATTATATAACAAACCAAGTGCAATCATCAAAAGCTTGTATTAAAAATGATAATTTGAACAAAAACTGTTTTTAAACTATTTTTTAACGAAATGCAAACTCGTTACGAGTACCGCTGGACCCGGAGAGACCTGACTGGTTATGTGAGGCTCTCATGTCCTCTCTCTGCATGGAAAGGAGAGGGGGAAGCATACCCACTAAAACCATTCCGAAGTTGCCCTCTTGTCGAGATTTTGATAGGCACCGTGGGATCCCGGAGATTCTAACCATGACGCCTCCTGGCCGCTACGGCTTACGCCAGGGCTACACGTGCCTAGGAAGGAGGAGTTGCTAGGGATCTCAATCCACTGCCACTGGTCCCCATAGAAATGTTGGCGGGCATCAAAAAGCATTCGTGTTCTCTCCCTCCGTCTGCGCCGGAAAAGGCCGTGTTGAAATCCTCTTTACGTACCCGCTTCCCGGCCTCCCTTTGGCAGATGAAGCTCTCGTAGAAAGCTAAGTAATTTCAGTTGGGATAATGTTGAATTTTGTACATACAAAACTAAAATATCTATAGTTACATGGTGTACATTTAGCATCGAACCCACAGCTTATCTCATTACGTTAAAATATTAATTAAATAAGTACAAGTAAATAGCAGGGGCGAGGTTGATATGTCCTGTCCGGAAAGCATGTACTTATACGTACTTAAGAGCCAAAGGTACCTGATATTTAATAATTTGTCATTTGCTAACCGTACCTACGCTAACGGTGTGCAGGCACGCAAGTCCCAGTCCCAACTTGTCCTTTCACCCACACATTCCCTTACGCTTCACCATTTTTTCATTAGCGGGCCGGGCCACCTTAAGCTTTTCTCGTGACGTAATTGTTTTCTGCATCGACCTAAGGTCGCAAGCATTTTATTATACGATAAACTTAATCTTGTGTACATATTTGAGATATTGTCCGTGTGGGTATTTATGTGCCCTTAACATTTTATTTTTAGTAGAATAAAGCTTAAGATCAACGGAGCGAATCTTGCTTGAGTGGAAAACGGGAGACTGGTATCGAGCTTTCTATGTAAGAGGGTCGTAATTTACCACTTTTTCCCTATTTGAATCGACAACCATTTGAGTAGCTATTTTTTTCAACGTAATAACTACCAGGAAACCATTAATATTAAATCTAGGTACATCAAATTTTAAATTAATCTTAAGGCGATGCTATAGATATCGTTTATAAAAAGTAAATAAAAATTACCCAGGTGCAAAGCGACAGGAAAACATTGTCCCTTTCCCTTGTTCAAGGTCCCAAGTTTCACTTTTACTTATTGTTAGACAGTCGTAATATATATACCAGCCGTATCCTAAATAGGTGACAATAGTACATTATTGTCGTGGCCTGGAAGTAGGCAATTGCTGGCTGAGTATGAGTATTAAACAGACGAGCTTGCGAGTCCGTTTAACTAATACGAAGCCAGCAATTGCTATTCCAGCCGAGACTAATATAAAGCTTTTCTCAAAAAATGGTGAACGAAAAAAAATTAAAATAAACTTTTATAAACTTAAATAGGTACAAAGAATTGCAAATCACGTAAAATTAAATGTAATTTAACCCTTTTCCACCTTATTTCATAAAAAAAAACTGCGGGTGGATTTTTCCACCGAAAACACCACAAGCTGTTTCAAACACAATAAAAAAAGTCCGGAGCTCTAACAAAACAACTGACACCGGTCATTTGAGTTGGCTGTATACGAATAGTGCCAACTTATTACCATGGCCGTTTTAAAAAGTTTGAGAATCGACAATATTGGATTTTGTATGCGACGTTGTTGTCGATTTATCGAGTTTTTAACTTTTTAATTTTTTACTGACCATAAACTATGCACTTCGCGTTCTGATATGTAAAGAATAATGTCAACTTTTACGGATATTTTTTGAGAAAAATACCTAGGGCCTGTCTCGACATCCGTCGATAAGAACTGGACAGGGATGTTTGGAATTAGTTCCGATCCGCATTGGCGATCCCTAGTCTCAAATAGCGTATTACTGTGTTAAAAATTTACTTGTGAATGTACATATACATAATGTTTTAAAAACATTGTCAATGTGTTTGAAAAAACATCCTTGTCGAGTTTCTTGCCGGGTTCTTCGCAACAGTTTTTCCGACCCAGTGGTAGATTCTTCGACTTTTGAGTGTTTTTTATGGCCTATAAATTGAGTAAAAGTATTTTGATTTTGACTTTGAAGTTATAAGAAGTAGTGAAACAGACCTTTTAGACTAATAATTAAAAAAAAACTGTCGTTTGTATTTAGTAGTTAAGAGCGTATTTTTTCTAGGTGTTATATTGCATCGAGAACGCAGTTGGTGCGCCAGCGCCCGACGGCCAGTTTGCTGCGTACAAGGAGGAAGTGATAGAGTACGCTCGCCGTGCGTTCCGAGTGGCGCCCGAGACGCACTCGCGCGCAATCCGCGCCGCCGGCTCCGAGCGCCCGCCCACCGTCGTGCTCGGCTGTACCGTCATCGAAGCTGATGGACTGGAGGCAAAAGACGCTAACGGTAAGCATACATAAGTAAGCAGTACATATAATATAGACTCGACACTCGTGTTTGATAAGATAACTATTCAAATTCACCTACCAGCCGGCTCACCGACAGCGGTGTTTGTAGCTGTCACAGCGTACATTTTCGAGTGACAACTATCAAAGATAACACAACAGAATCAGTACGTGTCAACGATAGCGGCGGGGAAGTACCCTACATATTGTATGGAGTCACTGGCATAACGACACAAAATTTCATAGGTATGTAGGTACACTAGCACAGGCCTGTAGTAGGTTAGTTTGACAAAGCATATTATAAAGACAAATAGGGTTTTTTTTCAGGGGGGTGTAATGAATAGTCAAGCAATACAACATTGCATTTTCATGAACGTCGAGACAAAGCCAAGTGTTTAGGTAAAAGAATCCGCCGTTACTAGGTGAGTAAGTACATAGGTGTTATTTATTAAACTCAGGAACGGTCCTACAAAACACTGTAATCTCCGAAACATTGAACGCTAACTCATATAAAAAAAGTAATGTAACGGCAGATGCAAGGCTAACGCGTCGCTCATTTCTCATTTACATGCAAATAAGACAGCACGAACCGAGACTGTATAACGGAATGAACAACGTTCGCGAGTAGATGGCTAAAGTGACTGATCTTAGTACCTGTGACAAACAGGTTATAACGTCATTGATTAAAAGTTGAGAATCAGCATTCTATTGCAAATTTTACAATCAAAGCAGTGGCCCGTGAAATTATAATAAGTAGTAGGCCATTATGCCATTAATACTTTCTAGGTAATTGGATTGTCCAGCAATAATCCATTTAGAATATAGCCGCTAGGTATTAAGATTAGCGCGATTCTTATTGATTTGATTGATTAGGTTAACGCTACTTAATTATATTTGGGTTATTTACTACTTAGTTGTAGGTACGCTAGAATTTCGTTCAGCACTGTTGTAAAACAAATGTGAAATCTCCTTTCTCTTGAATTTTAGGTCAACGTACATATAAAGGCAAAGCGGGCTACGTTGTATTATTTTCCATAGCATTCGAAACACCATTACAATTCCTTTCGCGTTCGTTGCAGAAAAGGAAAGAAAATCGTTTCTCTGTTCCTATTGAACTTATTTCTTAGGTAGGATGTATGGATGGAGTGATCTCTACAAAGTTTTCCACTCTACGGGGCCCAGGCTGGGTCGTTTACGTGCGGGTTTTCATCCTGCCTTTTTGCCCACGCACCGCTTCTCAGCGTTTACATCATATTCGTAAATTATAAATATGTTGACGCCGGCTGTCCTTTTTGTTCTTTGAAAATTCAAATGAGACCTGATATTTACGTGGAATTCACGTTGCTATGCTACTTGAATTGTACTAGTTTTGTAGAAGTGAACATTTAAATGTACACTAACGTGTGTTGAAAGAATGGAACCTAAATAAAATGAATGTATTTTTGCGGATCTTTGTGAAAAAAATAAATACACAGCATAATTCAGACTAAGCCACATAAATTTAAATGATCATAGTAATTGAACTCAACGTTAAACGTATTACTTCTTTCTTATGTTTTTATATCGATCCCAGCTTATTAGGTTCTGGATTCACGTCAAATTATTTGCTGGAAATGTCAGTGTCATTGGGTAGAAAATAGGAAAATATATCCGATCAATAAACCAAACGTTCCTTGATCAATTAAAGTGAAGTGGTATCGCGCGTCATAATAAATTTCTACTTATCGAGCGAACCAATTACGTTATTACATGCGGGCTACTTACTTTCGGCGTGGCTTACGGTTATCAGGCAGCTACGTCTTGTTACTTAGATTTTTTTACGATTTTAGGGATTTCATAACGCAATTCTACCAATTTGGCTGTTGCGACTGCCGACGAATGTGCAGGGACATTAACGTGATGAAAGAGGAGTTTCTTCTTCGCGAGATGTGATCGTTTCTTTATAACTTCTGCGTTAAACTTATCTAGCAAAAAAGCATAATAAAGACCATTTATTGTTTTATTTTTCTGTAAGTAATCGATATGCATAATACCTTATATATTCCAAAAAACAGTGACCTTTACGTTTCCTGCCGAATTAACCATTTTTGCTTCCTTCGGGCCCTGTTCGCTAGCAGAAGTCCACTGTTTAGATGATTTTTCATCTCTGATGTAAATTGGTCGATTCATGTTTCATCTACTGTCACAAATCAACGTAAAAATTTATTAGAATTACGCTTGAATTTGGCCAAGCATTGCTCGGAAGTTGTTACGCGATGTCGTTTTTGATCGACTGTCAGCAAATGCGGCACGCATCTTGCGGAAAGCGTGTTCATACTTGAAATGTTATGCAAAATATGAAAAACTCGCTTAGATTAAATGTGTACAGTCTCAGCTATCTCGTGTTTTTTTACTCGACGGTCATCCAAAACAATATCGTGAAGTTTATTCACGATATCACCAGTGGTTACTTCAAACGGCTTTCCAGAGCGCTCTGCGTCATTAGTAGTGATGAGACCACAACGAAATTCTGTATACCACCTGTGTACCACTTCATGAGATGGAACAGATTCCTCGTTATATTTTATAAGGCGGACTTCAGTCTTTTTGATAGTTTTGTCACGTAAAAAGTAGTGTTTAATCAGCACACGAAATTCACTTTTCTCCATTTTCCAGCAATTTTCCAAGGCCATCTGATATGTGACTCAATTTTTATTATTTACCCACATTATTTCAAAAAACTTATGACAGCCAGCTTCCAAAGAGTTAAAAATTAGGAAAAATAAGTTTATGAGTGAAAATGTTTTTTATTTTGCTTATCAAACCGCCCTGGTAGATAGGTACCTACCACTCGTCGCATAATTGTTAGGCATAGCTAGCTTTGTATCTAACTTAGGCACCCCTGAGAGCAAAAAATTCAGTACCTAGCAATGAATGTATAACCCTGGTATACTAAGAGATATTTCATCGAAACTACTAACATTATTAAAAGTTTTTTGCACTTGTTACATCATCGTACTCGAAGTCTTTTGAAACGTCATTTAAGCGCATTACATAGCAGCGATAGCGTTAGCTTCGAAACTTTCCTTTAAAACACGTGAAATTTTCAACAAAGCTTGGCGGCTGGGCTCGCTGGCAGCGGCGGCGTGTAGTATTGAATTACCTGAGAGCCGAGCGATACCGCCCAGACGACGCGTCAATAGGCCGCGCACCACTGCTTTTGATGTTCACGCGTACCTACAGCATTGGAAAATTTAGCCCCAATTCAGTTGATAACACACCACATTACCCCGTTTATTTTTAAATCATCTAACATAATTCACGTTTAGCAAAAAACCATATTTTAAACAGTCACTGAAAGCAAAAATCAAATTTCCTCAAGCGAAACTTCGTTACAACAGTTTTAGAAATGTTTACGAAGTTGAACGTTATTCAATTACTCTTCGAGTTTTACAAACCGTATTATACTAGTGGTTGGCATAATAAAATAAGACCGATGAAATGTGAATATAATATTCGGTGTTATTTACCCTCGGGTAACATTTCGCTTGTGTAAGAGATTTGTTCTTAGATAAGGAAATGAGGAGCGGTGGTCCATGCCGATCCTGCGGCGAAAGTACTTAACCTTTTGTGTTAACATTAGGGACAAAACAAAATATCCTCCCTTAGTACATATACATATGTAAAAATATTTGGATTCTGGATAAACCTGAACGTTGATATAGGTAGTTAATTTCAAAGCTAACAAAAACTTCAACATTTAATTGTTATTTATAGCACCTCAGGAGAACATTGAAACGCAAGTCAACGGGTTGGTGATTATCAGTAATTTATTAACGACCGTAATGGCAAAGTTTTGTAACATAGGTATACCATGTATTAGGTTTAGTGTTCATATGTTATACTATACATTTCTGTATTAATTATTATAATGTATATGTATAGTTTACAAAGGAGAGTTGAAGGTAGGAAGAACGGTAAACCACGTGGAAGTTAGAAAATATTTGTAAATTTGTAACGAACCCTGCCATGTTTGCTGAAACTTGTCTTGCTTGGGTATAAATTAATGTGTCACGTTGGAAGAAAATATTTTTTATTCCGGAGACGTGGTGTTATAACTGTTAGCAGTTAGGAGAAAATGTTCACTGCGGCATTAAGCAACAGGAAAAAACATAGGGAATAATTTTTGAGATGTACCTAAGTACCTACTTTTCGCTGACACAAGATGTTTTATCATTATCGGTTTAAGTTTAGAATAGACAAATAAATAATCTGGCACAGGGAATGTAAAAGAAGGTACATATATAATAAAACTAAGGTTTGTTTCTGTTACCTTTATCTAATTATGATGTATGGCTAAAGTAACTCCAGAGAACTTGTTGAGAGTAGGCTGTGCGAAAATACCAGATTTTTTAGATTCAGAAATTACACATATAAATTGACGTTTTAAAATTGTTTTTCCCGCCTACTCTCGTCCTACTAGGTGAACCTACGACGTCTCGAGAGTTGCAGGCTACTGGTGGGTGCAGTTGGCAGGATGTCATTTATTCGCGTTGTTGTGTTCTAAAGTGGATGTCTTCCAGCTGATGATAATGATGACTTGTTTCCTCACAGGGTTCAGCGATCCGTACTGCATGCTGGGTATTCAGCCGGCGTCGCTGCCGGCGTCGCCGCGTGCTTCAGAAGACGAGAGCCGCAAGCACGGCTTTCGACTCAGCTTTAAGCGGCGCGATGGGCGACAGCAACGCGACAGCTTAGGCCGGCTGCCAGCCAGATACATCCGCGCCACCGGCGTGCGATCTCACACGCTATCGCCCAAATGGAACGAAAGCTTTAAATTGTAAGTAGCGCAATGTGGAGAATAGGAGAACATGGGTACTTTTATACTATTGTCGTGGGTCGTCTGTTAAGGCAAGCACTATGTATGAGAAAGCTAAATAAATAAATAAATAATAAATAAATAAATATCATGGGACCATTCACACCAATTGACCTAGTCCCAAACTAAGCAAAGCTTGTACTATGGGTACTAGACAACGGAGAAACATACTTCTATGCATATTAAACACCCAAGACCCGAGAACAAACATTCGTATTTTCATACAAATATCTGCCCCGACACGGGAATCGAACCCGGGACCTCAAGCTTCGTAGTCAGGTTCTCTAACCACTCGGCCATCTGGTCGTCACCAGTAAATGTATCTACACTGTAAAATCATCGACAATCAACGATTTATTCATATAAGCGGGCTTGCTCTCCACTACCTACTGGCTTAGCTAAAAAGGCAGACTGAATGCGCTAGCAACGCGACAGCTTAAGCTAATAACATTGTAACATTACACAAGTACTCGGAAACTACGGTTTAGTCTTACATAATGTGGTGGCCAACTGAAAGACCAATTGCCACGCGAGAGCTTTAATTAAGTTCTAAGAAGCACTGATTGACAAAAGACTCTACTGTGAGTAGGTACGCTATGGAATGTAGTGACTGCACTATCTTCTCCGTTTTTCTTTTTCCGCTTTCACTTAGTCTGTGTTTCAAACCAGAATATTTTACACCCAAGTGCCTACTTACATCTACACCTATAAAAAGTAGCGTGACTAACTGACTGATTGACTGACCGGCACACAACGCACAGCCTAAACCACTGGAGCTGGGGACATAATCTTGGGGATTTTTCCAATTTCTCACCAGATAGAGATCTGATCAATTTTTTATTCTTCCAAGGGAGCGCATGGTAAAAATGTGTTTTTTATTATTATATTATTATTATTATTATAAAACTAAAATGTAATGTCGCTTGTACGACTGAAAACGCACTTCTTGGTCGACTATACTTACGTGATCCGTGATCCGACCATAAATCAAATGTTTCAAATTAGTAAAATACCTACTTACCCCTATTGCTTAAATCCATTTTATGAGCTCCATAATATCCCTTGGTAGCTGTTGCGGCGTTTTAATTTTACATGCCGTTTACACCGTAACTGCGATGCCCTAGGGGCTAATATCAACTTCCACGTGTAAAGCCAGCTTCACATGCGCCTTTCCGGCAGCCGGGCGTAAAAACTACCGGTTGTACCTACCTTTTAAAAGCGCGACTTAATTAGAACCAGCCAGTCTTTATTTCACCTTTTTACTCCAAAATATAGCATGTTGAAAACGTTCGTATTCAAAAATAAACTAATAAAAAATTCGTACTGGCTATCTGTTTAAAAAGAAAAAAAAACAGAGATTTCTCGATCCGTTTTTTTTTATTACATTATGCGCTGTTATTTGTTGCCATTATCGTCCCAATCTTTTATTTGCTAACTTGTATTCTTCTTGTATTGTATTTCTTTATTTTTTTTTATTTAAGTAAATGGAAAATATTTGGTTAAATAATTTTTTTTGTGATTAATACTCAAGATGTGCTATGCTTATACACGTTCCTAAGCGTTGTGGGTTGTGTTGCTATGTTTATGCAAGTAGGTAAACTTTTGCGTAGTAGATATCTGAAAGACTTAAATACAATTATAGACACTTTAATGGTGAAAAATAAAATAAACGATGCGGTACCCTAGAAATTTAATCACACTAATCACAATTACAGCTGGTTATGATATTTAAGAGTTCGGTTTTAGTATAATATAACATGGCGAAATCTATCACAATTTAGTGAAATTGTCCTAGTGAGGACAATAATGGTAATCTTTTTGGTAATTTAAATGTTCACGAGTGACAGGACAGGACTGATGGAATGATGAGCAAGAACAACAAAATTACAGCTTTGTAAGAACAGTGGCTTATTGTTTTTGTTCCTTTTTTTTAACGAGTGAAAAACCAAAACGAGCTCCTTTGTCCCATTCCGCTGTTTCATATTTAGGTACCTACCTAGCCTACCTACCTATTTTATTCCGAATTGCTGTTGAATAGTTTGCTTTACATACATACTTTCATATTGTTTAACAGTGACATCGATGATATATCATCAGACGTGCTTCACCTGGACATCTGGGATCACGACGACGAGAGTTCTGTGCTTGACGCAGTCTCTCGACTCAACGAAGTGCGAGGCGTCCGAGGTTTGGGCCGGTTCTTCAAGCAAGTCTGCCAGAGCGCGCGACAGGGCAGCCAAGATGACTTTTTAGGTAAGGTTGCAATTGAAAATTGCATGTTTGTTAGAATCAATAAATTTTTGGCTGGCTTGTTAAACAGAGCGAGGTAGACACAGTTCGGGAAGTAGGTAACATATTATTTATTCACTTTAAATTTTCTACAACTGTAACTATGAAGTAGGTGTGACCTAGTGTGTACAGAATAAGTAAGAAAATAGATTCAAATCTTTAAAGCACATTACTTATTATGATTTACTTGTCTGTGAAAACGTCATAATGGGTCTTGCTTGACTGTTCGTATCAATTCTTTGCTTAATTGAAGATTATAAAAAAACCGGCCAAGTGCGAGTCGGACTCGCGCACGAAGGGTTCCATAACATTATCTTTAAAAACGGGGGAAAAAATCACGTTTCTTGTATGTGAGCCCCCCTTAAATATTTGTTTTATTTTAATTAAATATTATATTATTATATTTAAAGCGAATATATAACTAAATATTCCGTGAATGTTTCAAGCGTCTACCTGTTGCCGTTATCAATATCGAGCAAAAAAGAGCAAATAATCACGTTTGTTGTATGGGAGCCGCCTTAAATATTTATTTTGTTTTATATTTTAATATTTGTAAAGGCAACCAAAATACATCATCTTTGAAAATTTCAACTCTCTAGCTATCACGGTTCCCGAGATACAGCCTGGTAACAGTCGGACGGACAGACGGACTGACAGCGAAGTCTCTGTAATAGGGTCCCGTTTTTACCCTTTGGGTATGGAACCCTATAAAACGATATTAGAGCACTTACATTTTTTTATTTATTTAAATGATCAAGTTAGTGAAATATTATTCGCATAGCATCCACTTATTAACTCTACTAATATATCGGAAGAAGGAACAATATTCTGGTTTTCACATCTGTTCGCACGATGGGTATAGGTGGCTTATTTGAGTTGAGGAAGTACTTAACGTTGTTAAGGCCCCAATATCAGACTTAACTTATGTGTGAACAAGGCGTTACAGCCACACCTGTGCCTGTAATTTCGCTGTAGCCGAGATTTTCTCCTACTAGAGCCGAAGATTAACGAAATCTTTTTCAAGCAAAATTTTTTTGTACCTACCCTCCATTATCCCCGTCACACAACGCAATCCTATTCGTGCTTTTAAGATAATCAGTGCATTTAACAAAACTCTTTTACGTTGAAATTCTGATAAATTTGATTTTCTAGCGTCATGAGTTAATTAGTTTATTTTTCGCCAATGTTAGGTACGTAAAGTTCGATAGCAAAGTCGAGAATCTGGGTCACATATTGTGAGCTACAGATGACGTGTCTGTATAAATCCACGAACTATAATTAAAAGTTAGCTTAGCTTACGTAGCTGTCTTTGTCAGCAATAATCATGGTTTTTCTGAACGGAATGTTAGTAAACGATCACACCGACTTCAGACTGAACGCTTGGACGAAATGGGACATCCAAACGAATTAAATGTCACACCTTTCTCAGTCTACGACAACTGAAAATGGCTTCGTGAGTAATGGTAATAAAATTCTAATTTTTCTTATTTGAAACTAGTTATGAAAATCACACCAAAGAATCCAAAAACTCTTTGAAATATTTTAATAAAAAATTTAAATTACTTTATTTGTTCCGAAAATCTAGACTAATCATAAGATGTGACTCAAGGCGATGTTAGCAGCTAAATGATTGCTAAAACTTGGTCAATGCTTCATGCAAGGTCGTCACGCAGTCTGGCACGTTCAGTATGTCAGTCGTATATTGCAGTTGGGATGCGATGCCGCTACATAATATATCTGCGATCCGGCACGTATCGTATCTATGCATATAACAAAGTGCTTGTACTTAAGTGTTATCTATCAAACCATACTTAAATACTAAAAAAAAAAACAAATTTAACTTTAACAAGCAATGTGATTCTGATTGTACCTATGTGCACGATATTGAATGATTAGGTGCCCGAAACCCATGATAATGATTCACATATTTTTTACGCGAGTAGCACCTATACATCGGTTCGGTGGGTTCGCCTTTTTCAGTTGAGAGCGACATTGGCTCGCATTTTTCCATCCCAAATTCAATTTGTACACGGACCAATGAATTTGGCAACTTACATTTATGGGTATGTAGGTACAAGAATTTGTCACTTATTTGTTAGAGAAGCTTGCGTTGAAACTCTCATGGCTCATGTGACAAGTATATTCACTTGAGCGTTCAGGGTCTCTATTCGACGCCGCTTGAGAGAGAAAGAAGTGTAGCTAAACCAGTCGCTTTATGTCACATCTTGAAAATAACTAACAATTAGCTAAAAACCAGACGATAGTTTTTTGTTTTCAAATAAATAAGTTTGTAAAATCGCCTCAAGTTCAAGTACATACTATACCCAAACATTTATAATAATATTATTGGGCCAAAAACTATCACAAGTTCCATTTCTACCAATATCAGCGAGTTTCACGGCGCACTCCCGCGGGTCCTGCCCCAAGATAAATGTAAACAATGCCGGTCGTGACTTATAAATCTTGTATTAACTTTGGAGGTTAGGTACAATAATTTCGTTCATTTAAGATTAAAATTTAACTCAACTATCATTACGCTTTTTAGGAAGCATAAGATTATACAAATCTACCTATACTAGGTAAGTAAATAAAATGTACAAATTACTAAAATACATCTATTAAAACAAATAAAGTATTTTAATAAAGCGGTAACCTTTGTTAGTTTCTTTGTGTGTTTGTATTTGGGGGTAGGTAAGCTCTGGAAACTCTAGACCCATTATAAATTTTAATATTAGCCCGGAATACACATTACTGTAGCTTGCACATTTTTGTCCCAGTATAGCTGGCTCATGTACGTCAAACTTCATACAAATATGACACAGGCATGCGAGCTACTTGCACAAAAATGTGCAAGCTGCAGGCATGTGTAATGCGGGCCTTATTTCACTAATAGAAAACTGCACTATTCCTAATTAATTAACATAGGATACTTTTATCCCAGATGTGTAAAGTGCCCGTAGGACGCAGACCAAGTTGCCGGCAAGTTAGTAATTATTATTTCTCTGGGACATAAATTAATGAATGGCTGTGTGGTAGTGGATGTACAGGGATATTTGTAATTCACTAGCATCCTTTTAACCCTAAACACCTACCAATTAAACAAATGTTTTTTGTTTTACGGCTTTTGTCATAACTTGATATTTTTGGTGTGATAACGTTTTGAAAATTTGAGATTAACTCTTATTTTTACGATACTCTGTGTATTTGTATGGGAAAAAAAGTGCTTCATTTTAAAAAGTCGTAGAACAAAAAACATTTGTTCGAGTGATAGGAATTCAGGGTTAAGAGGATGTCAGTGAATTAAAAATAACCCTGTATACTTTAGATACTAGTTTTTTCGTACGACGTAAGCGTACATGACTTAGATTTTAGACCAAATTGTGTAGTCAATTTTCTTTAAAAGCTTAGTCCTGTGTATAGGTAGGGAAGTAAATAAAATAGCGATTTATTCCAGACCCGCTTCGTTAGTCAAACTATGGCAATTTCCTGAAAGACTTGCTATAGGGACCTTTACCAACACCAACCATATCATCACGACTTTATCAATAAACGAACCACAACACTGTTTTTATCAACAGTATAACCAATACTCTACGTTCTTCGTATCATTTATATGCTGATGACCTGCAGATCTATGCGTCGGCTGGTTTTGATGAGCTGCCTTCTCTGATTAGCCGAATAAATGAGGACTTGGACTCTATCCGTGACTGGGCTGAGCAGTTTGGGCTTAAGGTTAATGCAGCTAAGTCTCAGGCTATAATTATGGGCAGTCCTCATTTTGTTGGCAAGTTGTCGGAGGTGACACTACCTGATATTTTATTTGATGGGACTTCAATCCCTTTTTCCTCTAATGTCAAGAATTTAGGTATTATTATGGACCAGACACTCTCTTGGACAGCTCACGTAAATGAAATTAGTCGTAGACTCTTTGCGTCTCTTCACTCCTTGAGACGCCTGCAAAACTTTTTTCCTATGCGTACAAAAATTACCCTTGCCCATTCTCTACTTTTGCCCCTTCTTGATTATGGTGATATTGCGTTTCTTGACTTGAGGGAGGAGCTGCTTGACAAGCTTGAACGGCTGCAAAATGTGTGCGTTCGATATGTGTTTGGCCTGCGAAAGTACGACCACGTCTCCCATTTTCGCGAGCAGCTTCACTGGCTGCCTATTAGACGGCGGAGAGACATTCACATTCTGTGTCTCCTTTTCAATGTGTTGTTTAATCCTTCCTCTCCCTCGTACCTATCTGAAAGGTTTAGCTACTTGGCTACCGGAAGCGGGCACCGTTTGCGGTCCAGCTCCAAACTCACACTTGCCTTCCCGCCGAACACGGCGCGTTCTTACGCTAAATCTTTCAGTATCCATTCTGTGAAGCTGTGGAACGAGTTACCTTTGCTCGTTAGGGAGTCCCCGTCTGTGGCCTCGTTCAGGGAGAGGTTGAAGAAACTGTGGAAGTAGGGTACCTACTTAATCGTTTTATTTTTATTTACGTGTACTGTTTTTTTCGTATGTGTGTATTTTGTTCAGTGTTAAGTTAGGTATATTAAGTATATTTGTCGTAGTCACTAATTGTTGTTTATTTTGTGTATTTGTTTATATGTTATATTTTCTTTCTTCTCTCTGTACATAAATTATTGTTTGCCTATCTCTTTTTTTTTAAGTTTTTCCTTTCATTCCAGGTTAGCTTGAAAAGATCCCTTTTAGGGATAAGTTCGCCTTTGTACTGTTTTTGTTGTGTTGTTTTGTATTATTTTTGTGTTTTATGTACAATAAAGTGTTTACATACATACATACCACATTTATGTGCGTCTAAAAACTTTACGGGCGCATTGCCGCTCGGAAATCTTCCCGCGGTGTGGCTGAAATGCGTATTCACGTCAAAAAATTGGATATAACGAGATTGATGGGTGCGAGCGCAAATTCAATATTTATTTGCCAGGGGCCTGTTTGATATTCATTCCGAACTGAAATCATTTGGCTGTGAGCTTTTTGTATTAGAGTTGTGCACTAAAATAAACTTGTACCTATAACTAAACCTCGCACCTTTTGTTAGTGAAAAGATTATATTCCAAATTCATGAATTTAATATGCGAGAACAATACTCTAAAGTCCTTTTTTGTCACTCATGTTCTTGGTAAATATACGGACTTAATCAGAGAGTTGCTGCTTCCACCCTATAATATGAAGAAAAACCGGCCAAGAGCGTGTCGGACACGCCCAAGGTAGGGTTCCGTAGCCATCACGAAAAAATCAAGTAATATTTTTCTAAGGATTTCGTATGTGTACGGAATCATCCAAGTTTAGGTATGTTTTATACCTTATGCTACTTTTTACTCTTAAACTACAAATAATTTCCAAGCAATCTTAGCCGCTATAATTTTCCTAGTAAATTTGATATATTTACTTCCATTCTGAATTTTTTCAAATTTTTCCACCCAACAGTTTAGATTTTAGAGGGGGGGACGGTCGATTTTAATGAAAATTTTCGCTTTAAAGTTGAATATTTCGCAAACAGATCACTGACTAGAAAAATCATGTTAGCAACCCCACAATGGTTTTAAAAGACCTATCCAACGATACCCTACACTATAGGGTTAGTCGACAAAAAAAAATCACCCCCACTTTACGTCTATGGGAGGTACCCTAAAAAAAATTTTTTTAGTTTTTTTTATTTAATCACTTTGCCAGCGTAACTGATATATATATTCATGCCAAATTACAGCTTTCTAGTACTAACGATCTCTGAGCTTAGCCGCGGACAGACAGACAGACAGACAGACAGACGGACAGACATGGCGAAACTATAAGGGTTCCTAGTTGACTACGGAACCCTAAAAAGAGTTTAACTACAGTGTTTTAAAAAAATTGCAAACTAAGCACGCTCTAAAATGCCGTTGTTCATTCAGGTTGCGTAAACATCCCACTTCGCGAGATTCCATCGACGGGTGTGGAGGCGTGGTACAAGCTCGAGGCGCGTTCGCAGCGCTCCTCGGTACAGGGCCGCATCCGCCTGAGGCTGTGGCTGTCTGCGCGAGAGGCGGGCCGCCATGACGACGACAACTGGCAACAGGTAACAGTAACACATGATGGGCTTTTTAGTATTTGTTGTTATAGCAGCAGCCGAAATACATCATCTGTGAAAATTTCAACGTCTAGCTATCACGGTTTATGAGATACAGCCTGGTGACAGACGGATGGACGGACGGACGGACAGCGAAGTCTCAGTAATAGGGTCTCGTTTTTACCCTTTGGGTACGGAACCCTATAAATTACATGGAAAAGGTCCGTTCTAAGAGATTTTGTGATCAGCTCAAGAAAAAACGTCTCAAACTGGGACTCTCTACCAGATCTGCTCCACATCATAAAGAATTCGAAGATCATACTACTGCGAACACTTGCCATATACATACGTGCCATATACTATATATATACGTTTATCTATTCTTATAAGAAAAATGTTATACGATGGATATGGAATAGTGTAATCTACCGCCTGTTAACTACGGTAAACATCGGTCAAGTCACTCACGAACGAGCGCTTGTTAGCAACAAAGAATAAGGGGAATAAACTTGTAATTTTTGCGAGCCATTCGCACGTAATTTCAGGCAGAGCGTATAATATTTTTTCGCACTCATTCCGGCTTTTTTCAATATTCTTTTGTTTATTTTTCAACGATGTTGATTGTTTACTTACATTCCGCATTTCTAATATTTTCCCGCCTGTCGCATCCCGATGTTGATTGTTTGTGGTCGCGGTAATTTCAAACGCCAACAACTGCTGCCACGTTGAATGTCATTGTTAATTTTATTTTTTTGTGTTCTCTTTGGGTAACTTGCTGATAGTTTTTATTTGAACACTGCGTCGGCGGCTTAAGTCCGGATCAATAAAACTATACGTCTGACCGATATCGTGATACGAAAAGCCATTGAATATTGCGAAGTCAGGCGAAAATGAAAAAGGAAACGTACTTTTCCGTTTGACTGGAATAATGGGTTCACTCTATGATTTTTCTGGTGCTCTGTTTAGTGTTATTTTATACTCCAGTCCCCTTGATATTAATAACCTAAATGGTCTTCTAATGCCCGGTAATGTCGTCCTCGTAGCTTAATGTCAAGAAAGCGTACTCGTAATATACCTATAGGTATGTCGGGTAATAAAATGTGGATTACTGCGTATCAGACCAATATTGCTAATCTGCTGAGCCACTGCACTGGACATAAAACATTTTATTGGCTTTTCGTAGCGGGCTATTAGTTGGTTTACGTTACAGGTAGAATGCATAAATAGGTGCTGCAGTCCCATGCCCGTGGATCGTGTTGACCGTTTTATAGCTCTTGTTTTACACTGATTAAATTTTGGCTAATTATGACACCATTCTGTTCGCGCGCCTAACACATTCTTATAGGTACTTAAATTTTACACGAGTATTTCATACCTCGTGAGTCATGTCGGCAGCATGACCCTGCGTGATCGAGTTCAGAACGAGCTCATTAGACAACAGGGGACAGGAGGACCAGTCAGAAAGAAGGACACGGATAATCGATCTGGATGGAGAAAGATTCCCATATGCGTATGCCCATAGGTGGGCGAAAGCGCGCTCAAAAAGAAGAATAATTTACCTAAAAGGCCCATAGCGAAATGATTTGTAGCAATGCGGTTGGGTACAACATTGAACTTGCATAATTTAATTCCAATGAATTTGAAGAATGGGTACTGTTTATCTACTTGAGCTTATTTAATTAGTCCCTAATTGAATGCTCAAAAGATTCACCCAAAAAGAGGGCAGTAATTACCCGTGTTTAGAAAACCTTCCTGACACCTTTCCGAATGATGTTAATTTTATAAAGGTTGGTTTTGTCATAAAATTATTCCATTTAGGGTTATAAAAGTGACAAACCGCTTTACACTGTTTTAAAAACTAGAACAAAATCTGTATGGTGTTTAAGGTAACTGGACTAAAAAAATCCTTTAATTCTTTATTTTTTTTACTTTATTTTATTTTTATTTCTGTTGTTATAGTTGTCATATTATACCTACATATCTAAAAAAAATTCAAGTGTCTACCTATTGTGGTTCAAAAGATACAACCATGTAGGACGGTCGGAGAATGTAACAGGATCCCTTTGGCATATTTTAGGTTTGGAGCTCTAAGAAAGTAAAACGTAAATCCACATGCATACATAGACGCGTATCTTTTAAAGTATATTCAATGGAGAAACTAACCTTTTACCGTCGCGCATTCATCAGAGCAGGACGAGTGTTACTGCGATACGTTTACTTTCAAAATAAGTCCAATTCAGTCTCTGAAGTCGTGCTTACCTACCGATGTAGATATTCGCGTTCTACCTACCTACAGTTCTTCCACAGCGAGACTCAATGACACGGCTTTTTCGCTACACATGTTTTCACATCCCCTTTCATTATTCAGGGTATACGGCCTCTGTTATTTCTTTCTTTTTGAAATTGAGTGGACCATCTTTTTTTCATGCCATTGCCTTTAGGAGTTAATTACATACTTTGTTAAGAAATTCTGTTGTGCTTTGGCGTCTTAACCATTTATTATGATGTTAAATAAGTTACCTACCGACAAACTTCTCAAAAGAGGTGGGTACAATAAGATTGGATGAGTTTTTTCGGCACCTGCGCCACCTCCGTCGAAATTAAATCTGCAAATTAATTTGAATAAAACATTTTTTATTGGTACACAAAAATTGCTTCGCGCAGATGGGTTTAAAGGTTTCCCATAAAATAAATTTTATGGATTTTAAATTTATACCTAATGCTTTTAGCTTTTAGGTTACACAGAGCCTGTTTCACTACTTTCTGATAAGTTCCTGGTATTTTATGTGGTAGACATTTGTGATGCAGTCCCTTTTTGCTTTGTTCCAATAAACAGGAACGGCATCATAGATATCCATCACATAAATGCCCAGCTTAGGCGAATTTATCGGAGCGTGCTGAAAAAGTACATTTGTCTTGAATTCTCTCCGAAATAATTAAATTACATAAGTTGGTTGGTTGGTTGGCATAAAGGTGCAATAACGTTTTCTGCCTTACAGAGTAAAGATACTTCCAGTCCTGTTTTTGCGTAAAAATAGGTACTTACATCGAAATGATGTTATTTTTTAAAATGGAAACAAAACGTTACTAGCAATATAGTTTGAAATACCTACTCGTAGGTATGAATAGCGCAAATTATACAATTTATTTAATTAACAAATAAACACAGAATATTGCGCACCTCGCTCTACTTGTTTTGTACAGGGTTTAGTTTTTAACCATTCATTGGATTGAATTCATTGGAATATTTTAAAAGTTTCGTAAAAAAAAATGTTCCAGATAAACATTCAGATTTAAAACGTTCCTGTAAGGCATTCTACCGACATTACACATGTGTCTTATAGAAGAGGGCAGAAATAGCATCTCATCTTCAATTTAAGCAAATACTCATATTCGACTTTGACCGATTCGTGTTTAACACAAGCAACTCACAGAGCTACTCTTCATAATTTAGCCGAGGATAACCGAATAAACCCAATGTGCATTACAAGGCCAAAATACGAACAGTATAATGTGGTTCAACAATCCCGGCCAGCGGCTTAACAAAACCTAAAGGCGATTGAATACAATAAATAATAGAAACTTTCACATTTATCTGTTCGTTTAAAATTTGCTGGTCAGATGGAAAAGACCCTTATGCTCCGTGAACACCCGCTACCCTCGGTCCCTTCCAATCGCGGTCCGTACCACCCTAGATTATAGAGCAGAAAAGTTGCGTTATGGCGGACACGGAGATTTAGAAAATATTTTTTTGTGAAGATCTCTTAAGAAATATTATGTTTTTTGTAAAGGTTCGTCAACACGAGCGACTGTTCGGAGTCCTGTTGGCACATGAAGTTGAGAATGCAAGCTCGGGGCCCAGCGGCGCGGAGAACGAAGGTGCGGCGTGGGAGGGCGAACTATGTGGAGCTGCGCAGACGCTGCTGCATCAACACGCAGTACAGAGTGACATGAGCTCGCTGCAGGCGGCCATTGCACGCTTTGCTGCTGCATGTCGCCTCAATAGCGATGCTCCACTTGATCCCAAGTAAGGCTAGACCCGAAAACCATACAATCCACTTCGAGATTATTTGACGCTGTCTCCTGTCACAAATAATTGTAAATCACTGAAAGTAATGAAACTAATAATAATAAAAAGTCTGCAAAATTTATCAAAGTGTAATACTTACTCACTCTACGGTTCAGCTTTTTGAGTTAAGAATTTTCAGCCTAGGTATATGATCCACACCACTGCGAACCCCGTGAAAAATCATTTATCACTTATAATTTTTCTCATTCTAAGTACCACTCGCTTAGACTCAACTTTCAAGCTGTACAGTCAAGTGCAAAAATAAGTATCTATTCGAACCACTCAAAAATATGTTACTACAGCCTTATTGCGTCGGAATAAGAGTCTGTGGTACTTATTTTTGAAACTTTGAATAAGTTCATATTTTTACACTTGACTTTACAAATAAAGCATTCTAATCATTGATACCTAATCAATTCAGATAATAGAAATAATAATAATAATATTCAGATTCGGATAATTCAGGTAATTAATGTATAATTGTATTTAAATAAATGTTTTAGTATTAATCAAAATAAGTAGGATTATTGCACTAATGTATTTATAACGATCAAGGAATGAAAACGGGTATTGATTCAGATATTATTAATTTATAACTTAAATAATGTAGAAAATCCTAATTTGCATTGCTCTTGGGTTATAACTATGTTACTACGAGTATAGACAAAACCCATCTGGTAGATAGACTACGAAAGAACAAATTTTGTTCATACCTAGATAGCTGGATCTAGGTAATAACAAAATAAATACCTATATACTTACTTTTTATTTCAATATTCCCACTGTATTGATAAAACCTCGAAATCACCAATGCTGAGTCTAGAGGCATGAAATCTTGCACGAGTGTTCTTCGTACATATCAATCGAAGACCACAATAGAATTTTTGGACCTTATTGTAAAAACGAGTGTAGCCAGAAATACCGTATACATATTATCAATTGGGGATGTCTATTTTTTTGCAATGTATAGTAAATCGAAAACCATTTCGAGATAAATGCTTTTTAACTCGTTTCCTGTAGTTATTTAATTTTAATATTATGTAATGAATTTATTATATAACAAATAAGCAATGACCTTCATTTGACATTGGTGTAAATTGCGTGACCGGTTCATGTCGTACTTTATTCTGTGTGGTTAGAATTCTTCACAATTTACGCGTGGATTATACTACGGAGTTTAATTTGGACCCGCTGTCTGACATCTAGCACTTTGACAGCGCCAGTAAAGTGACACAGTGTATAGTGTGCCACTACGCAAAAAATAATTAAAGGGGTTGCCTTATCGTACGCATTTAGATAGATTTAGAAATTTGGCATTGTGGGAGCCCTCAATTATAATCTGACGTCATCAACTAAAATAGTTTCAATAATTAATTATGAAAAAAGTAGAGATCTAAATGACAAAATATTGAAATTAGTTTCTTATAATTGACTTTTCTATACAAAAAAAAATATAAAACCATTGGTAATTTTTTTTAGACATTCCCAATTGACATTATGCTCGATTCTAACATTACCTCTACACATCATCAACATCTCAATCATTAACCTCTGATTCCGCCCAGATACATGTACAAGCTCCTTACTGAGTTGGAACGTACGTGGTGCGCCTCCGAGGGCATTCCGCTCCGTGCGGAGGCGTGTCCCGGCACGGCGGGCTCGTGCGCCTCGCGCGACGAGGAGCGCTGGCTTGCGGACTGCTTCGGAGAGTTCGTGGAGCGCGCTCTGCATCAGCTGCGCCTGCACCGCGACCTGTACCCCGTGCTTCATCACCACAGCCTTAACAAGTACTGCTATACTACTATAGTACGCTTCAAGTGCCGTATGAAGGGGAGGGATTACTAACGAGAGACTATTAGAAGCCCGACGCAGAACTATTACTGCCCGTGATACACACAATGATTTTCATCATATAGCGAGGAAAAAAAGATGCAACTAATAAAATTATTCTGTGTCTACTAAACAGTTCACAGCTCGGCAAAAGAAAGACGCTAAGAAAACAATTTAAAAAATAATGGCTACCCGCCGATACAAATTGTCACTTTTTCGAGTCGTCTACCATAGATAATGCTAAGAACTGTGTTTAGTTTAAAATTCGAATAGTCATAAGGCCAGATTCTGACAATATGTTAAAAAAATATTTAAAAAAATTATTGCAAAACAATTTGATATTAAAATATAAAATAACGAAGTTCCATGAAGCGTAGATAAGTTTCGTGTTGTAAAATTGGGTTATAGCTAATTTTTAAAGATATAAATAAAACGTTGGCTGTCTTGAAACCTCCTTAGTCTGAAATGACGTACCTGTTTGCAAATTTTAAAACTAAACTTATAACTCCCTTGGGATGAAAAACTATTCTTATACGTAAATCCATAACTCCCGTAAGAAAAAAATATTTTAATTTATTTATCTGTGAGTGTGTGCGTGGTGCGCTTCTAGAGCATCTATCGTAGCACGCGAGCGTAGGCGCTGGTAAATGTTATACAACATACTGGCCTCAACATGAAGCGAAACAATAAATCTACGGTCACTTTCGTAGCGAAACATAGTGGTACACCGACACCCGTAATGTTTAGCTTATGGCTACTTCAAACGCGTTTTTTTATATGTTGTATTATTCACTCAATGGTATAGTCGACCAAGAAATTCCTTTACCACACAAAGGTTCAATGTCAGTTGTACGGCTTAAAACATACCTTACAAGTCACTGTGGCAATCAGACTTATTGTTTTTCCTCTGATATAGGAACTGTCATAAAAAATGGTAAAGCACTTACTTGGTCGACTATACCTATCTGCTTTATCTACGCGTTGCTATGTGAGCTGCATTTTATGTCAAATTTATCTTACACGCTAATTAATTACGAATTCCACTAAACGATTGCATTGCTGGGGTGAAAATATCTATTTCAAGACAAATTTTAAGAGCTGTGGAAACAGAATCCGTGCATAAATGGCCCACTTACGACCCTCTTAATATAATCAAAACCTGAAACTGGAGGGCGCGGAATGGCCAGCCCAACGCAAAGGGTACTCGCTTAAGGGTGCAGTTGAAGTTCAAGGAATGTGCTTTTAGTAAGAGTATTCTTCAATATTTAAAAGTTATGTTATAAGAAATTTTTATCATATTCCTATGAGCGGCAGAATTAAAAGGGAACAAAAAAACGAGCTATGTTATAGTCATTATTTGGCCTTAAAAAGTCTTAATAATGACTTCGCATAAAAATAAGCTAACGAAAAACCGCTTTCTAGCAAGATAAAAGATTGTAATCTTCTTCTGCTAATATATAAAAATCTGGTGTCACGGTTTTTATTATCGAACTCCTCCGGAACGGTTTGACCGATTTTTATTAAACTTTTTTCTCTATATTTGGTAGGTCTGAGAACAGTCGTAGGTTATTTTTATATACCCCTATTCTTCGCAGACAAAGTTGCGGGCAGCAGCTAGTTTATTTATAATATGGACCTCCGCAAAATAAAGCTTGAATCAATCAATTAGGTACCTACCTATTTATCTTCTAATAATTATGAAAATCTGGTGTCACGGTGTTTGTTATCGAATTCCTCCGAAACGGCTTAACCGATTTTTATGAAACTTTTTTCTCTATATTTGGTAGGTCTGAGATCAGGTTGTACGCTATTTTTTATACCCCTATTCTTCGCAGACGGAGTCGCGAGCAACAGTTAATTTATTTATAATATGGACCTCCGCAAAATAAAGTTTGAATCAATCAAATAGGTACTTATTTAAAATAAATTAATTTAATTTCAGAAACTTTGTAAAGGGAATTTAGTGAAACACATTTATATCTTTTGAAATAGTTTATTTCATTCAAGTAAGTATTGAAGTATAGGCGGCACAAACTGTAACTTACAAGTTTGTTAATGCGACATATAGCTTTGTATTAATTAGTTCAGAAGCCCCGACCCCTGAGACGAATATTTAATTAACTTTCTTAATTATAAGACTAGCCAAGTGTTACGGTGAGCTGAAGAGAAACTTCGGAAAACTTACAGGTACTATTGAATGAGAGATTTTCTCTTTCATTAGTAAGACGTCCGACATAAAGACAATGCCGCCAGTTTTTTTTCTTCATTTTCCTAGGGTCTGATATTAGAAATGTGAAACTAGGTTCATTTTGCCTGCCCACCGACATAACTTTGGAGTGAGGCTCCACTGGCACGTTGTGTCGCGTTGCGTCGTTGCAACGTTGACGCTCGACGTCTTAGATATATTTTTATGATACGACGCCACATTGATGCGTTGCGTCGTCGCACGCGACGTTTCAACGGATCGACGGACAAGAGACAAAGCGGGGGGGAGGGTGATACACCTACGCTGTGTCTAACAGTTTTGTCGTATGTCAACACAACGCAGGTGTGGCATACAATGCGTTGATTCGCTGCGATATAGTACTACTTTTTTCTGATATACACCAAAATGCGTACGTTCATAGAATCGCTAAATTAATCCAAAGTTGTAAAGTTATTTGGATTTCAACCCAACTAATAAGTGAGATTGTCACGAGGCTCGACTGTGAATAGTGAATCAGTGATATGTGATACCCAGTCATAAGTGATATCCCGCGTTAACTTGCTTAGGGCAGCATTAATTATCCGTCTCATGTAAATATCCCGGGCACGCAAGAAACATTAAACGTCCCGTGTGATTTAGGTAGTAGAGATAATGAACAAGCGCGGAGTGTGTAAAGCGGTGTTTAATTAATAATGTAAAATTTGACTCCGTAATTGTTCTGTGAAGGATACGCCAAATTTTGTTACGGGATTTTAGTTACATATATTGAGAAAAATCAAAGACAAGCTGTAATATTTCTAAACTTTTATACCTACTTCCACGTTTAAATACGCTTACGGCGGCCTTTATTAAAATTCACATTCAGACTTATTTAGTACCAAAAATATGACCTTGAAATGATACCTCTGCATTAAAGACTTTTACAAAATACAAATAAGTATATTAAATAAGCACCAAGTATAACTATTAATAAACAACTATCCTAAACATAGAATATATTATATAAAAAAAAAATATTAAAATGAGCCTCTTTAGGTATAGTTTCTAAGATAGGCACTTGGTAGCTTCTCTCTTTGAATAGCTAAGCTTATTTTAATATTTGTCATCGAATTAATTAGAAAATCAGATCGGTGTAGCATAATGAAAATTTATAAAACACGTGAAAACGTCGTATCTGCTATAAATGGTATATGCAATTATAGGGTATGTGTAATACCAAAGTACAAAAGGCCAAATTTATTAAAGTATCGAATGTGCCAAAATACCGAAAAGTTATTTTCTGAAAACGTTAACTTCTCAGGATCTATTAAAATCCATTAGTTTAGGTTAGTTTTATAACAATCTTAAAAATTTCAAGGTTTCAGAAAAAAAAACCTTTCGGTATTTTGACCCAAAAGGTTACCTACATTCTATTTAATCTATACATATAATAAATCTGTAACAAGTCGGTGTCTGTACATTGAAGATATTTGAGAAAAACTGTCACTAGGGCTATTTATTAGCACAATAGAACCCAAAACAATGACTTTTAGAATTATTGTCTGTTTGTCTGTTTGTCTGTCTGTCTGTGCGTTTGTGCGCGCTAATCTCAGAAACGGCTTAACCTAGAAGGATGCGGTTTGCACTGATATGTTGGTATTTTCTTGGATTAACATTTTAGTGTTTATTTCATTTGAATCGGTTCACAAATAAGAAAGATACGTCTATTTTAAGAATTTATCGAACATGGATAGTACATAGAAAAAAAATCCAAAATAAAATGAGCTGACAACAATATAGTAAACTATACTAAATAGGGTTCATCTTAAGTTGGATATGCACACAGGTTTGTTTGTTTGTTTGTTTGTTTGAACGCGCTAATCTCAGGAACTACTGCTCAGATTTGAAAAATTCTTTCAGTGTTAGATAGCCCATTTATCGAGGAAGGCTATAGGTTATATATAATCACGCTAACACCAATAGGAGCGGACCGGAGCGGAAGAATGTTTCAAAGTCGGGGGTTTTTGAAGTAAACCTTCTATAGGCACGCTTGACTTTGGAGTACGGTGGTGAATGTGAACGCGGGTGTGCGGGGGGGGGGGGTGTTTGGTGGTGGGGGGGAGGGGTTTTCGGGGGGGGTAAATTTTTTTTATATCGAGGAACTAAGGAGAGCCATAATTGATGAAAAAGCAAATTGGCTAAAAAAAATAAGCTGCCTAAATTACTAATTCCACGCGGACGGAGTCTCGGGCAAAAGCTAGTGTGTTAATAAAACCTCTTACTTACATTGCAAAATAAATTGATTTGACCAATTTACGATTGTATTTATTAATATAGCGGGAATGTGATACGTGCGTGCATGGATATCAGTTAACATTGTTAGCACGGACATTATCCTAACAACTTGGAGTCCCTTTGATGCAGTCAGGCTATTCTCCATAACTCCTTGACAAAGACTTCTTAGGTAAATTTTAGATCTGTTTATATCCGTTTATGAAGTTATTTGATGCAAGTCAATATAAACAAAAAAATAATCATTTTCAAATTATTTCAAAAAGTTATAGTTCAGTAAAATCAAAACAATATTTGTGATAGCTAACTCATAGAATTTTTGGTTGTCATTCGTTTTGTGAACATAACAAAACAATACAACAACTTGCACATTAAATACATTTTAATGAATATACCGCCAACAAACAAAGAAATTAAACTTAAATAGGTACAATAAAAGAATTTTACTTCTTTCGATTTGCATTTTTATCACGTCTCACATTTTATTAATAATATAAAAACATCTTGGCAAGTCTTTGTGCGGTTATAATTACTTTTGCATAATTTTGCAGGTTGGAATTCCTTCTGCGGTGCCTCAGTCAGCTGTCACAGATGAAAGCCTTCTGGCGATGCTGTCCCTTTAATAAGGAAATAAGGTGAGCCCAGATTTTCATTTGTTTTTTAATAATGCAAGGTTTAGTAATAAGCCATCGCATAATAGGTATATACGTAATATCCGCGAAGAAAGAAAAATGTTCCAAAAGATATTTTCTTTTACAATAACAAAATTTTTCTTTTAAGTTCGTGCCCTCATCTTCTATGAAAATGAAAGAATTTGTTAAATAAGTACTCGGGGTAAACTTAACTTAAAATATACGCATGTCACTCTTCACGCCAAAATGTGCCCTCTTATTTCGTTTACCAGTATATTTACGGGCATAATAGCGGTGACAAATGGACGAGAAAGAAGAAATTCATCTTGATGTCTCTTATATACAATTTTATATTTAAGTAGCTACAATTGTACGAAAGATAAAGATAGAAATACCTTCGTTTAGTAAATGAAAGCACACGTACCTATCAAGCAAGTGAGTAGGTGGTACTGTCAAGGTAACTGAATTTTGTACCAGGGTGAAGTTCACCCGGTGAACCCTTTTCATTGCAAATGTCATGTTGACATTCCATACATCTGCCAAAGAAATCATCGTGAAATTGGTTGTGAAAAGCTTCCACCCTGGTACGCAATTCAGTTTCCTTGACTGTAGATACCTACATAAGTACTTCCTTCTGTAATGCTAAAGTTTTCAACTAAAAACTATCATGAAAATACAAATTTAAGCAAATTGCACGTGTACCCGAAACGCTAACATATCCATATAGTTGGGTGTACGCTATTTTATAGACAAATATTTCATAGATTATCATTTTGTAGAAATTGTTTCTCATATTATCATTTCATAGAATAGTCAATACGCAGATTAAGAAGTATGAGTACTGAGCACTGAGGCACTCGCTAATTATTTGTTCGTGCCTCTTGCGGTATAGACAACTGGTTGTTGGGGTTCCGAGGCCATACTTTTTTTTTAAAGAAGTGACCTGACCTTCGCTCTGGGTCGTTTCTGGTGCAAAGGTTGTCCATCGCGGCTCAGCGGGGCAATGCGGCTAGTGTGTTGGGCACATTTGCGCCTGGTGCGATCCGGGGCGGTTTATTTGACTGACTTTATATTTTTATTTATATTTCATTGAATTTTGTGTGAATATATAAATTCTTCTTCTTCTTAAATTTGAGAGCTATGCTCTTGTCGGTGGAGTAACAGCCACTCCGCGCGGTCTTCGGCCAGCCGTTTGACACCCACTTTCTAAATATATAAATTAGGTTATTTAAATAAAAATTTTTAGGTGTACTAGGAGAATAATTATTTTGAAGAATTTTAGTTTCATGATTTTTTTTTCAAATATAATTAATGTTAAGAATTTCACATCATAGAATTTTAATTCAAATATTATCTTTCCTCATATTGTTTAGTTTACCTATAAAAAACTTTTTATCAAGAAACACTTTCTATCGAATGACAGTTTCTAAACGTTTCATTTATATTTATAGGAGGGTTCCTATAAAATTACAAACTGCACCGCAGTCACAAAAAGCTCAACATCTAATTTTAGGGTTCCGTACCCAAAGGGTAAAAACGGGACCCTATTACTGAGACTACGCTGTCCGTCCGTCCGACCGTCTGTCTATCTGTCCGTCTGTCACCAGGCTGTATCTCATGAACCGTGATAGCTAGAGAGTTGAAATTTTCACAGATGACGATGATGATGATGATGATTGTTTGCCGCTATAACAAAAAATACTAAAAAATGGAATAAAATAAATATTTAAGGGGGCTCTCATACAACAAACGTGATTTTTTTGCTCGTTTTAGCTCGATGTTGATAACAACAACAGGTAGACGCTTGAAATATTCACAGAATATTTAATTATATATTGACTTTTAAAAAAAATCATTAAATTAAAATAAAAAAAATATTTAAAGGGGGCTCCGATACAACAAACGTGATTTTTATAGATAATTGTACGGACCCTTCGTGCGCGAGTCCGACTCGCACTTGGCCGGTTTTTTAGTTCTTGATTTTCATCTTAACATCTTAACATAAAAATATATTCTAGAGATATGCACAAAGCACAAAATAACAAGAAAAGATCATTGTTATTTTTCGACACATTTTATTTTAGACAGTATCTCTGGACTAAATTGAAGACATTACACGGTAAATATTTTATTCTTTAGCTTTTTGCACAATGTAGTTCTACCTATATAGAATTACTTAGAATTACTTAGCAAGACAGGATGTTACTTTCTGTTATCGTTTTCTGATGATTGAATTGAGGCATATAGTTGATAAATATCTTTAGTGTATTATGTCTGCAAGAGATTAGGTCCGCAATACAATCTAACTCGGTAGGTATTGTTTACCATCGTTGGTTCTCCCCTGCCGCGGTTTCATCAGCGCAAATGCTCTGAGTGATAGAGATAAAATGTAACAATAATTCTCATAAAACAGCCTATCTTTGTTATGAGGTCCGTATTCCGGTTCAGCAGAAAAGTTGAAATTTGCCTGGTATTTCCGTTTATTATGGGCCGCAGGTAAGTTATAAACTGTAGGGGAGATGTGGCATGAATGGGACACGTTTCATGCCACCTCCCCTATTCACTACAGGATCACTAGCTCTTAAGAAGTTGTAATAGAAAAAGCCTATAAAAAACACTGCCCTATATGAGTTTGTTCACGTGTTTGACGACTACATACCGAGAGATGTCGATTTTCCATAACAAACACAACGAGATTACCCTCGCATGATGCCTTTGACACGAACGCGGCGGTTTATCGCGGAACCCAAAATATGAATATTCCATCAACCCAATATTACCCAGTAAGTCATATTTTTTTTTTATTCCTACTACCAAATCAACCAATGAAGCCGTGGTAGCTTAGGGGTTTGAGCGATGGCCTCTCAAGCACAGGTGATAAGTCCCGTATATACATAATAATAGTTAAAGTTATGTTATATTGTTATAAGTGACAAGTTTTGATTAAAATCTTTAAGTAGAAATCTCCTAAAGAATTCATAGCTTTAGAAGACTGAACCATGACGTGCTAGGGAATGTGTTGTTTTATCGATGAAAGAAGGTGACCCGTGCTCGTACATTTTTCCTTTCAAACATGATTGTCTGTTCATCTTTGTAATACGCGTCGGTCTCTTGGGGTTTATGCGGCCACGAGCCAGTGATAAATCGATATGATGTGTTCTCTACTAGAAATGTTTATGAAAGAGTACGTCGATAATTAGTATAATTACTAAGCGACTTAATACGATAATGCGACGTGTGAAAGTCAGTTACAGATGTAGTGCAAAATTATTTTCCTTCGTATTTTATCGGAAAAGTTCGTATTTATCGTGCTCTCTCAATTAGTTCAGTACCAATTTACAGCCGTGTAGTAGCCATCTTACATTTATCACTTTGACATTTGTCACTAAACAATAAAGTTCCATATTAATGGTTATGAAAACGTCACTCATTTAATACTATCAAAATACTATCATTGATTGACAGTGTTCGGGTGCCGTCGTATTCCGATTGAGATTGGAGTTTTCCCGATGGAAAATCATTTTGCACTACATTTGTAAAAAAATTGCATTTGACTGGTTTACCCGACGCCATAACTATTGGTTGATTATGTTTGTTTACATTACACATAGTTATGTACAGTCGAGCTCACCAATATATGTACAGCCAACATTTCATAAATATCTATACATAGACCTTATTACGGTAACATAAGGTCTATGTATAGATATTTATGAAAAGTTGGCGATGCATATATTGGTGAACTCGACCGTACTTAAAAATTTCTAGTACAATGCAATTTGAGACTTCTGATTTTTCAATATCGTTTACATTTTGTCTTGGCTAAGTAAAGTTTTTTGAAGAGGTGCTAATTATATTTTTTTTCGACAGTCGGCGTTCTGGAGATCGAGAAACTGCAGCTGTTTTATTTTTATCTTCTATTGTTTACTGGAAATATTTTTTTGAGTGTTTGAGATGACATTTGTGAGATTTTATGGTTGACAAGCCGTTCGTGCTTAGAACTTAGTAGAAACAGAAAAAAAACCGAAGTGAACTGTCATTGCTGTCAATGTCAAATCGTTTGCGTTTCGTTTGCTTTGCGTTTTGGTGTGCTCAGTGTGATTTTTTGACTATTTTTATCGACCTCCGCATAAAATCCGGACTTTCAATTTTACTGCATTTCTCTACGACCTATGCACAATAATTGGATCACGATTGAATACTTTCGATCACTATATTGGAACTGCTTCTTGGACAACGCAAAGCAAACGAAACGCAAACGGTTAGATTTCATTTGACATTGACAGAAGCGATAGTTGAATTCGTTTTTTTTTTCTATTTCTTCTTAGTACTGAGCACGAACGCTTGTCAGCCATAAAATCTCACAAATGTCATCTCGAACACTTAAAAAAATATTTCCAATAAATAAAAGCAGATAAAAATAAAACAGCTGCAGTTTCTTGGTGTTGAAGTCGACCACTGTCGAAAAAAAATATAATTAGCATCTCTTCAAAAAACTTTACTTAGCCAATTAAATCAAACAAAGCACTTTAAAACAACTGAATACTTCGGAGCTTTGGGTTCTCATAAACGAATAAATAGCTTGCAAAGTTTTGTTGAATTAGAACTAAAAGAGTAAATAGCACCTATTTACTAAAAGCTATATTTATACTTTATACTAATACTGGCTTTGCCTGCGACTCCGTCCGCGAAGAATAGGGTAGGTATAAAAAATAGCCTACGACCTATTCTCAAACCTACCAAATAAAGACAAAAAGTTTGATAGTAATCGGTCAAGCCGTTTCGGAGGAGTTCGATAACAAACACCGTGACACGAGATTTTTATATATTAGACTAGCTGTTGCCCGCGATTCCGTCTGCGAAGAAAAATAGCCTACGACCTATTCTCAGACCTACCGAATATATAAGAAAAAATTTGATAAAAATCGGTCAAGCCGTTTTGGAGGAATTCGATAACAAACACCGTGACACGAGATTTTTATATATTAGACTAGCTGTTGCCCGCGATTCCGTCTGCGAAGAATAGGGGTAGGTACAAAAAAATAGGCTAAGACCTATTCTCAGACCTGCCGAATACAGAGAAAAAAGTTTCATAAAAATCGGGAAGGCCGTCTCGGAGGAGTTCGATAACAAACACCGTGACACGAGATTTTTATATAATAGATTAGAAGACTAGCTGTTGCCCGCGACTCCGTCTGCGAGGAATAAGGGTATAATAAATAGCCTACGACCTATTTTCAGACCTACCAAACATGGACAAAAAGTTTCATAAAAATCGATCAAGCCGTTTCGGAGGAGTTCGATAGCAAACACCGTGACACGAGATTTTTATATATTACTAGCTGTTGCCCGCGACTCCGTCCGCGAAGAATGGGGGGAAGATAAAAATTAGCCTACGACCTATTCTCAGACCTACCGAGTGTAGAGAAAAAAGTTTGTTTGTTTGTTTGTTTGTTTGTTTATACTCTTTATTGTACAAAAGGAAAACAAAAAGGTTACAGAAAAAAAAATGATAAGTACAAAGGCAGACTTATCCCTGAAGGGATCTCTGCCAGTCAACCTTTGAGTGGTAGAGAAGAGCAATCAAAAAACAAGGATCGACAAATAGAGCAAAACATTTGAATAAATATAAATGCATATGTAAATCTCAAATACCTAACTATACCTATACAATATACTTATATGTTATTATACATAAATAAATAAAACATTAATACATAAATACACACATTTACATACAATACATAAAAAAAACACAAGTATAAATGATAATTACTAATTATTAAGGATAAAAGTTTCATAAAAATCGGCCAAGCCGTTTCGGAGGAGTTCGGTAACAAACACCGTGACACAAGATTTTTATATATTATAAGATTAGATTATAAATGCGAAAGTGTGTCTGTCTGTCTGTCTGTTACCTCTTCGCCCTCAAACCGCTGAACCGATTTAGATGAAATTTGGTATACAGGTACTTTGAGTCCCGGAAAAGGACATAAGATAGTTTTTATCCTGGAAATCACCCTTCAAGGGGGTGAAAAGGGGGGTGAAAGTTTGTATTGGAATCAATAACCGCTGAACCGATTTAGGTGAAATCTGGTACGGAGATAGTTTGAGTTGTGAGGAAGGATATAAAATTGTTTTTATTCCCGAAATGAAATAGTAAACAGATTGATGAAAAAGCAGATTGGATAAAAAATAATAGCTACCCAAATTACTAATTCCACGCGGACAAAAGCTAGTAACATACATATTCAGTTTTTCTTTGAAACCCAAACTTTAATAAAGGTTAAATACAAATAATCTCGAGGTCACCTGTCCTTTATTTAGTATAATTACGAGTAGCGTCTAAATATGAAGCTCAGACCATAGAAAGAAGATTCCTTCCTATAATATGATCCGAGATATGAAGTAATTAGCTTTACCTACCATTGGGAATCCTATCGATGTTTAGAAAATTTTATTTCCGAAGGTTTAGAATCCCGAAAACTTCATTTGTCCGAAAGCATTTTTTTCTGAAACTGTAAATATTTCAGGATTTATTTCAGGACCATCGTGTAGAACCCTTTAGGTTAGGTTAGGGTTGTTTTATAAAAATCCTGAAATATTTACAGTTTCAGAAAAAATGCATTCGGATAAATGAAGCATTCGGGATTTTAAATATTCGGAAAAAATAATTCTAAATTTTGATAGGTAACCCTACCATTGTTATTTACCAGCAAATCGATGTCTAAGTGACGCGTCTATCTATACAGATAATTAATATCAATTTGTTTACTTTGCCAACCGAATATCATGGTAGCTCTATCAGCATTAAAGTACCAGTAAATCGGGTTTATCACCCATTTTTCGGTTTGTTATTCTGAATAGAACGAAATATTTTTTCGATTAAACGATTTTGAGTATGACCTGTGCTCATTCAGATCCTCCCTTTATCATTGTTTGTCTAGTCATACGTGAAGAGGGCGGGCATCTACTCAAGACAATGGTGTTTGCAGATTTCATAATCATAACATGATATAAAAATGATTTTATTCTTGATTTTTTTTTTAAGCACGAATAGCGTACGTTTTTTTGTGCTTACGCATTTTGATATATTGAAAAAAAGAACATACCTACAACCGAATTGAGAATCTCCTTCTTTTTTTGAAGTCGGTTAATAAAATTAAAATGAGTCTGCTGTTCATGATTTACTTTTTCGTCTTGATATTAAAAATTATACCTACTACGAGTACAGGAGTATATTTTCATCTAGGAGTGAGATTGTGGGGTCACTGCGCAAAGGCACGTCAGAATGGTACGAGGCGTTGTGTGCGCAAGACACCGAGTCTGAGCGCGGCGAAGATCTAGTCAACTTGATTACTCTCGTGCAAATCGACCTTCAGCAGGGTCTCACTTACTACCACCCGGTGTTCGAAACGTAAGTATGAAAACATATTTCTAACATTATCTATCATAATTAGTTAGTTAGAAAAAAATCAACGTACTTACTAAGAGGTAAAATTCGAGAGTCCTAAATGGTTGAAAGAAACAATCGTTCTAATTCGTTCAATTTTATCTTAATCGGCTTATGGTTTTTTTCTCAAAGCAAGTGAAACATACATAAATCGACCATAGCACTAGCATACATTTCATTCGTAAAATAATCACATAAAAACATAAGTAGATACTTGTAAATGTCAAATATTGATAAGAAATCAGTAAATAATCATTATCACACATGTGCATGCATTTCGTTAATAATTTATCTACCATTAAGTAAGATTTCTTAAACTAACAACAACAACAACGATTACTAATAGGTAGATAGGTACCATTATTTTTCACATTTCCATCATTACATTTATTTGATTTTTGCAGAACCAACAATGTTCCCTACTTCAATGTAGTTTTCACTCAGATCGACAAAATGGTAAGTGTTTATTCATCGACACCATCGCATAACACGTAACACATTACCTATAAACCAACACGAAACCCTATTTGCTTTACTTGACCTATTTAGACTTGAATGTGAGTCGATACATATACATTTAGAATGTTATAATCATGCGAAATGCGATATATTAAAATAATCGATCTCGAACCTACGAAGGAATGCACAAATGTGCTTTCTCACGATTCATAAATGAACATGAAGGGTGACATAATCTAAATGTTAGTTGATGTTACTGATGTATTAATTAAAAAGGTATTAATTTAATATCTTCGAAACAATTGCTGTCCAGAACAGCAATATACGAATATTAACAGAAACTTACATTATTTTCTAGCCAGATGTTATAGTACTTAAGTCTTGTTGCGTATATTCGTCCAATGTAATTAAGTACGGAAATTTTGTTACATTGAAAATTGTTTTGTGCTTTCCGAGAAGCTTGAAATTTTCAGGACATTTATCATTTTATTGGGTTGAGTTTAAATAATTATCTGTTCTAAAATCTGTTACAAAATCTATCAGGACAAAATATTCTCGGACGATATTGTTTGAAAAAAAAACACAACTTATTAAACTATAATTATAAAATCTCAATAGAATGAAACGACAATACGGAAACACCATTATCTCAACTTACCCGTGTTTAAAATAACTCTTGATCATAGGGTGGTGGCGTTTGCTTAACGTCGGGTAAACAACAACCTCGCCACCCACCTTATATCACAAAAAAAAATCCCACCTGTAAATGCAACTGAATATAGCATTTCTTATTTGATAGCTGTCTGAAGACGTGAGGCAATGCGTGGAGCTGTGGGTGAACGAGGGTTGGTGCGGTGTAGCCGAGGAGGAAATATACGACGAGCAAGGGAACGGAGGTATTGAACTTCTCTAAGAAATTATTACGACGAAACTTTTTCATGAGGCTACAGTTTTGTGTTGTTGTTTTCGTGAAACAAAAAACAAGTACGCCTCATTATTGCCCACAGTTTCTGTAATCTAAAATAGGATTATTTTTTTCATTGTTTTGATGTTTTTTTTTCTCAAACATGCTATGAAATATTGACGTTATGTTCCTTATAATAGGCCGCGAAGTAATACGGCATCATGGCGTTCAGCCATTAAAAAAAAAACTCTAAGCAATATTTGCTTTTTGGTTCATTATGTCATACTGCCACTACACTTATTTAATATAAATATTTATGAATGATCTCTGTTTTCTATTAAATCCGAGTTCGAAATAAAATGAAATAAATGTGTTAGTTATATTTTTATATTTAGTTTACTTATAATTTCTCTAGAAATAAACCTTTGATTTTTTTATTTATTTAATTCATTGCATGTTTGAGAAAAGCTCTATGTATACAAGCCTCTGCCGCGAACAATCCGCTGTTTCGCGGCCTCTGCAGTAATGTAAATTATTAATTGGTCAATTAAGTATTATCTACATATCTAAATACTCGTAACGGGATTCATTTCATGTAAAATGACGATATTTTTGGGATTGGAACTATTACTGTTGCGCGTCTATTGCGTCACATTGTTGAGATGGCTGGTGTGACAACATATTAGCGTGAAGCTCCTGTGTTACCAATAGGTACTTTATTTTTTATATTACCTTATACTATACAAGCTCTAGTTATAGCTATACTATAACATACTAACAAGTAATGACTTAGTTTAATCTTAAAATTCAATTTTACCCGACTATTTCATAAAAACTTTTTAGCAATTACTTAATTGCCTTCTTGGGTACTTATCGAGTTAACGTTAAGATGTATTTTGTAGTGGTGGTGGTATCAGCAAAGACTCTGCCGTTCGAAGTGCTGGCGGCAGTGCGGGAGCTTTGCGCAGCAGCTGCGCCCGCGCCGCCCGCGTACCCCGCCCACCCCTCGCACCCGCATGACGCGCCCGCCCAACTACTGGACGCATACCTGTAAGGCAGGGCCGTTTTATTCATGTGTGTCAGAAAAATTTTTTTTTTTTTAGTCAATTTTTTTATGTGGGCGATTTGCTTGCATTGCGCTTCCTGGGACTCTGCGGCCGAGTGCCACACACCCCTTGCATGCCAAGCGAAATATGGCCTGCAGGTAAACAATAACACTGAGGTATTGGTGGCACGGAATACCGAATTTATATGTTTAATTGAAATTTCACCCGTTCAGAGCATCCAGTTCTACTGAATTGCTATTTCATAGGTACCTAAACCCAGTACTAACAAGGTAGATAAGCAATTTAGTTGATCCAGCTTAACCTGTGAACATACCCACTTAGAGCCTTGCTAAGAGATAAGAAAACGGTCCAATTAAAAAGGTATTTCAAAGATCCGCGGCGGCAAGTACGAAAAGATACTCGGTTTCGAGAGCTCATGTACGCTGTAGCGTTTAAATATTTTACAATACAATACAATACAATGACTCTTTATTGTACACCAGGAATAGTAAGCAATACAGAAAACAGGTACACAGAGAGTAAGTTACAAGGTAAGCAATAGGCGGCCTTATCGCTTAAGCCAGAGCTCAGATTTGAGCACTAAGATGTTTATTACAATTTGTGAAGAAATAAAACTGCGTTTAATGATGTGCCGAAATTACTCTTGTTATAATATAAATATGTAATGTTGACGGCTAAAGGTATAGGGTGTCAGATACTTACTTAAGAAGATTAATTAGATAAATTCGATTGTGACGCTTTCGCGATTGGTTTTTGCAACGCATTACCTAAAAGGCCCTTTGTAAATCTCATGTTTCACAGTGACTCGCGTACGCGTCATATATTTTATCCGGTCAAATTAGTTTTATTCACCACAATGTGTTTTGCTGACGCTCAGATGAGAAAAACAGAGGGCTTTCTACATAAGCCATTTGTATTCGTGTAAGCTTCACATTAGCTCTGTAGTACATAGAGAACTTGTGATCATATTGTGTAAACTATAGTTAATTAGTACATACCAAAACTTGATGCACAATTAACTCTTGTTTACTAAGTTCTTCACACGTTGCAACTCGTATTTGAGAGGCTACAGTGAAATAAGAATAAAAATTCTCACTCACATCTTCGTCTAATGTAATTAAAACATGCTCAAATTAACAGGTGTATGCATTCAACCGTGAATTATTCCAGTCGTATAGGCGTAGGTGTGGCCCGCCCATAAAACGTACCATAATAGACATTAATTTTGTCGCCGGAATCGTACTTAACAAGACGAGTAAAATATTGTGATCGTATACAGCACCAACGAAATGTTTTGCCTTTTGTTTCTTTCCTTCAACCATTAATATCTGAGGAAATCGAGTTGGTACCCAACATTATTATTATTTCGATATATTTTCCTCACTTAAATCAGTGGAATTACTTTCATTGTTGAGCAAAACAGGTGAAGGTTTTCCTCATCTCGTGTTTATTTTCTCATTGTATTAATGAATGGCGCTCACTTTAAAATAACCTACCTACTTTCATAAATTCTCTGTAACTTGTTTCATTATTACCATAGTATTTGAATATTAAACTCAGCCCTCGAAAGGATTTGTTAGACTTTGCTTTGCGTCTGACCTCTATTCGATAAGTTAATGTACCTATTCCATTTTACAAGCACTTTTACAAGCATTTTTTTTGTACGGAAAAATTATTTACTCTGCCACATTATGAATTACGATTAAAGACCACAGCCATGACGTAGAAGATTAAAATGTTACTTCGCAGTGAAGATTTTTACGTAGATATTAAAAATAGACGTAGGTTATCTAATCTAATCATTAAAGCTCAAAGCACGGGAGATTTGGGGAGTTAAATAAAACCCGATTTGTGTAGGTTTCTATATTAGGCAACTTGTGAACGTTGTGAATGTAATGTACAGTCAGCCAGCAGTCAACCAATCGGATTCCTAGGCCACTATAGTTCTATAGTGGCCTAGGGTTGGTTTTCATTTCGACATTTCACCTCAGTCAATAAGCATTGTTATAGACAAATAAAATTATTTACTACGATAAGTTTTTATAATGGCCTAGGAATTAAATTAAATTGTAACTGTACAATAAAGAAAATTAGTCATATGATCTTGCTCAACGTCTTCGAATCAGACGCTATGTGAAAATCTTTCATGTGTTGCTGAGTCTACAGCCGCTGTGTCGTGTGGCAGGTGGTTCGAGCCGTTGATCGATCGCTGGCTGGCCGTGACCAAAACTATGGCGCTGCAGCGGGTGCGTGCGGCCGTCGAGCTCGGTAAGTAATTAGTCCCAAGATTAATTAATTGTCTACCTTTCACGGCAAAATGGATAACAGTTGACTTTAAAAATAATTGATAATAATTTATCTTATTATAAGATACAAGCTTTTGCCCGCGACTCCGTCCGCAAAGAATTCGTTTATCGCTATCCCGCGGGAACTATGCAATTTTTCGTTAAAAACTATCCTATGTCCTTCCCAGGGTCTCAAACTATCTCTATACCAAATTTAATCTAAATCGGTTGCGCGGTTTGAGCGTGTAGAGGTAACAGAGTGATAGACACACTTTCGCATTTATAATATTAGTATAGATTAGTATGGATATGGATATGCATAATAAATTGGGACTTGATCGCTACAATCGCATGTGATCGCGAGCAGATCATAACCTATGAGACTTTTTAAATGTTTCGTCATACGTACTTAATAATTAGTTTCGGCGCAAACTGCATACAATCGGTTAATTTTCGGTTCGCTCTAATGCGAATTAGCGTTAGGGATGCGGGCCCTGCCTCGCACAGCATAGTTGTCTTGTTCTTGATTGCCATGTTATATCTCTAGTTGTTGTTATAATGGTTTCGTTTTACTGTAAGCTAATTTGAAATTTGTAGTTTTTTAGGGTTCCGTAGTCACCTAGGAACCCTTATAGTTTCGCCATGTCTGTCCGTCTGTCTGTCTGTCCGCGGCTAAGCTAAGAGACTGCTAGTACTAGAAAGCTGTAATTTAGCATGAATATATATATCAGTGACGCCGCCAAAGTGATGAATTAAAAAAAGTAAAAAAAAATTTTTTAGGGTACCTCCCATAGACGTAAAGTGGGGGTGATTTTTTTTTTCTCGGCTAACCCTATAGTGTGGGGTATCGTTGGATAGGCCTTTTAAAACCATTGCGGGGTTACTAACATGATTTTTCTATTCAGTGATCTGTTTGCGAAATATTCAACTTTAAAGTGAAAATTTTCATTAATATCGGCCGTCCCCCCCCTCTAAAATCTAAACTGTTTGGTGGAAAAATTTGAAAAAATTCAGAATGGTAGTAAATATATCAAATTTACTAGGAAAGTTATAGCGGCTAAGATTGCTTGGAAATTATTTGTAGTTTAAGAGTAAATAGTAGCCTAAGGTATAAAACATACCTAAACTTGGATGATTCCGCACACATACGAAATCCTTAGAAAAATATTACTTGATTTTTTCGTAATGGCTATGGAACCCTACCTTGGGCGTGTCCGACACGCTCTTGGCCCGTTTTTTACAAATGTGTATCAAAATAAAATACCGACCGTTAAGCAATACTCCCTCCTATCTGCTATCATGTCTAAACTCCTGACATAATATATTGTTAGAAATATCTTATAATTGTACAACATCCAAAATGATAAACTAATCAGGAGAGAAACTATTTTGCAAACTTGCCTCGAAAATCTTGATTCAACTTTTGCGAAAAATAGTAAAAGCAAGCCGGAATATGGTTCATCGACACATAAAAAGAGTACAGAATCGAAGACAAAGCTCGAACTAGAAGATTGAAGGGTCAAGGTTGAAGGAAATTTTAATAAAAAAACTACCTAGCCTACTGAAAATTTCTAGTAATAAACCTTTGCATGACTGTTCATTGGAACTTGCCCGAATACTTACGGAAATATTCCGGATTAAATTTATAACGTCAACTGCGTACATATTATGAAATATAACAGTTCTAAAAAAATTAAAAACCGGCCAAGAGTGTGTCGGACACGCACAAGGTAGGGTTCCGTAGCCATTACAAAAAATCAAGTAATATTTTTCTAAGGATTTCGTATGTGTACGGAATCATCCAAGTTTAGGTATGTTTTATACCTTAGGCTACTATTTACTCTTAAACTACAAATAATTTCCAAGCAATCTTAGGCGCTATAATTTTCCTAGTAAATTTGATATATTTACTACCATTCTGAATTTTTTCAAATTTTTCCACCTAACAGTTTAGATTTTAGAGGGGGGGGGGCGCTCGAATTTAATGAAAATTTTCACTTTAAAGTTGAATATTTCGCAAACAGATCACTGAATAGACAAATCATGTTAGCAACTCCGCAATGGTTTTAAAAGACCTATCCAACGATACCCCACACTATAAGATTAGTCGAGAAAAAAAAAATCACTCCCCCTTTACGTCTATGGGAGGTACCCTAAAAAAAAATATTTTTTTATTTTTTATTTTACCACTTTGTTGACGTGACTGATATGTATATTCATGCCAAATTACAGCTTTCTAGTACTAACGATCTCTGAGCTTAGCCGCGGACAGACAGACAGACAGACAGACGGACAGACATGGCGAAACTATAAGGGTTCCTAGTTGACTACGGAACCCTAAAAAATACTGCTGAATTTCCATGTTTGATCTGATTTTTAGCTATTCCTAAAAATGCACATAACGACTTCTGTGTGACAATTATTAAAATAGTTATTCTGTGCATATAATCTAACATTAATCAACTAAAAACAAAAATGGCAACATCGTCTGAATTTAGGAGCTTAAATTAGCTCAGCCAGGCTTAATTAAGAGCTAAGAGACAACGGCCGATAACCCAATTAATGTCAGTTTGCGGTCTGTTGCTATCCATAAACAAATTCTCAGATCTTGAAGCCATTCTGTAGTGTTTGTTAGAGTTCATTTGTAATATCTAACTAAGTATTATATGTAGTCTGCAATGAATTCTGCCCTCCGTCCAAGCAAACCTAGGTTATTCGTTAAAGAAAACTTCACTTTTTTAAATTGCCTAAGTGTTAGATGTTAAACAATTGCTGATACTAACTTACTCTAAATATGAACATGTTGTGTTTTACCCCTTTACTTCGTGAAAATGTTATAAACCTATTACACCTAAAATGTGTTTTGTTTACTCTGTGTCTAGAAAGAAACAAAGCAAATGATATAACAAAAAATTAAACCGCCGAAAAAACTGAAAAGCAAAAAATAATACCTTTTTTGTTTGACCTTAATCTAGGTACCAGTTTGAAGTCGGTGCCTCAGCACTTAGCCAGGAGAAGTGGACCTATAATCGTCTACCTGATTGGCTTCTATCACTCCTCCTGGCTCGTGCTGAGGCACCGACTTCAAACTGGTACCTAGATTAAGGTCAAACAAAAAAGGTATTATTTTTTGCTTTTCAGTTTTTCGGCGGTTTAATTTTTTGTTAAAAAGTTTTTATTTTATACTTTTTTTCCATCCTTGGGGTAATTTTTTTTCCAAATTTATAATACCAACTTCAAGGTATACCCTATCTATCCAGACTCAGATCAGACTAGATCAGATCAGACTACTCTGTAAAAAGTTAGTCAATCATCCCCTGTTTTCCTACCCTTAGGGTAGGAATATTATTTCCAAATTTACATGGGACCACCCTTGGGGAATACGCTTTCCAATAAAAAAAGAATCATCAAAATCCGACTACTCTGTAATAAGTTATGCGTGGTCATATATAGTACAATCAGTAACTGAACAATCAATCATCCCCTGTTTTTCTACCCTTAGGGTAGGAATATTGTTCCCAAATTTAAATGGGACCACCCTCGAGGTATACGCTTTCCAATTAAAAAAGAATCATCAAAATCGGACTGCTCTGTAAAAAGTTAAGCGTGATCATACATAAAAAAAAATATATATATATATACACGTCGAATTGAGAACCTCCTCCTTTTGTTTTCGTCGGTTGAAAAATGACAAGAAAGACATACAAATTTTTTACTAACAATAATTTAGAAGCGTTTAGAAATAAGGAGGTTATTCTTTAAACGTGGGCAAAGCTTAATTTTGTTAGTATGTTTGTACGCTGAAAAACAAATGCCAGTTACTGAAAGCTCGTAAAATAATTCGTTGTTAAGACTTGGACAAATATAGTTCTTTCAATTTTCATTAAGATTAAGAGTGTAATTTCAATCTCGTTTATGAAATGTAATGCCCTGTTTATAAGTAAATCCAAATAAACGAACTTTTACAAACTTATTCAACTGAAATGATGCAAACATGGTATCATTAAAACTTTATTGAAGATGAAGAATACTTTGGAAATTGTCTGCTGGGATTATTGTCGCGCTCACTTGAACTTAGTAAACATGAGTGACAGCTCCCAGGGCTTCAACTTTGTCGAGTCTTAAGTTTAGCACGTCTCTAGTACAGCATAAAATGTAACTAGGATGCCGTGGCACCTGGCAAGCATGTGTTCGTTTCAGATCCATTTGCAACAAAGTGTGTATCAATATTCTGTTTGTCTCTTAAAAAATAAAGTTACACCAAATGACCAGACAATGTTGCGATTTAAAATAACGAACATTAATTCAATTAAAAAAAAAAATTGATGTTCAAAGAACAATTATCATCTTTTAGGTAGAGAAAAATCAGTAGGTATTTAATGAGAGTTTTCCAAAGCAGAAATGCTAAAAATACCGTACGAGTATTCATGTTTAAGAGGCAAATCCGGCTTATGAAACAATAACATTTAAGTAAACGTTTATATGGATTGTTTCGGAAAGCTAGAGAGTTTCAGTAAATGTTTCACGTAAGTTTTCTCACTTATTGCTTTAGGGAGATAAATCGCTTGTCACATAAATTCGAGCTATGCAACTTTATAAAATTACTGCTAAGCAGAACGTACTTCGAGTTAATAAATCCTGGTATACAATCCGTAGAGTAAAATTATGAGAACAAATAATTAAATTTCGGAAAGGTAGTTTTTTTTTTTTTAACCATTATTTGTAAAGTTTATGTATAATTTTGACGGGTCTGTAAATATCACCCAGGAATTAATCACAACTAACAATATTGATGTACCTCGTCGAGGTAGTCATGATTAAGCTCCGGTTGTTTTTTGGTATACTAGAAAGTCATAATTAGAGAGCGGATTTGAAATAGCGATTACAATTTTTTTTTATGTTAGAGAGGCCAGACAAACGAACTAGTGGGTCACCTGATGTTAAATGAACACCACAATTACAATTTTAATATGGATATTACTAGTGCGATTGGTTAAATAGATAGATAGATTTATTTATTAGATATCACGTTATTTATTGGTCTTACAGTTATCTTATTACTTACTTACTTACCGCAATGCAATCTTATAGATAATTAAATTCAATAAATGTTATTCTTGCAACAAACTATAATTTAAAAATAAAAACCTAGTACTTGTACTATAGTCTTATCCATATTAAACTTGTAATCGCTACTTGAAATCCGCTCTCTAGTCATAATGTTGAACAATATAAATTCGAATTACGATTTCTGCAGGTCCGAAATAACAAAAAACGCAAAGATGTCATGTTTAAAATATCTACATAATACGCGTTTTCCTAGATATTAATCCTATGGGTCTAAATCCCAGAACCGCCACGCCACATATACCTAACTTATTTTCTGAAGGTTTGAAACCTGCGGTTTTGTGTAGTGCTAGTATGTACTTTGAACGCCTGCATACGGTTACCTATCATATCCTCGAAAAACTCGGTTCCGAATATTAAAATTCCGGAAACGAAACGCCTTTTTTTCATTTTCCAAATTATTATTTGTCCGAAGTTTTATTTACCATAATTTTCTTTTCCCAGATGTTTTAAAATCCGTATTTAGGGTTCCGTACCTCAAAAGGAAAAAACGGAACCCTTATAGGATCACGTTGTTGTCCGTCCGTCCGTCCGTCCGTCCGTCCGTCCGTCCGTCCGTCTGTCTGTCAAAACCCTTTTTCTCAGGAACGCGTGGAGGTATCAAGCTGAAATTTATATCAAATACTCAGGTCTACTGTCCCTTGGAGATTGTGAAAAAATCAAACTTCTAAGCCAACGCAATCAAAAGATACAGCCGTTTGTGCCGCAAATTTCCGCATATTTTCGAAACTCGCAAGGGAATCAAAACCTACAGGGTACTTCCCATGAACTCAGAATCTTGAAATTTGGTACGAAGCAAGGTCTTATAGCACAGATAAAGGAAAATTTGCGAAAAGCATGAACTTTTTTGTCTGTCTGTCTATATCAGTAACCAATCTATAATTTTCGACACTCGCAAGGGAATCAAAACCTACAGGATACTTACCGTGAACTCAGAATCTTGAAATTTGGTACGAAGCAAGGTCTTATAGCACAGATAAAGGAAAAATTGCGAAAACCATATTTTTTTTTGTCTGTCTGTCTATATCAGTAACCAATCTACAATGATCCCACACTGCGCACATTTTGCTTAGGAGCAGAGGTCTGCTAAGACTGGATTGTCATAGATACATATAAATTTATACGGAACCCTCGGTGCGCGAGTCCGACTCGCACTTGGCCGGTTTTTTTTATTTGACAAATGATTCAAAATCCAACTGCATGAAATTCGGTAAGCGAAATATATATTTATTCCGCAAAAACATTATCCCGCAAAGGTCAGGGGTACAAAAGGCGACCATACAATTATGTGTGGAGCGTAATATTCATTTTCTTGTTTAATGTTTCCCAAATATTTTATTAAATTTACTATGTGGGTAAGGTGTTTTCTAGGTGATTATAAAAAAAAATAACGCCAAAGGCTAATGCGCTTCGCTCCGCTACGCTCCCGCATTAGCCTTTGAACCTAATCTATCCGAGTCGCTTCCAATCGGTACCGTCTTGCTCGATCGCTTCGCTCGCTCGCTGAAAATTAAGCAATGTTGTCTTACTCTAATGTTAGGTTAGGTAGGTTATAAAAACATACTTTCGGCTTTTCGTAACATTTAGATTATGAAAAGATGGATATTGTTATTAGGGATTTTGAAATTGTTGGCAAATAACACTGTGATTAAATGAATCTGTGGCATTGTGAAGTTATGGAAAAACAAAACATATGGATTTTAAAAAGTCAATGAACCGATTTCGGATAAATTAAATTCGAGTAAAGGAGTTTCTAAACATTGATAGGTTACCCCTGCATACCTGCTAAGTTATGTCTTACGGCTCTGGAAATTTACTAGGAAGCTACTTACAGCATTATCCACCATACCTAGTTAGATCCGTTTTTACCACCAAAAACATCTAAACTTTTTAAATAAATTTGATAATTTCTTCGAAATACTAAAGACCATTTCGATATCTAAAAACATACATACAATACATACATACAAACAAATATTATCAGTTTAGTACTATATGATTATATAATGACTTTTTTTCAATTAGATTTAGTATTTTGGATTATCAGAGTAAGAGTTATGAAATAATATTTTGCAAATCTATTTCTAAGGATCTAAATTAGACACAATAAAGTTTTTGGAAAACAAGGAGATCCTCATTTTGACATTTGCCTTTGCTAGAAACAGTAAGTTTACTTAATCATTCAAAAGCAATAACATTTTAGCTTTGCTTTAAAAGATTGACATTTAAGTAAAAACACACAGACCGTGTAATTCGTTTCCCGCGATCTCAATCTCACGAGCCGCACTATGAAAAACTGGCAGCTATCAAAACATTTCCGAAACAGCAACTGTACGAAACGATACGCTTTCAGCGTAGTTGTATCCTTAAACCATTTTAAAGAAATTGTAACGTAACATGGTGAGAAAAAGAGTGGTTTTCAAATCAATGGTCAGAACGTTAAGGAAAAGTCAGAAGTTCACACCCCGCAGTTGAGCTAGCATTTAGATAACCATCGCCAACTAAACGATTTAACAACACGAACGCTTTTACTACTGCTAGCGGTCAACAATAAATTTATATCTGCAGCACAATAATTATAGTTTTTTTTATTGTAATTCTACAACTGTAAACACTTTTCTCTTCTAATTATCTTATTTACTCGTTGAGTGTTAAGCGATTTAATATTATTTCTTTATTGGTCACCGTTATTTTTCTGTTGTATTTGTATACAAAACAAAGTCAAATGAATTTAACAATGTAAGCAAAGACACTTGGTTAATAACGGTATTTTAATTCTAGTATATTTAAGAATGAAGACATACTATCAAAGGATGATGGGCAGATTTGTATGTACGATGTTGTACGTATTTGTACGACGAGCCATAATATTGGAAAGTTTTTTTCCTAATGTACAACTTTTTGTATAGCGAGAAATCTCGAATCACTGTGTAAAAAAAGTTATGGCAAGATAATAAAAAACATTATTAAAACGCATAAAAAAACAAAATCATGTCATGACACAAAATTTACGAAACTTCCATAATTTGTAAAGCGATTCAAGAACTTAGGATCGAAAAACGAACCTAACCAAGTTAAACATGCTTTAGGCTGCCTTCCACCTAGGGCTTGCAATCCGGATAACCGGATATCCATATTATCCGGTTATCCGGACATTTTCAAATCCGGATAGGAGGCACTTCATTATCCGGATAATTTGGATAATTCGAATATCAGTTAATAATGCACACGTGTGGTGTAAAGTATGCACATTCAAACATTTTTTATGTGTATTAATTAGGTGGGTTTACATACAACAATACTAAAGTTCATTCTTACTACAATACGTATACGTTTACTTTTAGTTTACCACTGACAGATTGCTTGCCTTCATTTAATTTCCAACTTTAACACCATACAAATAAAGTAGCTATTACAAAATCTGCAAACGTGGGTAACAGGTGGTAACAGTATTCTAAAATTGGCTTTATTTGTAGGTCGTTAAAGTTGAATATGAAATGAAGGCAAACCATCTGTCAGTGGTAAACTTTATGTAATTTTACTGTATACTGTTTGATTTAGTGGTGGTGATGAATTTTTGGTAAATGTGTTAAATTTAGAGTCATTGATTACATGTAAGGAAAATCTCATAACTGTAAGTACCTAACGTATTTTTATTGTTTTCGATTCATACATTTGTTGTCGATTATTTGATTTGTATGTAAACTAATAAGGATCTCATTCTGGTTAATATTTTAAAAAACTATACCCATTGAACCAATACCAACCAATAGAGAAGCATAGAGAAGCAAGCAAGCAAGAAATCTTGGGCTAACTATGGACGGCGAGCTACGCTTCGAGAGCCATATTGTTCAGTTAGTTAGCAGCTGCTTCTATCGCCTTCGGATTCTTTACAATATTCGTGATTACCTCAGTGTGGATTTGCGTGTCCGATTGTGTGAATCACTCGTATTGTCTAGGATGAACTATTGTGACGTCGTTTATGATGGTTGCTTACTTGGTCGTTCTGGGAGATTGCTCCAACGAGTTCAAAACGCATGTGCTCGTTTTTGCTTCAAAGTCCCTCCTCGGTCCCATGTCACTCCGTACTTGAACGCTGCTGATCTGCTTAAGATGCACAATCGCAGGCGCTTGCACCTTGCAACCCTTTTGTTCGGTGTAGTGCGATACAAGACGCCTTCCTACCGTTTTAAAAAAATGTCATGGTTGAAAAGTTTGCGCAGACTTAAGGCTATTGTGCCGCCGCACCGGACGGCGGCGTTTCGAGGGAGTTTTAGGTTTGCGGCGTCTAAGTGCTGGAATGACATCCCCCCTCCCATCCTAAGTGTGACTAGCAGGTACACCTTTGGGCGAAAGCTTAAAGGCTATTTGTTGTCATTGCAAAATCCTTAATTTCCTCTCCTTTCCAGCACTATTTCACAAAACTTCTTTGATTTTTATTGTCTTGGTTATTTCATTTTTCGTTTTAGTCCGCGCAGGGTTGTATACTTGGCAAGTGAGATATACTAATTATGTTCAAGAAATTTTGTTATTATTATTTGCTTTTACAATTAACAAATTATTTATTTACGCATGTACCTAGTCTTATGTATGTAGCTATTAGTGTGCAGTTTATTTATTTATTTATCTATCTAAACAGCGATCCGGGTGTCACCAACGGTACTGGCTGAAAATCAGCGCTGGGGTGCTTTAAACGCCTCAGCATTATGCTGAGCCAGTGTCCGATTTGCAACCGCAATGACACATTCTATCTTTAGCTTTAGTATTGCCTTTTTGTTTTGTAAAATATTGTGTCTTGTGATGTTGTAAATAAATGTATTTTCTTTCTTTCTTTCTTTCTTTCATTGACATTGAAAAGCCCCTGGAGGGAGAAGACGGTTTTACGACTAAGCTCCTGAGATCTGGTGGTAAACCTATAATGAAGGAGCTCCAGAACATTTTTGATACTGTTATTTTTGATGGGAGAACTCCAGAGGCGTGGGTGGAGTAAGAAGGTTGTCGTGTTGTTTTTCAAAAAGGGTGATAAAACTCTTTTGAAAAACTATCGACCGATCTCACTCACTTCACTCTTCACTCTTACTTAAGCCACGTCTATAAGCTGTTTTCAAAATTCATCACGAACCGGCTTGCGCGAAGGCTCGACGAGTTCCAGCCGCGAACAGGCCGGGTTTCGATCGGGATACGGCACCATAGACCACATCCATACAGCGCGGCAGATTATACAGAAGACCGAAGAGTATAATCGGCCCCTATGCTTAGCGTTTGTGGACTATGAAAAGGCTTTTGACTCGATCGAAATCTGGTCTGTTCTGGAATCTTTGCCGCGATACCAAGTCGATTGGCGATACATCCAAGTGTTGAGAGCTCTTTACAACAACGCTACTGTGGCCGTCCAAGTCCAGAACCGGCAGTCTGAACCTATCCCCTTGCATCGTGGTGTGAGACAAGGGGACGTTATATCCCCCAAATTGTTCACAAATGCATTGAAGGATATGTTCAAGACGCTGGACTGGAAGGGGCGCGGCATTAACATAAATGGCGAGTACCTCTCACACTTGCGATTTGCCGATGATATCGTCATCGTGGCGGAAACGCTGCAAGATTTGCAACATTATGTTGAATGGCCTAGCTGATTCTTCTCAACGCGTGGGTCTTCGGATGAACCTGGATAAAACCAAGGTTATGGTTCAATGAACATGTACATCCGGAACCAATTTCAGTTCAAGGCAATATTCTCGAGGTGGTTAAGAAGTATGTTTACCTCGTGCAAACTATGCAGTTAGGTAAAAACAACTTCGAAAAAGAGACCAACAGAAGAATACAGCTGGGATGGGCAGCTAGGTATGGGAAACTGCGTCAAGTCTTCACATCGCCAATTGCACAGAGTCTAAAGACGAAAGTCTTCAATCAGTGCGTCCTACCCGTCATGACATACGGTGCCGAAACATGGACACTCACTTTAGGGCTGGTCCACAAATTTAAAGTTGCTCAACGTGCTATGGAAAGGGCTATGCTCGGAGTTTCTCTGAAAGATCGAATTCGTAACGAAGTGATCCGACAGAGAACCAAAGTTGTCGACATAGCCCAGCGCATTACCACGCTGAAGTGGCAATGGGCCGGCCATATAACCCGAAGAACTGATAACCGTTGGGGAAGACGAGTTCTTGAGTGGAGACCACGGATCGGCAAACGTAGCGTGGGACGTCCTCAGACTCGGTGGAGCGATGATCTTCGCAAGGCGGCTGGCAACAGCTGGATGAGAGTGGCTGAGGATCGTGCTCAGTGGCGTGCCATGGGAGAGGCCATGTCCAGCAGGGGGATGAACATAGGCTGATGATGATGATGATCATTGTATACATATTTTTTAAATTAACTTCACTCATTAAAGTGACAAATAATTATTTTTAAGTCCTTATCAGACAATTTTGGTTAAATTGATCAAAAACACTCATCGTTAAGTTGATTAAACAATTTATAAATTATTATTAGCGTTTTTTTTAATATTTGGAAAATTATTCAAATTATCCGAAAAAACCGGATATCCGGATACAGAGATTAGAAATATCCGAAATATCCGGATAGTAAAAAGTTACCGGATAGTGCAAGCCCTAGTTCCACCAGAGATGTGCGAGGATGCGTTGCGAGGGATGTGTCTGTCATGAACCAATAGAAACACTTCATTCACTTAGGACCTTTTAAATGAAGTGTTTCTAATTTCTATTGGTTCATGACAGACACATCCCTCGCAACGCATCCTCGCACAGCTCCGGTGGATACGCAGCCTTAGGACTTTTAAATGTGTATGCGCAAAAATAAATAGGATTAACGAGTTGTATGCTACTCAACATTATGCGATACGACAGGCACCTATCCAGTGACATATTGCTTGTTCTTATTGGTCATATAGGCCAATTAGCCCATCCTCGTTTGTAAACTTTTTTTTGTCTTCCTTTCTATATGCACCCACTATAAATATGTGTAAATAAATATCCACTCTTACTGCGTTAATATACATCAACTGTGTACCAAGTATATGTATATCAAATATTCCTTTTAACTCAGCACGGTATCAGGATAATTACAAAATTAAATTTCAGCTGTCGAGTAGACCAACAAAAGTTCAACTCGTATTCTCATAATCATTTCAACAAAGTTTTAATTGTTCAAAAGAAATAGTAAACAGACAAGAGGAGGCGCCTTAATTGAAAACGTGTGATATTAAGTTGGTTACATTTATGTTACTTAAAATGATTAACTGTTTCTGCTAAACGTGCTTCTCGTAATAATAGCGACATGATAGAGATAATGTTAAGTAGGTATCTACACGATAATTTATAGATTCGAGAAATCAGAAGAAAGCAATGGCTGGTGTTTTTATGGCCAGTTTCGTTGAACGAGATCTAAACAAGCTCTGCAAGGGGCGATAAAAAACTTAGTACAAAACTTTCCGTTGTTTCACAAGATGCCTTAAAAATACAGCGTATAAAAGGAAGTCTTCTCGATTAACAACACAAAGCGAATGCCACACAATAAAGCCGAGATATTAGCATTTTTCTGTGGCGGCAGTTTAGCTTATTTCATTCCAAACAAGCCGAGGCGACGGCGATATTACCTCGACTATGCTAACAATTCCCTTACAATATGACAATATGAAGGAACTCGCATTTGGATTGAACGTGTATTGGTGCAAGATTAGTTTGATAAGGAATTTAGTTCACGAGTGATTATGTAAAAGAAGTTATAGATAATATTTTATGAACTACAAACTATATATATATTTATTTATTTATTTGAGAGAGAGAGAGAGAGAGATTACGTTTTTGGGTGTCCTGATCACTGGTGACATGAATTTAGTAGCAAGCAGGCTCTTGCAATGTTTCTGTTTTAATTGGGATGCACCAAAAAAAATAACCTATAGTTTTTATGTTTTTTTTTGGAAAGAATAGAATATTTTAAGATACCATTTTCATCGATTTTGAATTTGGTTGAGTATTAAATTTTTTATATTTTTTTAAGAAATACCTACGCTGGATGACGTCACAGTGAGAGAGCCACGTTCCATTGTCTAGAAAAATTCAGGTCGTACATAACATAATCTGTGGCACTACTGGGGGGGCTACCACGAATTTCCTTAAACGAACTTTGTATCGGACCGACCCGCTCACTCTCGTATTAAATCCTATTAGCGTGTGCTGGACGGCACGAAACGGAGTTCGCATTTTGCACTTCGTGGTAGGCCTCTCATTTGTCTTGTCACTGTCAATAATACAAGCACGGCTTAGGGTCCTAAATGAACCATGACCAATATTTTATTTATTTCTCTTCTTTTAGCTTCGATTATTCCTGTTTGTTTAATGGTGTGATACTAAATAGTTATTTTTTATTAAATTCTGATATTTAAATTCTTTTAAGTATAATTAGTATAATTACTTGTGACGTAGTAATTTAATAATTAAATTTGTAAAAATACATTGGAAATACTCGTATACATTTCGGTCTTTACGATAAATGACAACTGTTTAAAACCAGGTGCGCATCATGTGATTAAACTTCTATCTTTGTCACTCTTTGCTATTATAAGCAGGACAGCAACATTTTAAACTGTCAATTTGCTTTAGAGTGTAGACCTGCTTTATATCTGCCTTTGTGACGATTCGGTGCAGGGGTCAAATGAAGGTCATTACTTACATTTTGTTTATTTAATTCAGTTTATCATATTTTTGGAATCTGATTTCTGAAAACGTTTCACAAAGCCTATTTCTCCAAACGGTTTTCGATTTATTATACGTTATCAAAAATTGGTACATCCCACGATTACTGAAAGCACAATACTATGGCAAGTTTTGATTGATATCTATTACAACAACTATTTAACATGATTTTATATTTCAAACGATACAGTTACCTTACTTCTTCTCGAGACGTCCCGAATACCTACTTGAATTCAAGTCAGGAGGACTCTTTGCAGCCTTAACCACTGTTCTATCGCGCCTTGCTTCTATACCGGATCGGTGGTACCCCAGGATGACTTTAGTTTTTTTTTATTAGGTACCTACTACTTTATATTCGCGGCTTTGCCCCCGCTAAAGATTTAAAATAGGGTAGTTTGCTGTGCCGTGCGAATTATCAAAAACATTTCTTAATTCACACCTCTATGATGCTTAAAGTACTGTCAAGATATCCCAAGCACCAGTGGTTTAGGCTGTGCGTTATCTTTCATTCAGTTTCAGTACTCCATTTCAGGAAAACTTTGCTAAGTACATATATGAATATTGTAAAAATCTAATATTGAAAATAGAATAATTATACTAGCGACAGAAATAAAAAAACAATAAGTGATAAGAGTTATATATACGTATACAAGGAATGTTAAAATAACCTACCAGGCTACAGGGCTACGCCGTAGCGGGAGGAGCACGTTCGTAGCCGCGTTGCCGTAGACCCGCGTATGAGCTACGGCCGCCATTGTTATTGCACGTGAACTTAATTATGCTTACCTCTTCTGTTATTACGAACATGTTTCTGTAATATAATGTTTAATTTAAAAATATTACTTTTGGAATTTTGTGTAGGTACCTTATTTACCTAATTGGTTGGATCAGAAATTTAAAGATGAAATAATTGAATACACACAATAAGCGCTGGTAAAGTTCAAGGAAAATCTTTCACTTGTTTTTTTTTATGGTATAGGGGGCAAACGAGCAAACGGATTGCCTGATGGTAAACGATTACCGTCGCCCATGGGTGGCGATACCAAAAGAGTCGCAAGTGCGTTGCCGGCCTTTTAGGTAGGAGTACGCTCTTTTTTTGAAAGCTTGAAGGTCATGTCGGTCCGGGAATACTGCAGCAGGTATTTCTTTCCAGAGCTTTGCTGTGCGAAGCTGGAAATTTCTGAAAAAACACAGAGTAGAAAACTGCCAACCATCCACATGGTGAGGATGGATTGTGAAGAACATTCCAAATTTATTTGTGCTTTTGTATAGAATTATTGCAACCGATGTTTTCCCCTACATTTTCTAAATTAGGAATAAATGGTAAGGGCAATATTGTTACCATTATTACACATATTTTATAGAAGACCCTAATGACATGATATTGTCGACAGACCGGCTGGTGGAAGGCGAGCACATTGTGAAGCACAGCACGTCCTCCGTGGACACGGCCGCGTGGTGAGCGACGACCTTTATCACTACTCCTGTTTACTCTTCCCATATTATACCCGGTCACGTTTTATGGACACTCGCCTGCTATTTATAAGCGTCCAACTTTTCCAGGGATTCTTTATTACATGTTTTAGTTGTTTATTATAAAGGTGGACCAAAAATCTAAATCTCTTGAGCAGTCAACAATAAAACCGCTTACGCTTCATTTATCCAGATGTTTTTACCAGTAAACCAAATATACCTATAGAAGATAAATTGATTAACCAAATATTAGATGACTTGTTCATGAAAAGTAGTTAAGTCAAATCTTGAGCTTCAATTTAACATAAGTTATGTACTTTGTGTAAACTATTCACAGTTTAATTTAAAAAAAAAATCCGAACACTGTTGTAGCGGAGAAAACAAAGAAATAGAGTTTTATATTTGTTTATGATGTTGCTTGTTCTTATAAATAGATTTAAGGATTATTTGCAGAACTTGGCACCCATTTAAATCTCAATCCTTTTGTTGGTGAAGTCCACAACTAAGTATATTTTTAGTATTGACCTTGGCTAACATTTCCCAAATTCATGTTTATTGCGAAATAAAATTTACTTGACTAAGTAAATGTAAAAAAGCGTAAATAAAGTCATACCATACCCATTGTCAGGTCTGTTACATAGTAGATTTGATAAAGACTATATTATACCGTAGAGTTGATCTAGTAAACGCGTGTTATGTACCAATTAATGAAATTCGTCACTCTGATCATGTACGTATCTTGTAGACGACTTGTTCCCAATGTATCAAAGTTATACTCGGACGACATAATTATCTGTAGGACCTAAGGGAAGGTAAATTTGTTCCTAATTTTCATATTCATGTGAGAAATGTCCTCGAGCATAAATACCTACAATTAAATGTATCTAAGTAAGGGAATAAATTAATGTATACAGATGAAAATAAAAGTTCAATTTGCCCTGAAACCGCTGCCTGTAACTGAAGTACGTACCTACATATATCTGACAGTCTACCCAACTACGCAAACAAAAATAAAAAGTATTGTTAAAATAATACAGGTTTATTGCACGATGTGATACATTACGGTTCGGATACGCTAAAGTAAATAAAGACACGTCAGTTACATGAAGTACCTAATCGAATAAAATATCAATCTTAGTAAGTTGGGGACCGACAAAAACAACCGCGATCGTCTAGACAAAAGAAAAATAAACAATATGTGGGAATAAACCTGAATGAGTCAGTTATCGTGCCATTCGTGCCCATCAGAAATATCAAAAATATTTTGAATTAACACTAAAAGTCTCAGATCCTCAACATCGCTTCTGCTAGTTTATTCTGCGACGCTACGACTAAAATATTAAATCGTATTCATTGTAAGTACTGATACGTCAATTAAGTAAAATACCATTAATAAATGATTTTGCCCCGTAGTCGATATTTTGTATACCTACTCAACATTTTATTTTTCTTTAATTAGTTTGTGTTCTAATTCGAACATCAGATTTATTAAAACATCATTAATTATTTTGAAGTTCACTTACTTTATCATAAAATTAAACAGTCAAATTGTGAACTTTCATAAATTTATTGTGAGTCAGTCAAACGATTGGAGCCGTAAGGCGCGCACAATTTATGCTGCCTCATCAATATTCCTTAAAACCTCTCCGAGATACTAAATGCTGTGGCCATTCACTACAATGAAGACGGTAAGTTTCCATATAACATTACAGATTTTTCGTATAATTACTATTTAGTTAATAAATAAAGTTTTAAGTAATTAGGATGGGTGGGTACCAGTGGGTAGTGTCAATCAAGCTCATCGAATTTTTAATCAGACAGCCAGTAAATAGTCTGTCAACGTGAACCGATCGAGTTGTCAAAAACTTAAACTAGGACAAATTCAATTAGGAGCGTGGATATGACCAGCACTAGGTAGGTAAATATACAAGTCCTTGCTACAGATTAATGACGTGTTTTGCGTCACAGATACGTATTATATATGGTGTCCAGAACTCAACGATAATCTGATACCTATCTAATACTAGCTTTTGCCCGCGACTTCGTCCGTGTACTAATAAAATGTATGGCCAACTCCCGATCTCTATCCCGTGGGAAATTCCATAAGTCCCATGTACCTACCTCTATGACACTCACGGTATATCTGTGCCTAATTTCAAGTATTTAGCTTCAGTAGTTTGGCCTGTACGTTGATATATCAGTCAGTCAGGACTTTGACTACGTATAGATGAATATTTTGTTAACATTGACATTTTAATCGTAACATCTTTTTAATGGAATGTCCGATTTCAATAATTCAAAAGTAATCTACAGGTATTGAAATAGTCTTGAATACGAAATAATTTATTTGGATAAGCATTTATTTATTTACTAGCTTTTGCCCGCGGCTTCGCTCGCGTGTACTATGAGTATTACAAAGAACCAAGATATCAAGCAAGCAAGCATACAGGCAAGCAAGCAAGCAGGTCCACAATTGACCGAGAAATCGGTGAACATACCTACATAAAAAAAAGTGGAATGCATAACCTCCTCCTTTTTTAGAAGTCGGTTAAAGAGCCCTTTGCGGCCTACTTACAGTATAAACTTATGAATTTTGAAATTTTAGCTTTCTACAACCAGTAAAACGCAAAATCCCGTTTTTTCCCGTACCCGTAAGAATTTCGGGTAATGTTTTCTTAATGCTCCCTTACACTCCCCAAGGAACCCACTTGCCAAATTTCAGCTTTCTATGACCAGTAAAACGAAAAAGCCCGTTTTACCCGTTCCCGTGGGAATTTTGGAAAGTCCTCTCTCAATCCAGCTCTACACTCCCCAAGGAACCCACTTGCCAAATTTCAGCTTTCTATGACCAGTAAAACGAAAAATCCCGTTTTTCCCGTTCCCGTGGGAATTTTGGAAGGTCCTCTCTCAATGCTCCTCGACACTCCCCAAACAACCTACATGCCGAATTTCAGCTTTCTACGACCAGTAAAACGAAAAATCCCGTTTTTTCCCGTTCCCGTTAGAATTTGGGAAAGTGCTCTCTCAATGCTCCTCTACACTCTCCAAGCAACCTACATGCCGAATTTCAGCTTTCTACGACCAGTAAAACGAAATATCCCGTTTTTTCCCGTTCCCGTTAGAATTTGGGAAAGTCCTCTCTCAATGCTCCTCTACACTCTCCAAGCAACCTACATGCCGAATTTCAGCTTTCTACGACCAGTAAAACGAAATATCCCGTTTTTTCCCGTTCCCGTTAGAATTTGGGAAAGTCCTCTCTCAATCCAGCTCCACACTCCCCAAGCAACCTACATGCCGAATTTCAGCTTTCTACGACCAGTAAAACGAAAAATCCCGTTTTTTCCTTATCCCGTGGGAATTTCCGAAAATCCTTAAAACTGTTTTTTACTATTATAATTACCTACTTCTATGCCAAATTTGAAGAGTCTAGTAATTATAGTTCATAGGATCCCGTTGAACTGAATATATAAATCCCGTTTTTTCCTTATCCCTTATTTTGTGTTACGTTATTAAAGTTTTAACACGGATCCCTGATTTTTTCTAGTAATAAATATAGCCTATGTTACTCAGGGATAATGTAGCACACTAATGGTGAAATAATTATTTAAATCGGACCAGTACTTTTTGAGTTTATTCGTTACTAAAATACAAATCTTTTATCTTTATAATATTAGTGTAGACTAAAAATAATATGTTATGTGACTCTATTATCGCTTAACTAAATGACATACAATTATTTTCTTATTTTTCCAGAGCTGCTATAACTTGGCCTCGCATCCGGTATCAGGTTGTCGTTGAGTTTTGAGACACTCTATATAACAACTAATTGGCAATTATCTTAATACCATTGAACCGGAAAAGTCCATGGTATCTTGTACATAATGCGTAAAGATCTCGATGCAGCATTATGTATTATGATTTATGTCTTTTATTTCTATTATCGTCCGTGTTCTTCAACATATACATATTTCATTGTGAATTTTCATGACGATTTATCAAAACAAAGACCAAACGGGCGTGAGTTTATTACGATCACAAATTAATGATAACAGAAACGGAAAATGCTATTCATCTTCGTTTATCTTGGTAATGAATTTATCTCTCACGACACCTACCTACCCAAATTAAATGAGTTCCCTCAAACACGTAACCTTACGTTACTTGTGCCGGAGCCTGTTAATTGCGGTTGATATATTTTAGGGCGGTTACAGATTGTGCATCTTTCGCGGGTCGTTTTTTTTGCACGCTCTTAAGTTCGGGTAAACTTTTTTACTGTGACGTATGTCCATAAATCAAACGCGCTTAGAACTTCGTATACGTCTAAATTCTGGAAAACGCGCGTGTAAAAAAAATACCTACTAATTCGTTTTGGGAGTAATGAGCGTATTTTATATACTCAGGTAGGTAGATAGGTAATTAAGGTACCCACGTTACAAAAATTTGACACGCTATCGTTAAATTGCTATTCGATCGAAGAATTCTATTGATACTCAAACATAAACCTTTGAAGTAAATAGGTATAAAACAAAATATGCGAAAGTTAGAGAGCAACATAATGTAGAAGTTAGTAGTTTTCTCGTTTGTACAAAATAAATAAAAAATCTAAAAGAAGTCGTGATAATCTCGTGGTTTGACCTATGGTCTCTTAAGCAGAGGGTCGTGAGTTCGAGCCTGAGCAGGCACCGGTGATTTTTTTCGGAATTATGTGCGAAATTACATTTGGAATTTACAATGAGCTTTACGGTGAAGCTAAACATCGAGAGAACACCTGTACACACCAGCGAAGAAATTTAATGGTGTATGTGAAGTTCCCAATCCGCACTTGGTCCGAGTGGGAACTACGGCCCAGGCTATCTCATCCTGAGAAGAAACCTGTGCCCTGCAGTGGGACGTATGTACCTACATATACAATGTATGTATAGGCTGCCATGAAGATTTAAGATCTGATGTTATCGATCGAGCTACCACGACCACGCCATAGCCAACGCCCATGGCACGTATACAGTTCGTTCAGTTGTTCCTTAAATTTGTACATTTTCAACAGCACGAGTATGGCACAGCAAGAGTACACAAATCTCAATCTTATAGATAAAAATAGCCATAGTTATTTGCCAAAAACATAAAAAAGACATACGACGCATGCATCCTGGTGGGATCTAGACACAAGTCTTTTTTAATAGTTCCAACTTAAATTATTAAATAGAGATCTTAAAAAATATATATTTGAAGTATTTATAAATGAATTCGTTAAAATAGTTACTATTTGTAATCAGTCCTTGTATAATTTAAATTGCACCAACTTCTGTTCCATTTTACATTTTCCGTGGTTGAGATAAAGTTATGTAGATATTTAGATAAAATACGAGACATAATATGCATGTAACCTTAAAAATATTTATCAATGAATATCTATTTGATCTAAAACCTAACTTGTATAAACCGAAATCCAATGCAAGAAGTTTACCTATACTCTATCTTACGAATAATATTATTCGTAGACTCTACCCAGCGTCAATCTTTGAAAAACTTATTCAAGATATCAAGTATTTCAAAATTCAGCTCCCTACTCGCATGTTCCCAGTTATAATATCCTACGTTTGATCGTGAACAATGTCATGGCTTCCTGCATAAATATTAATTTTACTTGACTTGGTGCGGGTCGTTTAGGAGATTTATATATACAATCTGTTCATATTATAGTTTACTCGAAAATGGTTATGTAAAATACTAACAGTATAGTTGCCAACGTAGTGATCTTTTAATTGTTGTTAATTTCTCACTGTATTGTCTTGGCATGTGACAGCCTTTACCACATGCGATTGGTGTGGCGCGCGATTGGTGCGGCAGAGGAGGGCACGGTCGGCGGCGGATTGCGGCTGCTGGAGGCGGCGTGCGCCACCGCGCTACACTACGCAGACCTGGTGCACGGCGCGCTGGCTGACCAGGGCTACTACGAAAACCACGGTGAGTGTGCCTTCGCAGCACCAACGTTCGGCCGCGGCGCTGGAGGCGTAACACTGCACTACGCAGACCTAGTGCACGGCGCGCTGGTTGACCAGGGTTACTACGAAAACCATGGTGAGCGCGCCATCGTTGCTGCACGCGTGGCTGCGAAACTAGAGGTGGTGTGCGCCACCGCGCTGCACTACGCAGACCTGCAGGCTTATTGTCTAACGTTTCTAACGCTTGCCTTCGCAATCACTATTTTCTTTCTGTCAAACGGTATAAAATGATGACAGAAAGAGACGGTGAAAGCGAAGGCAAGCGCCAGAAGCGTTAGACAATTGGCCTCTGGTGCACGATGCACTAGGCGACCAGGGCTACTCAATAGACGCGCAGCCGCAGCGCTGGAGGCGGTGTGTGCCACGCCACCACGCTGCATTACGCAGATCTGGTGCGCGGCGCGCTGGCCGATTAGTGGTAGGTACTATGATAAACACGGTAAGCGCGCCGTCATAAAACCACTATATAAATCTGGTGCACGGCACGCTGGCCAACCAGGGCTACTACAACGGTTACGAAGTAGAAGTGGCGTGCATGGATAAATGTGAAGAAAATTTCCGTATCTAATTTCCTTATAATTTTCAGTCGAAAATTTATGAATGGCTACCTTAACAATTTTATTGTGGTGGATATTTAGAAATGTAGTCTGGTCTACTTTACTGAATGGAAGTCAAAAGAACGAATTTAAATTCGCCGCAGAATTACGCTCCGGACGACTTGTTTTACATTTTAAAAAGTCTTATGGAACTTAAAGCGGCTTAGTCATTTGAATAAACCTCAAGATTATTCTCTAACGAAGCGAAGGATTACAAGCTAACAAATTTGTATGCAGGTCAAAACAAGACAACGGAGGAGATATGCACGATTGTCAACAACTTGGAGTACGTGCGCCGCTCGTTAGCGGAGTACGACGACGAACACATGTAAGTGCAACTCAATGGGGCGGGGGCACGCGCACAGGCGGCGGCGGCAGCGGGATGGCGCTGCACTTACACGGGCCACGAAGTTCGCTCGTAAACCTTGATTACAAACTCACAGTTTCAGATCTTTCCAAGCCACTTAATCAGTAGGAAATGATAGAAACTGATCAGTAGGAAGTGCATAAGTACAGAAACATACATATTTTGAGTTATTTCTGTAGTACCCCATTAAATATTTTTTTGATATATATACAGTCAAGGTACGATAATCTTCGTCAGTTATTAAAATTCTTCCTTTATCGAGTCATATACTCTTAATACCCTACCTGTTACGTTTGAAATAAAATTATAATATAACCGGACTGATAATAGCCATGGTGCAAGCAAACGTCAACTTTAGGGTGACGAACCTTTTCTTACCTCGACTGTATATTTTACTTCCTTTTTTTTTGTAGTAATTTTCATGGTTTATATGGAGTTGCTTAATTTTTTCTGTCTGAAAGATTGGTATTGTTTGAAAGAGACGAGTCTAGCATAGCATGCAGGTTCAAGGTTGCTTGAATAAAACACATAAAAAGTATGCTTAAAATAATAAAAATTTGAAAATAACATTAAAATCTAGATTATGAGAACATTTCATTTAACGGTCCTTTGTAATTAAAAACAACACTTGCCCCTCAATTTGAGATTAAAGAGTTATAATAGGAGAAAGTATGTACTGTTTATGGTTTTAAAAGAAAATAGAAAATCACTAGTCGATAAATAAGTTTGTAATTTGGACTGAGCGAGTGTGTGGCACGAATACGAAATAATCTGAACTCCTGATTTTCTTATATACCTACTCTAAACGCAAACGACATTAACTGTAACAGAGGCATAACATTTGTATGTCCTTTCGTGTTACAATTGAGACGTCCATTCGAATAATTAAAGTAATTTTTACAATGTCAGGCACAAACAGCTTTTCAGAATTGTAAATGCATCTACCAATTAGACCAGCACTCAATTAGCACACCTCCCTTTTTCCTATGCTCTGACGCTTAACCTGTCGACTCCCTGTGCGGGAAATGATCTACTTCAACCACTCACTTATGCGTCCCGCCCGGGACATAATAGCTCTTACTAACACCCGATAAAGTTTGCTCGATTGCACCAAGCCCTTGTTGCCTCGTGAAACGGGAAGATTGAACACTCAAATGCACTTGCCTTGTTTAGTACCTACTTTCGTACGAAGTATAGAACCAATTTGATGTTGACACATTAGCAGGTGGCGGGTCTTTATGATAAGTAGAATGTGATGTACCAAAAGCTTAACCTCTGTAAATTGAATCGGAAACTTGTCTTATTATTCTATATTATGATTTTTTTGAACGAGTTTGGTAATAAAGTTATAGACAGCGTCGAATATATCTTATATGCAGTTAAAGCACACAAGATACAAAATAGACAATGTATTTTTTCTGCTCGCGTACTACAATGTGCTACTATCGATATCGCTATCGGTAGTCCAATGAGGTGCATTGTGTGATCGCAACTTTGACATTTCATTATGAAATGTTTCACAATGTTCTTTTTCGCACTGCAAATGGCGGAAATTAAAATAAAAATAAAAATAAAAATAAAAAAAGTTCACCGGTTTATTGTCCAATGGCCGACAGCCATTCTATTTTATTTAAGTACTTAATTATTGTTATATCGACTTTATACATTAATTAAAATATGTTTACATAAACAATTATTAAATAATTAATACTTAAATAACGGACATTACGGACAATAACTGAATTTTAAGGTTATTATTAAATATGAATATTTTAACATCATTTAATTTGGCTGTATGACCTAAAGTTCCCGGGTCCATTCTAAGGTTGTGATTACCTAGTGAAAAAAAAAATTTCAAAATAGCGGGAATTTGTTTTGCTTTTGCACGGAGTTCTTGAAAGTTGAAAGAAATAAAAAGAGTTAATCAATATTTAAATGACTTTTTATCTGTGAGAATGTGTGACTTTGGTGAATTAAGTGATGCAGAAATGTTGACGCCGCCAGAAATAAAACAGGCGGCAATGAAAGTGAGCGATGATTTGCTACTTTTAAAATCGAAAAATTCATTATTTAAGAAATGTTTATTTTGAGCTCATAGAAAAAGTAATGTATGCAACTATTCATAATCGGCCATTGAGATACTCATGCGTATCTAACTCGCACTCGTATCTCAATGGCCCTTATTATGATACAGTTGCATAAAATACTATAAGTGCACAGTGACTTTATAAACTATTAGCTGAAACAAAGTGACGTCTATTAAAACCTCAGCCAGCGCTACTTAAGTACTGCTCTATTAAAGCGACATTTTCTTACAAAGTCATAATTACTTGTAAAAAGAGCGAAACTCGTATTTTCTTTCAGAGTTCCAAAACTTGATCTGAACCTGATCTGTTTTCGCCGGTGTCCGATAAAATTGAGCTTTTAATGCTGAAGTATTTGAAGGACTTCATTGCGTAAATACTATAGTCGTGTTACAAATAACCTGTTGTTACCGGTTAAGTATGAAGTATCTTTTTCTATTTATTTTTTTATTTTCTTCAACTTCATTTTTTTATTACTTTTACGGTCATCCCGTGAAACCATATATTTCAAACTAAATACAAACCGAAATATAGATGCACAGAAAAAACCCCAGAAAAAAGACCAATGCTGGGAATCGAACCCAGGTCCTCAGCGTTCCGTGCTGCGTGCTTACCCCTACACCATCACTGGTCTAGAAGTTAGCGACGAATCTTTCCCATACATCGTACACTTCAGTCACATTTAGGCAGTGATAAAGCGCATCTATGTTATGCCCTCTACCGAGAGACTTCAACACTCCTTCGGAGCTACCCGCTCACCTGGACCAAGAGATGGCGCTACTAGGCCAACTTTTACAAGTTAAGTATGAAGTATCTTTTTCTATTTATTTTTTTATTTTCTTCAACTTCATTTTTTTATTACTTTTACGGTCATCCCGTGAAACCATATATTTCAAACTAAATACAAACCGAAATATAGATGCACAGAAAAAACCCCAGAAAAAAGACAAATGCTGGGAATCGAACCCAGGTCCTCAGCGTTCCGTGCTGCGTGCTTACCCCTACACCATCACTGGTCTAGAAGTTAGCGACGAATCTTTCCCATACATCGTACACTTCAGTCTGTTATAATCACATTTAGGCAGTGATAAAGCGCATCTATGTTATGCCCTCTACCGAGAGACTTCAACACTCCTTCGGAGCTACCCGCTCACCTGGACCAAGAGATGGCGCTACTATAGGTAGAGGGCATAACATAGATGCGCTTTATCACTGCCTAAATGTGATTATAACAGACTGAAGTGTACGATGTATGGGAAAGATTCGTCGCTAACTTCTAGACCAGTGATGGTGTAGGGGTAAGCACGCAGCACGGAACGCTGAGGACCAGGGTTCGATTCCCAGCATTTGTCTTTTTTCTGGGGTTTTTTCTGTGCATCTATATTTCGGTTTGTATTTAGTTTGAAATATATGGTTTCACGGGATGACCGTAAAAGTAATAAAAAAATGAAGTTGAAGAAAATAAAAAAATAAATAGAAAAAGATACTTCATACTTAACTTGTAAAAGTTGGCCTAGTAGCGCCATCTCTTGGTCCAGGTGAGCGGGTAGCTCCGAAGGAGTGTTGAAGTCTCTCGGTAGAGGGCATAACATAGATGCGCTTTATCACTGCCTAAATGTGATTATAACAGACTGAAGTGTACGATGTATGGGAAAGATTCGTCGCTAACTTCTAGACCAGTGATGGTGTAGGGGTAAGCACGCAGCACGGAACGCTGAGGACCTGGGTTCGATTCCCAGCATTGGTCTTTTTTCTGGGGTTTTTTCTGTGCATCTATATTTCGGTTTGTATTTAGTTTGAAATATACTGTTGTTACCGATCCAGTACATTCGTTTTGCTTTGTGGAATCAATAACAATCAGACCGATAGTTACGAAATGTAGTTAAAAGGCTTCTAAATGTATTTGAAATCAACACATCTATGCAAGCTTGTGAACGTAATGGAACATTTTGATCTATTGGGTAGACCTAGAATTTACATCAAACACAGCAAAGCATAATCAGTTTCTGCAAAAAATATTGTAATTCACTTTTACTCACATGAGCACACATTTACTTATTAGATGTAAGCATTCAAATCAGTTTTAAAATAATGTGTTTATTTAATTTAATATTTACGCGATTAATCATATTCTAATAAAATTAACAGATAAAACCACTTCGATTCAAAACTGATTCAAGTTAGGGAGGTAAAGTTCAGCTATAGCCGATTATTTTTGTCCTATTATCGCACTAATATTATAAATATAAAAGTTTGTGTGTATGTTTGTTACTCTTTCACGCAAAAACAACGGGGCAGCTTTAGATAGCTACGTCTCGGAAATAAAAATATGTATAGGCGAGGCAGATACCTACATTATACCTATTTCGACATTCTCCTACAGTGACTGTCATATTGCCACTCAAGACGCGTGAAAATTTGCACAGGTTTTATACATACAACATACATGAAGACCCCGTCGTAATTTTTTGGGAAACCCCATGGGAATTTAGTACTTAATCCCAGAATTTCAAATCATCTGCCAGATTTAATGGTTTTTTTTAGTGAAGGCGCGGGAACAGGCCAGTATTAAAAAAACCGGCCAAGTGCGAGTCGGACTCGCGCACCGAGGGTTCCATACAAATTTATATGTATCTATGAACATCCAGTCTTAGCAGACCCCTGCTCCTAAGCAAAATGTGCGCAGTGTGGGATCATTGTAGATTGGTTACTGATATAGACAGACAGACAAAAAATGTATGCTTTTCGCAATTTTTCCTTTATCTGTGCTATAAGACCTTGCTTCGTACCAAATTTCAAGATTCTGAGTTCACGAGAAGTACCCTGTAGGTTTTGATTCCCTTGCGAGTGTCGAAAATTATAAATTGGTTACTGATATAGACAGACAGACAAAAAAATTTATGCTTTTCGCAATTTTCCTTTATCTGTGCTATAAGACCTTGCTTCGTACCAAATTTCAAGATTCTGAGTTCACGGGAAGTACCCTGTAGGTTTTGATTCCCTTGCGAGTTTCGAAAATATGCGGAAATTTGCGGCATAAACGGCTGTATCTTTTGATTGCGTTGGCTTAGAAGTTTGGACAGGGACAAGGGACAGAGACCTGAGTATTTGAGGACGGACAACAAAGTGATCCTATAAGGGTTCCGTTTTTTCCTTTTGAGGTATGGAACCCTAAAAAGTAACTTTTTAATAGTGCAAACGACGAGAATGCCCGGCAATTGGTGCGCGGCGCACTGGGCACCCTGGACGCGCGCGCGTGCCGAGCCGCCGCGCCGCTGGCCGCGCGCGCGCGCCCGCCGCTCCGCAAGGCTGTTTTCCATCTAGCCTGGTCACCTGACACATTGCCTACGCCACAGGTATGTTTCCTACCTAGCCCATAAAGGACGACAATGAAGATAACCTGATTGTGGAGCCTAAGGTTCGATCCCCGGTCGTTAGCTCCAAACTCTTGGATGTTCAGTGTGCATTTATCTGTATAAATATGTTTATCCATTGCCTGCCAAGATGTTACTAAAAATCTTTGCTTATTAATTTGGGGATGGTTGAATTGATGTTGATGATATATTTGTGTTCCATACGTAGTACGAGTATCGTATGCACCACCTTCAATGCTTATGAAACTAGTGTGTGGAAATTTCATATACTTAAGTGTATTTCCAAATTTTGAGCGGATTCTCTTACAAACATGCAACCTATAGAGATAATATAACACTGTCCCCAGCTCCTTACTTTTAATTGCATATAAAATAGAAAAAAAAGTTAAGCATTCAAAGGAGATTTTACATTCTGATATAATTAGACGCATAAAGATGTACACTGCTATGATGTTTTTATGATCCATCGTTCTTTTTTGCTAGTGACAAACGATTTTTGTGGAAACTATTTAAGTAATTTAACTTCGTTTGAAAAATGTGTTTCGATATGCGTGATTCGCCATTTATACTTGATGTTCAGTCTTCTTATAGTCGATAGGCGTGATAGAGGAATGCAAACTTAAAGTTACTTGGAAGAACAGTATAGTTGTCAGTAGTTGGTTTATAACGTCTTTAAACACTTGCAGGCGATAACACCTCTACTAGAGTTCCTCGATCAGCATCTCTCGTCTCTGAACACATGGCTCCTACCCCGCGTGTTCATCCGCGCCCTGGGTGGCTGCTGGAACGCTGTGCTGAAGGAAGTGTCAACACAGGCCGACGCAGGAGGAGCCGAAAGACCAAGAGTCTATCATTCCAGGTTGAGAGAAGCACTGGATCTATTAGCTGAGTTCTTTCACGCTGAAGGAAAAGGTATCACTGATCCTTTTTTTCTATCCTATCAACCTACTGTGTAGGTATTTAATATCTAAATTTTCTTTCAGGTTTACCGATGACAGAAGTACACAATGCAGAATGGGGTCGCGTAGAACAAAGGATGCAGTATCATCAAGCTCCTACTGAAGAGCTGCTGGAACTTTGGCTCGCCGACAGGCTCGCTGAACAAATTCGGACACCATTACCTTCGCCTTATGGATCTATATTAGTCAGGTCTGGTTCACCAAAAGCCTTTAATTGATAACAAATTACAAATATTAAACTCCGATTGATGTAGAATGTCTTTATTGTTTAACAGAGTATACTTCAACCATGACTCCTTATCTGTGGAAGTATTGTCGGCTCGTGATGTTATACCGCTGGATCCAAACGGTCTGAGTGACCCGTTCGTTGTGCTAGAATTGTCACCCAAACGTCTGTTTCCAAAAGCCCACGAGCAAACCACTAACGTTCAAAAGGTATGTAAACATCTAGTTTTCATAGAACGTTTGCTCTAATAACTCGAGAATCCATTATTTATCCTGCAAACGTGTTTTGAGTTCGAAAAGTCTGACTGGCTTAGGAATTCGAATAGCAATCAAAAGTTTTGCTTCCGATTTGATTTGAAATTTATTCATTTTCAAAGTTTATACTTGCCTACTAGTATGCATAGAAAGTACATACAGTACTGTTTCTAGATTAATGCAGTCACCATTTGAAATAGATTTGAGTTCAAATTTAAATGGTTTCAAGACACTCCTTTCTCTGGCGGTCATTAGTGCGAGTAAACTCGTAGATGTCACTCACTTTTAGAAATGTAATAGGTAATACATATTTCTTTTCCATATTTTTTTTCTGCCCCTGTGAGAGTAAATTTTATAATCCTTTTTCAAAATAACAGTCGACTTTTCAAAATCACTGAATAAGAGCTGAACTGAACAAGTGTCAGACTCATCGTCATCATAAAATGACTCTACTAAGTGAGTAACTTAGTCTGTCGGTACCGAAGCAATTAAGAGCTTATGCTTTAGGTAGGGTCAGCAGCATAAATAAGTGGTAATTTCTGTACCTTGTCGTTTTCAATCGTTTGACAATTTTTTACTACATTTCAAACATGACGTTAAAGTGACAAGGTACATAAATGATCACTTATTTATGCTGTTGACTGTACATCAAAGACGCATTTATCGTCTTTGATGTAACTAAATAGTAAGTTGTGTGTTTGGGAATTAGTTCATTCCTCGACAGCTTGGGATCAAGTTTTTTTCTGCTTTCCTCTGCAATTACTCTTGCATTCTTCGCATGCGAAGCTAGTTGTCTTTCTTGACTTTTGACCGCTGGATGGGGCGTTCTTTGATGTACATCCTACACTAAAATGATGATGATATCTAAAGCTCATTTTCCATCTACGTAATGTTACCAAAATGTCGAGGGGAAACGTACTCAACCCAGCATACGCCACGATATTAAGTCAGGTCGCGATTTAATTTTATCACCCTGTCATACCATGCCATCCGTAATGTTTGCAAAAAAAACGAAAATGGTAAGGAATAGCTTTAAACTGTAATGATTGGAATGAAAAAAAGTTACCATGCTCTAATCTTACCTCACTTTTTAAATTTTAAGCCTATGTTTTGAACTTTGCCAATCAAGTGCCTACTTAGTTATGAACACAAACGATTGATGAAATAAAATAGACTGAAAAGTTGGAGAATCTATTTACTATAACATTTTGACTGTTTATCTAACAAACCACGTTCTTGAATAGGTACATTTTGTTCAGTTCGTGTATGCAGGAAAATTGAAATAATAAAGTGAGGTTACGCAGTATCGTAGTATTTATTTGAGTGCGTTAATTGCCCATCCAAATGCCCTTAAACAGCGTTCAGCTGAATTTAAGTATTACTACACAAATGCAAAGGTATGGCACACGAGGTTTAGAATGTGTAGTGTTTACCCTTGTAGGTTTAAGGACTCTGAACAAAGCCGTAGACTAGACATAGTATCTAATACTTAATGTACTTAACGACCGCTTTAGCCTAGTTGGTAGTGACCCTGCCTACGAAGCAAGAGGTCCTGGGTTCGAATCCTGGTAAGGGCATTTATTTGTGTGATGAGCACGAATATTTGTTCCTGAGTTATGGATGTTTTCTATGTATTTATGTATTTATATATCTATATAAGTATGTTTATCGTCGTCTAGTCTGCCCTCATACGAAAAAAAGCCGCTAAGCAGCTTAGCGGCTTTTTCACATTTATTTAAGCATAAAAATGTACGGACGATTTCCTTTCGACCCAACTGAGACCCATATTTTTATCTCTATTAGTTTCCGAGATACTTTAAGCATTTTAGCCGCTAAATGCAGCTTTTTTGATCTTTTCATAAGAAATAAGGCAGTTTTCTGATGGCAATACGCTTTAAAAACGTTAAAGTACTTTGACGGCGGTTTTACTTATTGATTCCCCGAAAAAATAATTTTTAATACTATACAACAACGTCGTTAACTACCGTTACTTACCTAAAAGGCGGTTAAGCGACTATAATTGCCTTATTGTTTAGTATAGTTTTAAAAAAAAAGTATTGGATAAATAAGCTAAAAAGCCGCTATCATATTTCGATACGCTAAGATGCCGCTAAGTACCTTTAACGTCTATGATGTGTAGTAAAGCTGACCATTTTATAAACAAAATACGAAACTAAAAATGTTCAACGGCTTTTTTATGTATAAAGGAATAAAAATATATGATCAAAAATTCTTACTAAACGCCGTTAATCTACAATACTACTTTAAAACGCAGCTAAATGACTATTTATCGATATATGGCTGGATCGAATAAAGAAGCGCGGGGTGCGGGGCACTTCCCGTTGGTACCGAGAATGGAGCGACCCGGCAGTTAGTTGCAGTTAGTGCGTCCTTTGACACTGTATATGCGATACCTACTCGTGTATGTATATCCTGGAAAAAAGATCCGGATCTATATTAATATATAATATGTGTGTACGATAATTTGGAGACCACATTTTTTACGCTTTTCCGACATTTTCCATATTGTCTTAATACGTCCAAGAGTTTATTGAGCACAACGCAACCGGCATCATTATATTTCCAACCTGGCCATCATAGTCGTGGTACCCACTTATTCATAGAAATCATAATCGATTCCGAAATAATATATAATTTAAAACCTAGTAAAGATTTGTTATATTTTCCTTTCAGGAGTCATAACTCTTCAAAATCCTTACCCTGGATGCCGCGAGGTGCTGCGGATTGCGTTTTCATAACAGGGCACTGAGGGCACCCCAGCACCCGCGGTTGACTTGATGATATTATATATGGTTCATAGCTAAAGCTTAGGGTGGATTTTTGTTATCAAGTAATATATAATATAATATTTATTTTGGTTGTTCTACTGAATCGATTATATCTCTTTTGTCTGCGCAGTTTTACTCATATAAGGGGGTTCCTTATAGTACTTACTATAAATTTTTATTGTTCCGCTTTGTCGCATAAAAAATGCAACTTTAAATCGGTTCCTTATCAGAATACGTCGATCTAAAACTGAACTAAAAGGTCAGTAAAGTAACTCTTTAATTAATATACTTAGCCTGAAAATATCAATTTTGATAGCAACGGGGCAAAGATTTTCATCCTTAGCATGATAAAAAGACCAGAGCCAAATGGTGAGTAGCCAGCGTTAATATTACCTTGCTTCACGGAAGGTTCAAAATATCTGTCTTGTCACAACTTCGCAAGATTATTTGGTCATGACTAAAGATATCAGATCAATAGATCTGATATGAATAGTATTTGTAATCTATTCATGAACACTAAGCGACCTTACCGACCACCACCACGTCAGCAGCGAGCGCGATCGCGTCGGCCAGGAGGCGATCCGCTAAATCGTAGGCTGTTCGAGCTCGTTGCATACTCTTGCCAAGTTCTAATAACAAGGCTGTTATAGATGACAGTAAATTTGCTTGGTATGTTTATTTCGCAAATAATACAAAATAGTAGAACTAATTTTGGGTTTTATAGTTACTTATTTTATTTTTTTGGTTTAAACTATTTTACCATAATACTTAAGTGTCAATTAGTTGAGCTGAAGATTCTTTCTCTCAAGTAAAGTGAAAAGAAACGTTGAGAATGATTAAATACTCAGTGTTATTATATGTACTTATTATTCAATCCAAAACCTACCACTCTGAACATCTACTTGGTATATATTTATATTGAGAATGAAATGACGAATTATAATATAAGATCAAACGAACTTCTTGAAGCGAAGTTCGATCGATATTATAAGAGTCATTTCATTCGAAGATATAAGATCCCTCCCACCCAGTAACCCCATGGAAAGTTTTGGTATTGAATACACTCTAAAAAGAATGACAAATAATATGGCGGCATAACGAGGCGCGGCGGTTGCCGGAAGTGGTTTAAATAGGAAATAGTCAAAAATAAATCTATTTTAAAATGTGCGAATGCTACCTAGTATGTTAAAGGACTACTTGATAAATATTTATATCTTCGAATGAAATGACTCTTTTAATATCGATCGAACTTCGCTTCAAGAAGTTCGTTTGATCTTAGGTATATTACATATTAAACAAGTTAGCTATGAAGTATCTTTTTTTTTTGTACTTATTTTTTCAACTTCATTTTTTTTTATTACTTTTACGGTCATCCCGTGAAATCATTCTACTTTTACGGTCAGCACGCGGCACGGAATGCTGAGGACCTGGGTTCGATTCCCAGCATTGGTCTTTTTTCTGGGGTTTTTTCTGTGCATCTATATTTCAGTTTGTATTTAGTACGAAATGTATGATTTCACGGGATGACCGTAAAAGTAATAAAAAAAAAATGAAGTTGAAAAAATAAGTACAAAAAAAAAGATACTTCATAGCTAACTTGTTTAAAGTTGCACAGTAACGCCATCTCTTGTCCAGGTGAGCGGTTAGTTCCGAAGGAGTGTTAAAATCTCTCGATGAGGGTGTAACATAGATGTGCGTTTGTCACTGCATAAGGTGATGATTTAGCAGATTGAAATGTATGATGTATAGGAAAGATTCGTGTCTAATCTCTAGACCAGTGGTGGTGTAGGGGTATGGCACGCGGCACGGAATGCTGAGGACCTGGGTTCGATTCCCAGCATTGGTCTTTTTTCTGGGGTTTTTTCTGTGCATCTATATTTCAGTTTGTATTTAGTACGAAATGTATGATTTCACGGGATGACCGTAAAAGTAATAAAAAAAAAATGAAGTTGAAAAAATAAGTACAAAAAAAAAAGATACTTCATAGCTAACTTGTTTAAAGTTGCACAGTAGCGCCATCTCTTGTCCAGGTGAGCGGTTAGTTCCGAAGGAGTGTTAAAATCTCTCGATGAGGGTGTAACATAGATGTGCGTTTGTCATTGCATAAGGTGATGATTTAGCAGATTGAAATGTATGATGTATAGGAAAGATTCGTGTCTAATCTCTAGACCAGTGGTGGTGTAGGGGTATGGCACGCGGCACGGAATGCTGAGGACCTGGGTTCGATTCCCAGCATTGGTCTTTTTTCTGGGGTTTTTTCTGTGCATCTATATTTCAGTTTGTATTTAGTACGAAATGTATGATTTCACGGGATGACCGTAAAAGTAATAAAAAAAAAATGAAGTTGAAAAAATAAGTACAAAAAAAAAGATACTTCATAGCTAACTTGTTTAAAGTTGCACAGTAGCGCCATCTCTTGTCCAGGTGAGCGGTTAGTTCCGAAGGAGTGTTAAAATCTCTCGATGAGGGTGTAACATAGATGTGCGTTTGTCACTGCATAAGGTGATGATTTAGCAGATTGAAATGTATGATGTATAGGAAAGATTCGTGTCTAATCTCTAGACCAGTGGTGGTGTAGGGGTATGGCACGCGGCACGGAATGCTGAGGACCTGGGTTCGATTCCCAGCATTGGTCTTTTTTCTGGGGTTTTTTCTGTGCATCTATATTTCAGTTTGTATTTAGTACGAAATGTATGATTTCACGGGATGACCGTAAAAGTAATAAAAAAAAATGAAGTTGAAAAAATAAGTACAAAAAAAAAGATACTTCATAGCTAACTTGTTTAAAGTTGCACAGTAGCGCCATCTCTTGTCCAGGTGAGCGGTTAGTTCCGAAGGAGTGTTAAAATCTCTCGATGAGGGTGTAACATAGATGTGCGTTTGTCACTGCATAAGGTGATGATTTAGCAGATTGAAATGTATGATGTATAGGAAAGATTCGTGTCTAATCTCTAGACCAGTGGTGGTGTAGGGGTATGGCACGCGGCACGGAATGCTGAGGACCTGGGTTCGATTCCCAGCATTGGTCTTTTTTCTGGGGTTTTTTCTGTGCATCTATATTTCAGTTTGTATTTAGTACGAAATGTATGATTTCACGGGATGACCGTAAAAGTAATAAAAAAAAATGAAGTTGAAAAAATAAGTACAAAAAAAAAGATACTTCATAGCTAACTTGTTTAAAGTTGCACAGTAGCGCCATCTCTTGTCCAGGTGAGCGGTTAGTTCCGAAGGAGTGTTAAAATCTCTCGATGAGGGTGTAACATAGATGTGCGTTTGTCACTGCATAAGGTGATGATTTAGCAGATTGAAATGTATGATGTATAGGAAAGATTCGTGTCTAATCTCTAGACCAGTGGTGGTGTAGGGGTATGGCACGCGGCACGGAATGCTGAGGACCTGGGTTCGATTCCCAGCATTGGTCTTTTTTCTGGGGTTTTTTCTGTGCATCTATATTTCAGTTTGTATTTAGTACGAAATGTATATTACATATTGTTTAATAGTTTATTACTTGGTAGGTATAACATTAAGTAAAAATGTTTAAAATAATTGTTGATTAATGTACCTCGTAGAGGTATTTTTTTGGGTTCCGTGCAGTATTAATAGGTTTATTTTGCTACACAACATGTTAGCATAGTGCGGAACTCTCGGTGTCGGTACTCGTATTTGGCCTGTTTTTTATAGTATTTGATATTTTGAAAAGAAGTTAACCTTATTTGTTAGTCGTTTAGTTAATTAATATATTCTCCGGAAAATCTAAACGCCCTCCTTCCTTACGAGCAAGTATGTATAGTGGGCGGTTAGATTTGCCGGTAAGTATATTTATGTTGATTTTATCACAAAGCGTCATTTTCTGATACTTAATAACTGTATCTCAAATAGAACTTTGACTGATTCTATTTCGTACTATTTTTCATTAATAAAAGTTTAATTAACGTCTTATTTCTTCAGACTTCTTTTTCTTAATTTTCAAGACCGACTGAGAACTTTGCCATAACGGCTTTTTATATCAAATAAAATTCATAAGTTAACAAAACGTGCTAAGCAAAGAGGTCGTTACATAACGTAGGTGTGCCTTTAACTGCGTTTTAATTTAGTATTAACCATAAATTTAGTAATAGATTCAGAGTAAAACTAAGTTAAAAAGCAGTTATTTTGCTTAGCGGTGTTATTAGTTCGTTACGCTTAAAAAATCAAATACTTTAACAGACGTTAAAAAGCCGCTAAGTTTTCTTGCGGCTTTTTTTCTTATGATCGCTGAACAGTTGATAGGAAACATAAATATGTTAAGGATATAATAAGTAATAAAGCCGTTAAGGTATATTTAACGGCCTTTTAGTCTAGGAATTTAATAAAATGTAGAGATAGCATACTGAAATAAAACACAAATTGATTGTTTTTAAATACTTTACAAAGCACTAAACCCCTAATTTGTATGTAAATAGATACATCATACGGTCTTCTACCAAACTCAATTCACAGACTTGCAGAAATGCTTATAGAATTCTAGAAAAATATATTCCCACCTTTTTTCCATTTTTCTCAAAACTACCTTTTGTCACTTAGCGGCCTTCTCTTGTATGAGGGCAGTAGTAACCATAGTACAAGCTTTGCTTAGTTTGGGACTAGGTCGATTTGTGTAAGATTGTCCCCTAAGTAGTGGTAGAGCCATGTTGTAGCTAGCCGCTGCATCACGAATGGGCCGGCTCGTCCGGGGCAGTACCACCCTCTCACAGAAAACCGGCGTGAAGCAGCAGTACTCCTGCTGCGTTTCGTACGGTCAGTGAGAGCGCCGGGGGCCCAATACCTCTCCCCCTCCCCTATTCCCTCTCCTTTTCCCAGGGCCGACAACGCACTGGCATCGTGTAAAGCGCTGCGGGTGTCTATGGACAGTGGTGATCATTTAACATCAGGTGTCCCACTAGTTCGTTTGTCTGGCCTTTCTAACATAAACCAAAAAAAAAAAATATATTATTTATTTATTTTATTTTTTATTTATGTAAACGTCCGTTTGCACCCAGAAAACCCTGAATCCTATATGGGACGAGTGTTTCGAGTTTGCGGTGTCGTTGGATGCGTGCCGGTCACCGAAGGCGGCGCTGGCGCTGTCGGTGTGGGACCGCGACGTGCTCACCGCGGACGACTTCGCGGGCGAGGCGTTCGTGGCGCTGGCGCGTGTGCCCGGCGTCAACAGCCACGCTCCGCCCGACCCGCTACGCCCTATAGAATTGCCGCTCATGCAGCTGCATGATCGAAGTAAGTGACAATACCAAGGTGTCATTGTATTGGGTATTTCTTTACCTTTTTTCAACCGACGAAAACAAAAGGAGGAGGTTCTCAATTCGACGGGTATATATTTTTTTTTTATGTATGATCACGCATAACTTTTTACAGAGTAGTATTATTTACAGAGTAGTAGTATTATTTTTTTTTACAGAGTAGTATTTGATGATTCTTATTTTATTGGAAAGCGTATACCCCGAGGGTGGTCCCATGTAAATTTGGAAATAATATTCCTACCCTAAAGGTAGGAAAACAGGGGATGATTGACTAACTTTTTACAGAGTAGTCTGATTTTCATAATTCTTTTTTATTGGATAGTAAGGGTATACCTTGAAGTTGGTATTATAAATTTGAAAAAAAATTACCCCAAGGATGGAAAAAAAGTATAAAATAAAAACTTTTTAACAAAAAATTAAACCACCGAAAAAACTGAAAAGCAAAAAATAATACCTTTTTTGTTTGACCTTAATCTAGGTACCAGTTTGAAGTCGGTGCCTCAGCACGAGCCAGGAGGAGTGATAGAAGCCAATCAAGTAGACGATTATAGGTCCACTCCTCCTGGCTAAGTGCTGAGGCACCGACTTCAAACTGGTACCTAGATTAAGGTCAAACAAAAAAGATATTATTTTTTGCTTTTCAGTTTTTTCGGCGGTTTAATTTTTTGTTAAAAAGTTTTTATTAGTGAACTATTTGAAAAAAAGCAAATAACGCAGTCACTTATTTATTATTCAATTAAGTTTTTGTTGAAAATTATATTTTTAATACAAGCTTTTTTGTTGACTGTACTTTTTGCCCCTAGGTTACTAAAGTACTCTTTAGTACGAATTAAACGAGCCCAAACTCGATGCGGCCGTATTGTTTTATTACAGAGTTTCTATGGCCCGCTTCCAACTTCATCATCAGATCAGATCCGTGTCATACTAATATTGCCTTGTCATCTGATTTATACATGCATGCAAAATTTGAGTTCAATCAGAAACAGGGAAGTGGGTCAAATTTAACTTGCAAGATTTGACCCGTACGTAGATACATAGATACAACGCAAGTTAATAAAAAGCTTGTAAAAACACTAAGTAGGTACAGGACAGTACATCTGTTTTAACATTTTGACTCATATCATACACAATAATCACGCCTAACTATTACTAGGCACATTACTATTACTTATAACGCAAACAAATTTACCTCGACGTTTCGGCCACATTCCAGGGGCCGTGGTGCCCGTGGTCACGAGTTGACTGAAGTGTAGTAAAATCGATACAGTAGTGGGGATGGTAGTTCGAGCGAGATACAAGTCCTGATTCTAATCGGAATCAAGTGCGGGTAGTTCGAGAGACTCGCGCGGCTAAACTTCAGTCAACTCGTGACCTCGGCTACTGCATTGTGGCCGAAACATCGAGGTAAATTCCTTGTTATTATTCTTTTGTGAAAAGGTTGCCTGGAAGAGATCGCTCCGAAGCGATAAGGTCGCCTATTGCTTACCTTATATTTTTTCCATGTACATGCTTGTTTTTCTGTATTGATTTCTTTGTGGTGGACAATAAAGAGTCATTGTATTGTATTGTATTGTATTGTATTGTATTGTAAATATTGTTTGCGTAATAAGTCCCGTGTATAGGAATAGTTATGAGCAGGGTTCGGATTTTTCATCGCACGGTAAGATGAAGAAAACTATGGAGTCGATATTAAAGCTAAAATTTAATTCATATTAATTCATATTCATACTCACACTCACTCATTTTCTTAGTCCCTTAATACTTTTATCCCTTTATAAGGCTGACAGATCGAAACCATCAATCGAAAGTTAACCTAACTTATATAATTAAAATTATTTTTTGTAGTACGATGTGGGAATTCTAGAATATACTCTAAACTAAGGTCCGTTGATATAGAACAATATTTTTCATGTCACAAGTAGATTTTCAACCAATATAGAACCTGTTTTACTCCAGAAAATATGGAAAAGGTCGCCATTATTATACTCATTTTACAATACATACGCCATACCTTGTCAAGATTTTGATGCACCTATTCCTGTATATGGATATTTTAAATTAGGAGTTTTCTTAATGTTCTTTTTTTTGTTATATGGCAGTTATTTTTTTTATTTAAAATATAATTTAATTAAATTCAAATTATTTACTTAATTTACAATTTATTTTCGGTATTATTTAAATGAATGAGTATGAGTATGAATATGAATCAAATTTTAGCTTTAATGTCAACTCCATAGTTTTTTTCATCTTACCGTGCGATGAAAAATCCGAACCCTTGTTATGAGTGAAAATCACGAAAGTTTAAAACATTATACAATCACGCGTCCTTCCCATGAAAGGGGTAGGCAGAGACTATTTTTTCCACCTACTACGATTCTGGCATACATCTTTTGTTTCCACGACACTCATTGGTCAAAACGATTTACTTTTACATTGATGTCTGATACAGCCGATGGCTATTATTTAGTTAAGTACAAACACTTAAATGTTTTCTGCCTTTTTTCGAGGGAGCGAGGATAATACGAATAGCACAACTGATACACGTACCTATTATGTCTTGTTACGTTTCTATAAAGTTGTACCAAAATACAAACGTCACAAAAATTCCACAAAATGTTCAGTAATATGAATCTGGGCATTTTCAGAAAAAAGTGTACCTACCCTGTACTTTTTTTAAAAAACCTAACAAATTTTGGATTATTTCTACTCAGAATCACAAGCACTTTCGATTTAAGCAATACAAAAAGTGTCCCTCTTTTAATTGTCAATTTTGTGACGCAGTTAACCATACATGTTGTATGGACCGTCACAAAACTGACTAATAAATTTTGTATGGAAAATTAAGGATAGTTCAGGCAAAACGGGTATATTTTTTTCTGAAAACTCCCATCTACCATAAAACTTGCACGCATTTTGTTTGGGATCGTTTCTTCGGCGTATTGTATAGATGAAGTCGTATCTAGAGTTACCCCTTGATTGATATCAGTGATCGCTTCATACAATCTTCTTGAGTATCGTGTCGAATTTGATTTGTTCATAGTCAAAAGCTTAATTGATAAGTCGGCTCACGCCCACACTGAGTAAAATTCGCCTAACACTAATCAGTTAGAATGTTCTCTTTGAACTGAGCCGTGTAAGTAGGCAGCTATATGGCGCGGGTAACTTTTTCAGAATATTCAGTGATGCGATACCACCCAGATTCGGAAGAACCGCGAGATGTAAATATCCGACATTAAAATTTATAAACTTAGGAATATTTTACTGCGTGGCGTGCCTGAAATATTACTGGAAAGTTACTGGAGTACAGCGGCAGTCGGTTGGAAACTTACCGACACAGACTGGACCCAACAAAGTAGTGCCAAAATTATAATAACTACAGTTCTTTAGTTAGGTAGCTCAAAACTTCAGATTTGTTCGAACTGTTTTTCAAATTGTGAAATCTATAAAAGTTTTTTAACAGAGATATTTATGATTATTTTTTAATGATGTTGCAATTTACAGATCACCCGATATTGCAAATTTTGGAATCGCGTACAACGGACAAACTTGCATTAGACTTCGTTAAGAAACAAAAGCTGAGGTTTGCGGAGCAGTAAATTCAAAACGCAAAATTATTATACATATTACTTATTTACTAAATGGATGTTAATTTTATTGAAACTTCTATTGACGCACAACGTCCATTATAATGTCGACAATATAATAAGAATATTTTACAAATTTTTCAAAACTTGTGGAAGCAAAATTTATTTATTATATAAATATTTATAGATTAATAGGGGAAACAAATGGTGGGTTGTATTTATCAACGTCGAATTATCTCAGATATCTACAGCACAATCTTGTATCTGAGCATCATCGCAAAATGTAGGTATTTTTATACCCACGTACAATAATACGTTTACTTTTAGTTTACTACTGACAGATGGCTTGCCTTCATTTCATTTCCAACTTTAACACCATACAAATAAAGTAGCTATTACAAAATCTGCAAACGTGGGTAACAGTATTCTAAAATTGGCTTTATTTGTAGATCGTTAAATTTGAATATGAAATGAAGGCAAACCATCTGTCAGTGGTAAACTTTATGTAATTTTACTGTATCTTAGTTATTGAAAGAAGATCATAATTTGTACCTGCTACTTTCAGCGCTGCTCGTTTTGACCTGCTTTTATGGTGATGAAAGTTCAATGCCAAAAATGTATGTCTAAGTACCACCATGTTATCCCGTTCCTACTTATACGAAGATGTAAAGCGTATCAGTATTAATGTATAATACTACAAAGACTGTGTAATTCTTCTATTCACGAGAGAATATTATTGTAACGTGTATGTGTACCTACTTGTAATTAGTATTGCACCCTCGGAGCTTATGTCCCTAGTCGTAGTCTCTATTAGAAATTCCTGACCAAGTACTTTAAGATTCGTCGTTTGACATTTTGCTTTCATTTCTTAATTCCACATTATTTGTACGTATCTGACTACATTTAACACAAACGGCACGTCGTTCTATACACAAAGTTGCACCAAGCATTGCGCATTAAAGTGGCTTCCTTCCAAATTGTTCACTTGATTAAACTATCATACTACATGTAATTTTACTTGACATTTCACTGCTTTATGTACACAATTGAACAATAATTTTGACTAACCTTTCATAACATGTAAGTGATTGTTCACAAATAATATCTATATTCTTATCCGTGTCCCAGATACGCAAACGAAAGAGCTTTGTACTGCACAGTGCACATTTTATCCGTCAAAATTATCAATATAATAATAATTTACATTGTCTTGACGACTGATTTTCATCGTAAGTGTATGAAGATATTCAAAATTTTATAACTAAGTATATGTGAAAATTGTTTATTGTGTATGTATACAAGTATACCTATTGTTATTATAGAGGAAAACGTATTGATGTGTATAAACATAGAGATAAAACTATATTAGTTACATGCTATTCAACTGAGAAATAGTCTAAAATCACATTCACGAATACATTGATTGATATCGTATTAACAGATTTTAACTCAGTGTGTAGAAATGTGTTACTTATCTATTACATGTGCTTAGCTTTCAACTTGTGATTCTATGAAGAGAAAAATGTTATTTAATAACGGTGAAATAAGTTCGCTTGTTTTTTTTAATTAATTTGTGCAGAAATAAAAATATAACTATTTTTGGTTATTTTCCTAGAAACGAAGTACCTACCTAGAGCTGCATATCTAATTAATCAATATAGCAGCAAACTGTTATCATGATTTATTCTAGTAATTATCTACTGATAAAACAACAAACACACCAGTCATATCCAAGCAAACCAAAATCATATCAGTGAGCTTTTAATTACTCATTAATATCTTTGTAAGAAACAGAACATTTATAACTATGTAAATCAAAATTTTACAAGTTTTGAATAAAATCAAGACCATTCCATGAGTCAATTATTAATAAAATAGGCTTCTTCGAAGAAAGATTCCTTTATATTGAGCAAACATATTTTGGATCGTATTTTCCGTCAGCGATGGGTTAAGCTTAAAAGAACATAATACAATATTTTGTGTAGCTCCTTGCCGAATGTTCACAGCTTTATGTTTGTTAAAGAAAGGAAAAAAGTTGTAATAGGCTCGTCTCACGGACATCATAAATGGTCTGGTCAAGGAAAAGTTGTGCCCACGGGGACACGTGTTGAGTCTTATTATAAACACGTTGCCTATTGTGTGCGAAAATGAAGATGTGTTAGTAAGTTTTGTAAAAAGAGGATTTTGATTGAACAATAAAGATCGTTCGATCGAGAAGACCACGTGTGGTAAGTTTTTTGCAGAAGCTATAGGTAAACCACAAAACGTTGCGTCGGCACCTATAGAGACACGAGATTTTTGTTGTGCATCAATGTTCTATGGTTTTGGTATCCATAACGAGTACGTTAAAAACGTATAAGTGTGGGCGCTTAGAAAGGTAGGTAAATGTATGTGCCAATAAATATTGGCTATAAATGGGGATAAAAAAAACAGCTTACTGACACATGGAATTGAGGTGTACCTTTTTATGATATACCTACTTTTGTTACTGAAGTTGCTGTACATAGTTTGTTTCATTTATGTAACATTAAAAAAGTAACGGTCAAACTCGCGCTTGTATTTTCAATAACCCTATGTCGGAAGTTAAAACTAATAATAATGTATTTAACACTTTTTAATGTTTAATACTTAATCCGAGTTTTAAACGTATGATTTCCAGTAACATCTTCGTTTTATTTTAAACATCTTAGATAAACATAACATAAGCGAATGTAACCGTTACATTTTTAATAATAAATGGAACGAAGTATGGCGGTGTCTACAAAGCAATTATTAATTTAAGATACCTGTTGATAGAAATGTTTCTAAATTTTATCTAAGTAAATAAAAATGTTTATAATTTTCTAAGACAACCTAAATAATCAAATTATTATGGTTTTACGTACAATACATGTATCTATACTTCGTTTTTTTAGCATTAGAAAGAAGGTAAGCGATTTTGACGTGTCTTTTTAACGAAAAACACTTTTGAAAAATAATTCATAGCTAATATGTAACATTTTGAAAGACAATACTTAAGGTCATTTACACTCTTGATTTCATAAGTACAGTTACTATTTTTTTTAAAGCGTTTATCAACAAAAATACTCGTCAAGATTGTTTACCTTATTTCTAATGCTTACAAAAACGACGTATAGTTAGAGATTTAAAATACGAAAGGGCTCAAAATAACACGAAATATTGAGCTTGAAAAGGACACACAGTATTGAAAAGATATAGCATTCCTTGTATGCACAACTTTTTCCTTCTTCCTCCATATAGGTACCTACTGCAAATTGTATGTGCAAATATTTGATTCGTGAGCCCAAAGGAGATTTTAATAACACGAACCTGATTTCAGTGAATTTTTAGGAAAAATATGTTTAGCCACCTGGTCCTGATATATTTATCGCGGTGTACCTACTGTAAACTATTATTAACACTTGTGTTCCTGGCTTTAAATAAACTCTATGGATGAACAATTTTGCTTATTTTAATCATATTTCCTTAATTTATATACAACTTCGTTCCAAAAATTATTTTCCGCAGCACTTCATCACACTAACACTAAGTATAAAGGTGAAAGTTTGTAAGTAGCGTGTGTATGCGAAGGCGCGTGTATGTGTTTCAGCGTTGTCAGAAATGTCAGATTTATTTCGGGCAAAGCGGGATTCTTAAACATTTTGAGTAAAAAATCGGGATTTCTATTTTTATCCTTTTATTTACGTTTATAATTAAGACAGTAGATAGCAAAAAAAGCCATAAAGAAGTTATTTCAATGAAAATACGTTACTTTACCATACGTCATCACACAGTCGAGCAGTTCCTCAAAAGCGGGACTTTTAACTTTGGGCCAAAAATCGGAACATCAGGTAACGTTGGTATGTTTGTTACCCCTTCATGCTAAAATGGCTGGACAGATTTAGATAGAATTTGGTAGATAGTTGGAAGTCTGGAATAACACATAGGGTACTTTTTATCGCGATATTCCTACGGGATCTGTATAAAATCTGTACAAAGTCATGAAATTTTCCATTAGCGTTTGTCATACAATGTTAATGTAGTCGATGATGTAATTTTTGGGAATTCCTTCCACATAGATACAACCTAGCGCTCTTCAAGGCTAGAGTGAAAAGGCTGTTACTGAACCAGTGAGATACACCTTTCGCTTCAACAAGTTTGTTATGAAGTATCTTTTTTGTATTTTTTTATTTTTTCAACTTCTGTATCACTGCATAATGCGATTATTTAGCAAGCTGAGATGTTCGATTTATAGGAAAAAAATTGTGTCTAAACTCCTGACCAGTGGTCGTGTAGGAGAATTAGCACGCGGTAGGGAATGCTGAGGACCTGGGTTCAATTCTCAGCGCTGGTCTTTTTTCTGGGGTTTTTTCTGTGCATCCATGTTTCAGTTTGTATTTAGTATGAAATACCTTTGGCTTCGTCGCCTGCACTTTTCATTAGGTGAGATAGGGGTCAATCACGGGTCACATTTACGTAAAAAAAATAATTTTAGATAAATAATGACTTAGCATATTAGGTAGACGTAAAACAAACGCTACTCTATCCATTTACTCATATCCGAAAAACTGAATTGAAGAATACGTTTGAACCCGAGTTCAAACATTAACATGCTTCAAAAACAAAAAGTAAAAGTACTTTACCAACTTATTTTTTTTCACAATTTCTTTTTAATGGAGGAAAATGCTCGGTTAGCCACAGGTTTATTAAGTTCACCCATCCCTCTTAATGGAAAATAGGGACATAATGGAACATTCTGCAAATGCGTGTCTTTATTTAATTATTTTTGGACCATATTCCTTGTTGTTATTTTACAGACAATAGCGTGCAAAAACATTCGATAAATTATGCTGTTCCAGTTCCAGTGTCATTTGACATTAAAAGGTTCAGATACATAAAAAGGCGACAGCGTTTGATTTGAGTAGACTTGCAACTGCGTGTCATATATTTTCGTCTGTTTATTCATACAAAACAAATAATAATACGAACTCCTAATATTAACATTTTTATCATTTTTCAACCAAATTCTCCGCAATACTTTAATTAATAAATATCAAGGGACAATTCACACCAATTGACCTAGTCCCAAAGTAAGCTAAGCAAAGCTTGTGTTATGGGTACTAGACAACGGATAAACATACTTAAATAGATAGATATATACTTAAATACATATTACACACCCAAGACCCGAGCACAAACATTCGTATTTTTGATACAAATATCTACCCCGACACGGGAATCGAACCCGGGACCTCAAGCTTCGTAGTCAGGTTCTCTAACCACTAGGCCATCTGGTCGTCAAAGATTAATAGTTAATAGTTAGGTAACAAGAAAAACAAATGCACAAAAGTGAACTTATCCCTTGAAGGGATCCAGGGATTCCAGTAAACCTCTGAACGATTGACAGGACATCTGATACAAAAGTAGACAGGCATGCAACGAGAAGCAAAGAAAATTTCTGTTCCTCTTATACTTACGCTCGCTGTCATTTAAATTAATTTGTCTACACCGTGAAATTTTAGTGGTTGTTTTCCCGAAACGAGGTGATTTAGTTTCGATTGTACAATCGATTTATAATTACTATTTTGACTAGAGTCAAAAATCCAATTGTGAAAAACGAAAGTCGAAAATGACCGCAAACCAATAGTAACGCTTCGTTGGTACAAGTAGCGTACGATCGTACGATAGATTAGGTACCAACATTTCACAATTGGATTTTTGGCTCTAGTCAAAATAGTAACTATAAATCGATTGTACAATCGATACTAAATCACCTTGTTTCGGGAAAACAACCACTTAAAATTTCACATATATATTTTCAATATACTCTTATTACATATATTAAATCTTGTCATATATGCACAAACTCACCAAAATGTACCTGAGAAAAAATAGACAAACAAGCAACTCTACGACGGTGTTCGAGGCTCTGTAGCCTGGTTCCGATCGACAGACTATCACAAATGAGTCCATACAAACATAGTTCTAAAACATAGTTTTTCAGAAAAAAAAAGTGTTATTTACAGGTAGTCTGCTCGACTTAGCGTTTTAACGTAACTTTTTATTTACGTAAAGACATTACCTAGGTACGTAGGTACAGGGAAAAGCAAAAGGCAGACAAATTAGATTGTTAGGCTGTGATCGTCATAGAGGATTTCGTTGGCGGGTGTACACTGATGAGATGAAGTTAAACCGGTCAGGCTAAACGATATTTATAGACGTACGAGTAAGTATAACTTTGATTGTCTATAGCTCACCGACTTTAAGAATGCATTTTCATCGGATTGATACTAGGAAGCAAAGCCATATTGTAGTTAAGTACCTAATAGCTAATAGTTTGTAAATTAGTAAGTTTTTGTAAAACAATTACATATTTTTAATACCAGCTTTTTTGCTGACTACACTTTTTAACCCCCGACACAAAAAGAGGGGTGTTATAAGATTGACCGCTATGTGTGTGTGTCTGTCTGTCTGTCTGTGTGCCTGTGTGTCTGTCTGTGGCATCATAGCTCTTAAACGGGTGAACCGATTTGAATGCGGTTTTTTTTTAATAGAAAGCAGGTTTCTTGGCGATGGTTCTTAGATATGTTTCATCAAAATCAGTTCAGCGGTTTTAAAGTTATCAGGTCTTTTGTTAGCTGCGGAAGGGATTTTAGACGTATAATGGGCATTGACTTAATGTTCAAACATACGAGTTTTTAAAATTTTGAATTTATAGTTATTGCTAACTGCACTTCAATAATAATTGTCATCCGTGCCAAAAAAATAACAAGTCATTCGATTTAGTACTAGAAGTGAATTAAATTCGACTTGCTAAATTTGATCTAACTAATATTGCAAGTTTAAAAAACTTTTAAAAATCAGTAATGCCGGTGTACTTCTAATATCAATTTATTAAATGCAACGAAAGTACTAGAAAATAACGCGTTGTTGAGTAAAATATCACGTCGTGCTACCACTGGCAACAGATCACAAGCTAAGTACTTAGTAGAAAAAACGGGTCGAAAAAAATACAAATAAGCTTCCTCCGTAGAATTATCAATGTACCTAGTTCCTAAACTCGTTAATGCACAACAAGGCTCAGAGGTATGTTTGCCGAACACTCAACTTGCACAAATTGCGCGAAATGTTGACGCAAGATCAATTCCTTCATTTGGGGATCCGAGATGGAGGAAAGTCTCGAGTAATCAGTTTGAATGTCACCTTTGGGTGACGACAGCGGGCCCACGGGTGCGCTCCTTGCAAAATGGTGGCGTTCAAGTTTTGAACAATTTTACGCTTGGTGCTTACGACAGTTACAACGAGAGACATGTTCCTATCGTAGGAATTTATTTTCACAGTGAGCTGGACATCAGTTCAGAAAGTTACTACTTCTCTTTTGTGATTAATAATAATAAATAATAATAGAACAATTCACACATAGTCCCAAAGTAAGCTAAGCAAAGCTTATGTTATGGGTACTAAGCAACGCATAAACATACTTATATTATACGAGCTGCTGCCCGCGACTCCGTCTGCGAAGAATTTGTTTATCGCTATCCCGCGGGAACTATGCAATTTTCCGGGATAAAAAGTATTCTATATGTTAATCCGGATTATAAACTATCTGTGTGCCAAATTTCATCAGAATCCGTCAAACCGTTTTAACGTGAAAGAGTAACAAACATCCATCCATCCATCCATCCATACTTACAAACTTTCGCGTTTATAATATTAGTATTATTATAGCAGGGATGTTATGGAGCTCCGTAACCGTAACCGAAACTATCGGATATCTGAAATAAAAATATATCCGTAACCGTAACCGTATCCGTTTCACAAGTTTCGGATAGTTTCGCATAAGGGCGGAGTCTAAATAAAACGACATGTTTCGACAGGTTTTTGTTTCACCGCTCGCGCTTCATAAAACCTATAAATAAAACCAAATTATTACATACTATTTGTGTTTTTTTTTCTTAACCGTAACCGAATCCGTAACCGAAACTATCCGAAACTAACGGAAAATCCGAAATAATTACATACTTATCCGTAACCGTATCCGAAACCGATATAATTTTATTCCTATATCCATATTTGTGAAATAACAATCCTTATTGGGAGATACTTTACTTATTATATTTTTAATGTATGATATTGACATATTTTGATAGTTATATTTACAATTTTGTGCACTTTAATTAATTATTTTTATTTTATATTATTTTGACGATCATGCTATGAATTCTTGTAATTTTGATCTAAATAAATAAATCTAATCTAATCTAATCATATCATATCCAGATCCGAAATATCATATCCATAACATCCCTGTTATTTATAATTATTAAATACATATAAAACAACCAAGACCCGAGAACAAACATTCGTATTTTTCATACAAATATCTGCCACGACACGGGAATCGAACCCGGGACCCCAAGCTTCGTAGTCAGGTTCTCTAACCACTAGGCCATCAGTACCTCTACCATGAGTTTACACTAGTTTACGTGACCGTACTCGCTAGCGACGGCGTAAATTATTTGTATGGAGAATGGTACAGCGCCTCTAGCGGTCACTTACGGAAGTATAATTCTCCATACAAATGAACGCCGTCGCTAGCGAGTACGGTCACTGTGATCTAGTGTAAACTCATGGTAGAGGTACTGGTCGTCCAAATTAATTTACGTAATAAACATGCGTGTAACTAATGGGTATAAGTAAGTATATTTTCCAAAGAACTCATACACTGAAAAACATGTACCTACCAAGTTGTTGAATTCGATCTTTATTATACCACGGTGACCGATCACGGTGACACGGGGTTGCAATTTCAACAAAACTTAACTTAGTTTTGGGGAATTTATTGAATTTAGTTTTGGGGACCGAAAGGTCGAAGCTTAATTATAACAAATGATCTTGTCAATCCATTTGTCTTCGTTGAGCTTCTTGTCATCTTAGTTTCTTGCAGTATTTGTTTGTTTGAGACTGACTTGAGACTTACGATTCACCGAGCTGAAAAAAAACCATTCCATCCATTCATATCCATTTATATCCATTTATAAAGTCAAAAGTCATGTATTCATTCAGCCAAGCGTTACATAAGGTATCTGAGAAATTATTTACCTATGTAGATTTTTACGTATTGATAGTGAAATGCTTGACTGTACCTCAATCGAATATATTTGGGCCAAATTGCAATTTTGACGTAAGTGGGTCATATTGGCAAAACAAATGAACGAGTTTTAAATTCTTTAGGTATGAAAAAAATAATGAAAGGGGTCAACATCGGTACCATTTCTAGCGCAAAAACACGTTAACTCCTTAATTAAAGTAGGGCCAATGTCGTAAACTTTATTGAATAAGGCAAGGAATAGACCGCTTCTTAATGTTAAAATGGTCAATACATTTTGCAGATACTAATTACTATAAATTAGACATTTGCTACAGGATGTCAACCGCGATTAGAGCTTGTCTAATTTAAAAAAAAATGACGCGCCCCACCACTGCATTTACGCACAGGATTTTGAACCTATTGAAGCTGTATTTAGGGCCATTCTACTTTCAAATCCTGTGCGTAAATGCGGTGGTGGGGCGCGTCATTTTAAATTAGACAGGCTCTACCTGTAATGAAAATTATGTAGGTTGGCTCATACGAAAACCACATATAGAAGAGTCTAATAAAAAATCTAAAAACCGGTCGAGTGCTAGTAGGATTCGTACATGGAGGGATACAGTTCAATAAAGAATCGCCGAGATGTAAGTAATAAAATCGTAAACTTCTAGGTAGGTTTTCGAAAAACATCCAAACAGCATAGGATCGCTGACGCGAATGCGTGCGGCCATTGCTATGGCTCTTAATCGTTGCCTAGCAACTGCCAGCTGTCGCCTAAAAACCAGCGCCTCAGTTTAAAAACGCAGAAAAAGACATGTTTCTTGTATGACGACCCCCTTTAATTTGTAACTTTATTTTATTTTTAGCACCTATTTGTTGTTATAGCGGCCACAGTAATACATAACCGGTAAAAGTTTCAAGTGCCTAGCTATTACGGTTCAATAGATAGACCCTTGTGATAGATGGACAGACAAACAGACAGCGTAGTCTCAGTAATAGGGTCCCGTTGGTACTCTTTGAGTACGGAATCCTAAAAACTGGACCAAATCCCGATGACCAAAGTTACTTCAAGGCTAAATTAGCCCGACTTTACGGAATGTCTAATTTAACTAACAGTGAATTATTAAAAGAAATAGTCTGGATAAGCTCAAATTTCATACATTATTTGGATCCTTAGTGGGCAACGTTTAAACTATAATTACTTTGGAGTTTATTACTTGGAATGATGATACAAGGCGAGTTTGGCCAGCAATCTACGAAATCTACGTTTCAACATTGAAATTTTACTAGTTACATGTCATAAAGGGGCAACCAAAATGTTAAGTTAATAAGTTCGCAAAATGAACAAGACGGGGCAAGTGAGGCGAAGTCGTTGCCTTCAGCGCTCTTCGGGCGACCCGCACTGAATTTTAATCAGCAACCCTCATTCTGTGCTCTCCAACAACCGCAAATACGATAAGCTCGTGCTTTCCTCTTCAAACGCCCTAGTCGTGTAAGAAGGACAGGCGAATCGTATAGACACCGCAACTTTTGTGCCATCGAAAAGTTCTAAATTGCTGGACTGCCCCGCCAACTCGTAACCCCCGAACTAGCTGAAAGCAAAACCACAAATTGGAACATTCAAACCACTTTTCGTGACATTTTTCATAACGTGATCAGCGAACTGTTAAATTTTGTTTTGCCGCCTGCTTCTTGTTTTATTTTTCGATTTATCGCCGGCTAAGGCTATGAATTGCGATGGGAGTTCAAGGACCAAAACAAAAGCTAATATAGATACCGAATAAGTGGCCTGATACGAGAGGTATATAATAATATGTAGTTACTCAATTATTCATGTTCTAAGATTTGGATAGTAAATTTTGTTTAATAATAAAATCTATAACTATTTCATTAAATTAAATATATAAATGATTGTCTACATATACATCCCCCAATTTATAAAAAAAACTGTCATTTTACTTAGGCAAGACGATATGAGTGTAAGTTTTTTAGCCACGGTAAGACCAACTGTGCCACAGCCAAAGAATAAGTACTTAATAGATACCTAGTAAGCACTTACAAAAAACAGTTTTGTCTCTAGTAGTACCTGTACCAAACCTACTTTTCGTTGCAGCATACTTAGTTACATACAGTTTTGACATCCAATTCAACTCGTGCATATGTGCTATGCATTTCATTTCAGTCTGACTACTGGTAGGTGTAAACTTAGAAGATTTGAGCGCAACAAAAAAAATTGCAAGCCCATTTAAAAGCTTGTAAAAACAGGTCTAATTTTAGTTAAAACACGACCGAATAAAAAATAAATCCATTTAACAATCCTATTAAAAGTAAGGTAGCAGCGCTTTTCAGGTGTTTTGCTAAGAAAGATCCAATTTTCGTATACAAATACAATTATTCTCTTCTCAATGTAGGTGTATTATTTTGTAAGTGCCTATGTTTTGCCGCTCTGAAAAGTTTTCTTTAATGTTTGTGTAATTACGTCGGTTTGATAAAGAAAATACGGCAGCAAAATTACATGCGACAACAATCACAATAATTACCTACTTAAAATACCCAAGTACCTTTCCAGTACTGAGTTAGAGGGTTTAAATTTAAACTTTACTAGGTTCAGTTCAGATAAGCTGCGACACCTGCTCTAGCCTACTGAAAGAAAGAAGAATACAACGGAGAGACCTCCACTGAATAAAAGCCTTATAAAATCACACAATTTTTGTAAGCGGATTTGCGTCGTTGATATAGCTACCCTAGACAATAAAGGAATTGTGGGCTCCAACTGATCCGACTAAAACCGTTTTCTTTGAATCTAAAACTAAAACCAGTGAGCTCAAAGCTGCACTACGGAGATAAGTTTAAAACATGGACACAGTGCAGTTTTTCTCCAGTCATTTTGTTAAAATTAAATACCTATCTTTAGTTAATACATAGGTACTTATAAATGTTTAGGGATGTTCTGTTTACCGGAGAGATAAATGCAAAAACAGTTAGGAACTAATTAATTCCGTTTTATTACCTACCAAGAGCACACGGGTATACAGTTAGACTGACGAGAAGCAACTGGCGATCCGGGGTGCCTAGCGAATATATGACAGGCACGAAATGCATTGGTAGGCATTCCTGTCGCTACAGCAGCCTCCCCTCAAAAGAAAACTAAAAATAACAGGAAACAACGTAGAGTATCGCCCGCTGCTAATAACTTTATTAGGCGTGATGGGGGGGCCGGCTGCACTGGTTGAGCGTGGGGTATCTTGAATTTCTGTTACAGATAGGAAAAAACCCCGTCAAACTGACAAATAAAGATCTTTAATCTGTATCGGTCTTTTTTTTCTTTAATTAATTAACTTTCCATCAAAGTTCAAGTTATTTCTTTTTATGGTTATACAATATACCTAAAGGACCCCAACAAAGCCCTCCCTTTTATTAAGGTTATATTAAGGTTTTACTAAGGTTGCCTGGAAGAGATCGCTCCGAAGCGATCAGGCCGCCTATTGCTTACCTTATCTTTTTTTTCCATGTACATACTTGTTTTTCTGTATTGATTTCTTTGTGGTGGACAATAAAGAGTCATTGTATTGTATTGTAAGGATCCGCTGTTTTTGCGTCCAGTCGCCTGTCCGTCTGTAACTGGGCTGTATTTATTACGTACGTAGTTACTTGAGAATTTAATGTTTACAGCGTGTGCATTACCTACAATGGTCGCGAGTAGAGCAAATAATAGAAATCTTAGGTAATAACTGTAATAAATAATCGAAATTATACGATGCTACAGAACCTTTCCGGGACCAATTCACACTCAAAACGAAACATAAAATATAGCTTTATAATGTGTTAAACCAATCACATACAGTTTACTGTATAAATGCCAACCAAATAAGTTTCTATAAAAAAATTAATAACAACAAGCTTTTTTTGGTTAAGTACCTACTCTACTTTTTGCTGACTTACAAAACGTACCTATATAAGTCAAATAAATAAAAGCTTGTAAAAGCGACTCAAAAATAAGTGGCTTAGCCTGCGTGTCGGTTAGGTACCTACCTAATATTAGTATAGAATACATACGAGTACCTACACTAGCGCCAATGAGCAGCAGCTGTACGAGACAAAACTTGCCAACTTATTCAGGAAATTACTGATTGAAATCTACTGCTATGTCTATTTATAGACACTATAATAGTCTCTGACGATAGATTAAATTTCCTTTGAAAGTGTAAAACTATTTGTCAGATTAATTCCCAATTGACGCTAGACTAATGCGGTGATCTAAAACAGCTGGCCGGATTTTGATGAAGTTCGATATGCAGATATAGTATAAATCTTCCGAGGTGAATTTTTCGCTTCGAGTCATTACATTAAATTTAAACCTTAATACTATGACGATACCGTTTGTTTTGAAAGATAAGGGCTCGAAGCGAAAAATTCACCTGGGAGGATTTATACTATAGCTGGATCTCTGGAATAAAACTAACTAACTAATTTGGCTCAGGGACCCAAAGAGGGTCTTGGCCTCCCCCAGCGGAACCTGGGTCGCCCAACCGGGCGGCGACCAGTCGGTCGTCCCACGTACGCTCTCTTGGCAGCACGATCCTCTCCCATTCGGAGTAGGTGGCCGAACCAGCGAAGTCTGTGTGATTTTGTTACGCCGATGATGTTGGGTTCAGCCACCAGCTCCTGGATCTCTATGTTTTTACGGATCCTCCACGTACCGTCGTCTCTCTTGACAGGTCCCAGGATCTTACGCAAGACCTTCCTTTCCGCTACAAGGAGTTGACATTCCTCTTTTTGTGTTAGTGTCCAGGCCTCACAACCATACATAAGGATAGGTCTTACGACAGTTTTATAGATCCTTAACTTTGTATTCCTGCTGAGAAGCCTGGACACCAACACCTTGCGGAGGGCTGCACTGCATCGCAGGGTGTTTTGGATGCGGATGTTTATCTCCTCCTCTCTGGTGTTAGTGTCGGTTATGGTGCATCCAAGATACCGAAATTTGTCAACCCCCCTGTATACGGTACCCCCAACATGAAGACTACCACGCCGAGCCCGTGTATTTTTGTATCGTATCTTGGAGCAGGAGGCATCCAAGATAGGATCTCTGGAATACGTATTTTATTTGGTACAGTCTATTTTCAAGCGACTTTTAAAAACGAGGAGGTTCTCAATTCGACTGTATCTATTATGTATTAACAAAGGCTTTTATCCTTTAGGTAGAGTGGACAAAATGAAGTATCTTGGAGTTATTATTGACTCCAGTTTGAGTTTTAAAGCTCATATTGAATTATTAGTTGGACGAGTTCGCAAACTTATATTTGTCTTTAAAAAAATGAGACACGTTGGAGATAGTTCTTTACTTATACAAATATATTTTGCTCTTTGTCAGTCACTCTTAACCTATTGTATATCAGTGTGGGGAGGTGCACCTAAGTATAGCCTACTACACCTGGAAAGGGCCCAGCGTGCAGTCTTAAAGGTAATGCATTTTTTGCCGTTTTTAACTTCAACAGAGCTTTTATACAGTACAGTGAAGGTACTGACTGTTAGACAATTATTTATCTTAAATATTATTTTGAAATTTCATTCTACTTTGGTTTATGATAAGGTAGCACCAAACACTCGACGTCCACATTACATCCTGGGACATAAAGGCATTAAATTTAACACGCGATTTAGTAAAATTTTTTTTTGTTTCAGCGGTCCATTCATTTATAATAAAATTAACAAATCATTGAATGTGTTCCGTATGACTAGAAGAAAATGTAAAATTGCAGTGACAGAGTGGCTTTTAAATAAGAATTACGACAGTACAGAGGATTTATTGAGAGTTATATCATAATATTTGTCCATTTACACACACACACACACACACACATACACACATACACACACACACATACACACACACACACTCACTCTCACTCACTCACAAACTAACATACACACACACACATACACACACACACACACACACTTTCTGATTTCATTTAAGTTTTAAGTGCTTTGTAGTTAATATTAATTTTAAAAAATACTTTGTTATTTTCTTATTAATTATATTTAGTATGTCTTTCAATAAGGGGAGGAGCAATGTTCATCCTAAAATACAGGTTTACCTACTTAGGGAACTGAGTTCCATTTATTATTAGGATCTTTTGTTTAAAAACTTTCTGTTAAATAAATATTATATTATTATATTACTATTTATATTACTATGTATAACTACTTGTAATTTACCATGAGGTTTTGTCTCGAGGTCCGTTACATAGACAGTAAAGTGGATACATAGTTGCACAAACTGTAATGCTGTAGCTACAGTTTATATTTAGAACCCATAGACTTTGAGTGCGTTCTTATTTCCAAAACCGAAAGTTGTATCTGCTCGTAGGCATTTTTCTTAAATCCACAATAGCTCCCAGGTGCGAATTTTGTTATGTTTATTCTGAAGATTCCGCCAAATACGTTTTCTATTAACGAGTCGTTCCCAGAACAATTCAATTTGCCATAGAGAAGTGGCTTATGTTAGAGCCTGGATCAGTGCAGCAAGTACTTCTTGTTGGATTGAAAATCAAATTACACACGTTTGTATTCACCGCTCTATATTTCTCATAAATACACACAGTGAATGCTACACAGTTACAAACGATGACCACGATGGAAACAGATAACTTTCATCAAACAGATTCAGTCAGAGTAAAGTACGTACAATGCATGCAGCGTCCGAAAGGGAAGAGAAGGCGGAAGCGAAAAAACCAAATTAAAAAAAAACATTGACAGATACTCTACAAATGACAAAAGTCATTTGAGGTACTAATTTAAACGTTCATGCTTGGTTCATGCTTATGATGATCCTATGTATATTTCCAACAGTTTGGTGAGGTGTAATAGCATGAAAATTCATTAATAAATAGGTAACGCCGTCAGAGTTGAGGCCACGCACACAACAACACGTCATGTAATGACAGCGGGATTTTGACATTTATTCGTACCGTTAGCAAGTTCAACAGACTCGAGATAAATAGAGAAAATACATCTAGTTCAAACAAAACAAAAATAAAATATTTTGATCTATTTTATATAAATCAGATAAGCATATTTTTCGCTATTTATAAAATACCGATTTTTTTTTCTAGCGAATATTTCTTATCAGTTTCAAATTGTTTTATTTCAAAAATAGGTTATATGAAAAAAGAAAAATTGTAATATGCATAGTATTATACATAACTTACATTTTCATTCACTCAGTCATTTCATTCATTCACTATCTTTTTGCAATCAGTACTTTATGTAGCTGTGTGTGTAATCATTCGCCTCAACTCTGATGGTGTCTCCCCTATTGTCTTTACACTATTCCTATGTAAGTTTGTGTCCTACAGTCTTCATCAAATCTTAAGAACCAAAAATACTTCATTTGCTTTGCAATAAGTACCGTGTTGACTAAAGATACTATATAATGCGAGATAAGCACCCTTGCGTTGAATAAAGTCGTGCACGTAATTTTCCAACCCTCCCTCGGCTTGGAAAATAAAAGTCTTACGCAAAGGCTACTAAATCCATAAACAAACCACCACTGATAATAATATTCGACACGTGTTTCACCTCTCTCTAAGACATCTTATAGGAATGATTTAGTAAGCTTTATTTTGATTATGTATAAAGGTACACCTAAGCATACAGGTAAAAATAAAACCCAATAAAAGACGCATTTAGATATTTATAGAATTGTTTTTTTTACCTTTTGTAGCAATTATTTCCGATTTCAATTTGATTCCTACTGACCAATAACAAACATCCACACATTCATACATACAAACTTGTACAGTGGGATTATTATTATTTAATTATTGTTTATTTTTATTAAAGATTAAGTATACGAAAAAAAACCATAAGTTTATAACTTAAGACTAGCCTAATAGAATTGATTGTATTGGTAAAATACGCATAACCAGAAGAAACTTGCTGGTATAAGTAGACTTTACAAGAACAAATCTCATAATTCTGATTGAATTTTCATCTAGGTGTAGACCTCTTCAAATATTTTTCAACACCCTATCAATGTTAATCTGAATTATATGTACAATATGGGAAAAACTTTCGGCACTAGACCAGAAAAGAATAATGTATTTTCGCCTCAGTTCAAATTCTTGATAAAGGCAGAAGTAGCTCAAACAAATCAATGGATATATTATTATGAGCGTGCACAGGAACGTCTAACACAACATCAACCTAGCCGCTTGCATTTTATTTCTCGTAATTACACAACTGCCCAAAGAAAAAGAGTGTATTGTTTTAAAGCTGCGTACGGACTGCGCGCATATACGCGTACCCGGGCTCGCGTAGGGTACGCGTACATTGGATACGCGTACAGCTCCTGTACGGACCGCTGCGAACCTGATGCGAGTTCAATCGATCCACTGCGAGCCGAGCCTCAGTCATTCGCCGTGAATCGAAACAGACCGTCTAAATACAGCGTAGGTACCCGGGCGCGCGCGTTCGCTTTGACGCGCGACCAAAAACCGACAAACGGCGGCTCGCTGCGAGCCAGTGCGAGCCGAGCTCGCGCGACACGCGTTCCCCTACGTGTACGCGTAGCTGCAAGTACGGACAGGCGCGCGAGCCCGGGTACGCGTACCCGGGCTCGCGTAGGGTACGCGTACAGTGCGCGCAGTCCGTACGCAGCTTTATATGTATGGGCAGATATTTGTATGAATAATACGAATGTTTATTCTCGGGTCTTGGGTGTTTAATATGTATCTATCTATATGAGTATGTTTATCCGTTGCCTTGTACCCATAACACAAGCTATGCTTAGCTTACTTTGGGACTAGGTCAATTGGTGTGAATTGTCCCGTGATATTTATTTATTATTTATTTTATTAATATGTGAATAATGAAATTTATATAATTTACCCGGATCACTCTCGGTGAGACTAACGTCGATGAGAAAACTTTTTACATTTGCGAAGTAATTCAACGCTGTGAGTAGGACACCATTTAGTCCGGATGGGGTTCTTTACTTTATGAGCGCAGTGTGTCCAGCAATTGACAATCTAAAACTAATCGCAAATCAATGCGTACATGCTTTGTGGGTACAACGCAGGATAGGTGGAGTCAAATTTCGCACTCTAATAATAACAGGGACAACATTGGCTGTTTTGTAGATAACAAATGATTAGTCATACCAATCATCCAATTAATAAACAAGAAGATTTGATATAATAGAATGTATTATTGATTTGCAATCTTAATTATATTTTAACGGAATCAGTTTCGTCAGGGATCGATCATCGCTGTAAACAATGTTGTTGTCTTTGTCGAAGGCCAATCCGTAGCCATTTTTGACCGATAAAACATTTTGCAAAGTTTTGGATTGTTGGTCGATCGAGAAAATTCCATCTTCCGCAATAAAATATGAAACCCCATTCGCGTCCACCGCCGCTCCTCGGAAGTTCAAATTGCTGTCTGGGTATAGTGTAGCGCTTTTGGCTCCGCGTGGTAGCACAAAAAGACCCATAGAATTAATGAAATACGTGTCATCCTTATTATCTATTACAAAATGCTGAATCAAATACTCCTTGAGTGTTTTTACGGGAAATTTTCTGCCGTTTTTGACTGTGCATAAATTTTGCGTGGAGGTATCGACAAAGAATATTTCGTTCTTGAAAAACATGTCGAAGACATCGACGCCTTTAATCAGGGGTGATTTGTCGATGTCTAGAGTCTGGTAGTTGTACGTGAAGATACCTTCGCTGCCGCCAAGGTAGACCGTGCCCTCTACAGGGTCCACGGCGCTTGCAAATCCGTTGCGGATCCCCGGGATGACAGAACCCACACCTGTGTCAAGGTCCAACACAACTGAATGAAAGCTTTGACTAGAAAACTCGTCCGCGTTGATGCAAAAGAACAATTTGTTCTTAATTCGATCTAAAGTCAATTTGTAGGGGACGTTGGCATCCGCCAGAATAACTTGCTTTCTGAATGGTTTTCCATGGAGCAGAACTACATCCTGTGATTTTGAGCTCATTGTGGATGCGGCGGCAGGACTGGACTATCTTGTTTAAATATACAGCGGTTCTTAAGTTGTTAATAAAAGCGACGTGTGTCGCATAGTCGTACAATCCTGGGCATGATCAATATTCGCCATTGTCGTACTTAAAACTGTTAGTTAAAAATTATATCAGATATATTTTGCCTCAGCTACATTTTTAGATAGGTACTTTATTTATTGTGATAATGTCAAAAAATGTACGTCATGCACCTTATAAATTTTCTTAAAAACACAAGAGGTACTGAAAATCGTTCGTATATCGCACATCAATAAAACAAAAACTACTTGAAATAGGGGAGCGTACGTACATTAGTTAATACCTACTACTACTACTATATTTTTATGCACTACAAGTAAATTTTAATTTAAATTTAATTGTAAAATGACATACAAACCTTATAATTATAAGATACTATCAAACATGTTATTCCGTTGTTCTTGTTATCTTCTCCACCATGCGTAATTGTTTATCGCGTAAGTAGCTTATACTACTGATTAAAATAGTTAATAAATCAGAATTAAGATAGTTTAAAGACCAGTAGTTCGGGCGTGATTTATACCCGTTATCTAGATCTAGACAATCATCGAAAATCCAGCCGTCAGAATGTTTTTAATCAGTTGTAGGGGGGCTTCGATTAGCTGTTTTTTTCCTACCACGGCAAAATTACGAAAAGTAAATAGATAAAGCATTTTGCCCTTACCAAACGCTTTTAACCATTGCAGGAGCATAATCTTCTAATACAGAGTGCCCACCAGAATTTCGCGAGACTTTAACAGCATATTTCTGACCTTAAGTATTTAAAGTTAAAAATGTTAATTAATATTTCCTAAATTCGGCTCGGTTTAAGAGATATTTCCATTTTTGTGTAAAAATTTTGTAACGAAATCTCGAGTACGAAACACCTTTATATGCTTGTGACGTTGCGAGACTGAACCGTCTAATTTGGCTGTAAAAGCCAAATCCTGTTGTGTCACTGGGTATTTGTTTACGTGTCAAGTATCAAGAGAAATGTCAACGTATAATTTTTCCCCAAATATGAAAAAATCGACCGCTTTAGCCTAGTTGGTAGTGACCCTGCCTACGAAGCAAGAGGTCCTGGGTTCGAATCCCGGTAAGGGCATTTATTTGTAACACGGAATATTAGTGCAGTCATTGAAGCGAAAAATACGGTCTTACCTCCGAATTTTATAACTGTGAACCGATTTGCATGAAATTTTGGAATTAGGCTCATCTTACCCTTAACTTCAAAAGTGAAAATGATCTGAACTCCGCCTATTATTTTTAAGGGGTGTAAACAACCCCTTAATGGAAAAATTGACATTGAGCCATTTTATCGCTAGAAAACATGTCTAATAGTAAGTGGTGAAATTGTAAAGTATTTTCTAACATAATTACCTCAAATTAAAATCATTTTCAACCCCTTGAAAATCTTACAACCCTTGCAAACAACCCCTAAATTGAAAAAATCACAAAAAAATACTTCGGTATGACATAAAAAGATGTAAGTATAGAGTAAGTAATATTTTATATTCTCTATAATAATTATCAAATTTTTAACCCCCTTTCAACCCTTGAAAAAAACCCCTTGATAAAAAATTGTTAAAAAATTTTTTTTGATAAAATGAAAAGGATTTAAATATTATTCCACACTCTCGAAAATGATTATCATATTCTTAAGCTTTTCTACCCTTAAAACTACCCCTAAATTAAAACAGTAAATATATAGTACGCACAGCTGATCACATGGCTTTTTCGTTGGCCCCTTCACTCAAATGTGTTATATATACATATAAGAACGTTGGTATGTATTCATGCCTACGTTTCCAAAATATATGAACCATATTATGTATATATATATACACATTACAATAGTTGTGGGTCTCTATTATACTGTGTACTTTCACATTGCTCCAAATATTCACACTCCGAAATTTTCAGTTACTAAGTAGAAAAAAATATGATAAATTTTTGGACCATAACTCCTTCAATTTTCATGCTATCACAATTTATAAAGGTAAAGGTTTTGTAAAGGTAATTAAGAGAGCTACAACATCCTTCATTGCAATATATAGTAAAAAACCTTTTTCTAAAACGGTGAAGGGTTAAAGGGCTTAAGAGAGGCTGTGATTGCGCTGCCACGCGCTCTTTAAACAATCATATCTCCGTCAATTTTTGTTTGACAGAAAAAACAAAAAAAACAAATTGTTTGTCAGAAAAATACCTAAATTTTTTATCCATACACTTTTATACGTATCTGTCGTCATTTTTGAGATATTATGAAAAAAAAGTGGGTTTCTTAAAAATTTGAAATTTTGTTTTTTTTTTAATCGTGACTTTTTTGAAAAATATGTGTCCTGAAGCAGCCAAACTGATACTATCTATCAAATTCTTCATAATAAAGTTAATTCTAGGCGGAATACGATTAATTTTAATTTTGGTGGAAATGGCACTTATGAAACCCATTGATTTAAAAGAAAAAACATTAGATGCTCCCCTTATTTGCAATACAGCTCACTTATTTTACGTGCAAAAGACTTTTAATAGTGCTCATTTTAAAGCTTATTTCAAGCACTACAAAACCCTTTTGTATTAGAATGCATAAAATTCATCTGCTCGCCGCTAGATGGCATTGACCACATCGATTAAATTTCAGACAAAATAAAAAACGGCTTTGATCTTTAATATCTAGCTTAATATTGCACTTAGAATACTTTATAAAAAACCAAATTGTTCATTGTTTTACCTGCTACAATTTTGTTCTGTATAAAATTTTCGATTAAACGTATATTTTTGGAGATATTTGCAAAAAACCGATGAAAAACGTGAAAAAATTGCGAATTTTCAATTGCCAATAACTTGAAAAGTATTAGATTTTTTGTAAAACTTTATAGAAGATTTTTTGCTTAAAATTAGGCCTTCTATCGATATCCGAGGTTATTTTGAAAAAAAAAAAATTCGCCCCCGAGAAGGGTTGGCAACCACCCCCAGGGTGGTTGCGGAGTTCAAATCATTTTCACTTTTGAAGTTAAGGGTAAGATGAACCTAATTCCATAATTGTATGCAATTCGGTTCACAGTAAAAAAATTCGGAGCAATAATGCTTCAATGACTGCACTATATTTGTTCCTGAGTTATGGAACCTATGGATGTTTTCTTTGTATTTAGTATTTATTTATCTATATAAGTATGTTTATCGTCGTCTAGTACCCATAGTACAAGCTTTGCTTAGTTTGGGACTAGGTCGATTTGTGTAAGATTGTCCCCTAATATTTAAGGGATTAACAAAGCATCATGACATACAATACACATACAATTAGTCATAGTCAGCTATTGAAAACTTTACAGTGTGTGTGATTGACCTCTCGTAGTCTTAAGACACGGATCCGTGCCCAATTTATGTCATTATTTTTCTATATTTTTTTAAATCTGTCTCATTGGATTTATATGAAACAGTTAAGACTAGAATTTTTCACTTTCCGCATACGAGGAGTTACTTGTATTAATTCATGTGGGCCACGCCTCTCCGACTTGTCTATACTAAAATTCTAGGAGTAAAGCGACAATCCAACGTTTTGGAAAAAATATTTCTTCCACATCCTCTTATAATTAATTTAATCCACATACTACGCACTTAGAACCTTGACCTACCGCTGCATTGCTTGAGAGAGGGCAGCAAGGTCGAACGAACATCCTCACTAATAGCCAATTTGCATAGAATCTTGGTTCCAATCTCACTATTTCAGTGTTTGTCTGACTACTACCTACCCTGTTTCTAGTGATATTGTAAATAGGTTAAACTATGTACCTACTCCCTAATTTTGACATTGTTAACCTTATCTTACTCTCTATCGAAGGTGGCAGTTAGCTAATAGTTTTTGAAATAGATAGCCACACGCAAATAGGTTTTAACCTATTCGCATTAGGTAAATGTGACAGTAAGTTTCTTCTTAAAATCAGAGATGGGTTACTGTCTTTACAGCAAGTTCAGGGTGTTGCTCGGGATAGTTTGGATATAACTATCAGATAGGTGTACCTTTGAATATCTGAAATAGACATAAGTACTAAATAAAGTAAATTGTTATCATTCACCTTACACGCGAACCAGTAGGTATAGTTTTGTGTAATTTTTTGCATATTTTATAATTTGATTCAGTGTATAATACGATTGACCAGCTTGAATATAGCACCTCTACCATATTCGCGGTCTTTTATTCCGTGGCACTCGTCCTTTAACATATTGACATTGAAATTTTATTGCATCCTTATACATCATCTTTTAGGAGCTGCAGTGAGAAGGGATTTTTGTAATAACTTATAATAAAGCACTTTCATAACCGACGATAGGCTTAGACCTCGCGGGTTTGATGTATTTTAACTAATAAATGGATTGTATTTCTCAAAAACAATGTAATTAACGACCGCCTTAGCTTAGTTGGTAGTGACCCTGCCTACGAAGCAAGAGGTCCTGGGTTCAAATCCCGGTAAGGGCATTCATTTGTGTGATGAGCACGAATATTTGTTCCTGAGTTATGGATGTTTTCTACGTATTTAAGTATTTATTTATCTATATAAGTATGTTTATCGTCGTCTAGTACCCATAGTACAAGCTTTGCTTAGTTTGGGACTAGGTCGATTTGTGTAAGATTGTCCCCTAATATTTATTATTATTATTATTTAATTATTATCGACCGAGTGGCTAAATCACTGATTTCACATTTTCACATGCATAATTTGGCTCAGCATTATGATGGAAAGCAATTGACATTTAATTTCAACTTTAGGATTCTAGATAAACGTGAACGTATAAAAAAACACATCCAAATCAAATTTAACAATGTTTTATTAGAAAATACGTCATAATTAAGCTAACAATACTGTCGATGTTTTTCAAACGGCTTGCCGCTTTATAATGATAAAACATGCAACAACAGAATGTTATAGGCACCAATAATTTGTTGAATATTTAATTAATCACTCTCTTCTAATCCTTGCAAACCTTCTAAACCAAGCGTGTCCATTGACTTCAGAAGATTTATAACTCGATCGTAAACCAAAGTTTTAGCGTCGATTCCCCACATGAAGTCTAAATGGGTGAAAGTTTCCAGTGGCACTCTGAATTTTCCTACTGGCCTTCCTAATTCTGAGAATAGCCTGTCCACATCCCTTACATCAGCTAAGTGATCAGCTGGGGAATAGTGAAGGAAAACTGGAGTCGTCAATCTGGAAAGGTCGTAGCGAGGGGCCCTGTAGCTTCCGTACACTCGCCTGTTCTTCAAAAGACCGTGGTCGAAGCGGTGGAATCCTTTGTCATTGATACTCTGGCCGTAATGCGCGAGTTGCCTCACGGAGGCTCCTGCTGGAGTATGGCCCAATTTTACAGGGAACATTGTCTAAAAAGAAAAAAGTCATAGCATAATTACGAGTGGAATAGGATTTGGTTAGTATGTTTAAATCTTTTATTTCGCTAATTAATCAATCAGCTTCGACGAGAACGATTTGAACGATTTTTCGATTTTTCTGTTCGTGATGTCAGTAAAACCAGATGCGAGAGACAATTAGGTACTCGTACCAATAAATTCGAGGTTTTAATGCTCTTTTGTTGTTAATTTAAATTATAAATCTTACCGCGTTATGTTGTTCTTCATTCCATCCTCCCATAAGGAATAGAATATTGCTGCACAGCGGCTGGAATACAACTTCATCCATGCATATTGCCTGTCCAGCCCATGTCATAATTTGATTGTTTGGCAAAAACTCACCAAGACCGATCAACCGAGCCAAAGTCTAAAAAAAATTTTTATCTTTAAATAATCAAACAAACATGTTAAGTAAATTAACTTTCGTCACTACTTTGAAAAAAGCTTGTTTCTCAAAATCGATAATCTGGCTAATTGAACTTTACTTGGAGTGCAATAAAGTTCGGTTTGGTTTACATATTGATTTGAGATACGAGATTTTTTCAAAGTAGTGACGCTTTAACACAAGCTTGTTCGCGAGACTTATTCCATCCATCGAATTCGAAAAGATATAAATGATGTATGTATTCGTTATTTGAATTTTCGTCTGTGATTTGATTTGTGTAGATTTTTGGTAGCCTTGAGATAATTCTATGGTCTTAAGAATAAGATACTCACATTAAGCGGATTAGAATACTGAGCAATGGCTCTTAACAAAAGACTCGCACTGTTTGCCAAATAAGCCACTGGTGCCAAAGCGTGCATAGAGATGACCTTCTGATTATAATCTGGCCGCAGGGAGCCCATGACAAAGAAGGAGGTGGTGCCTTGGGAATGCCCTATGTAGTGGAGCCTTTGCTTGCCGGTATGTTCAAGTGCGTAGTCAATCATGGCGGGCAGATCTAGGTTTCCTATCTCATCCCAAGAGAACTCCCAGAAATCTGTATTGAAGATGGCATCGGGGCGAAGTCGGACATGAGTGCGTGAATAGTAAGTTCCGCGCGCATTGCCTAGCCACACGTCGTAGCCTGCTTCCGCCAGAATATAAGCTGAAACATAAACACGCGATTGAGCATCGTCACGCTTACTTTACATAAAGTAGATTAATTATTATTATTTTTTTTTTTCTATTTTTTTTTTCGAGGCTTTAGTGCACCTGTGTGACTATGCCAGCCTAAATCTATTTTAGAACGACAATTAATTAATAATTAACAAAGCAATTTACTTTGGAGACTACCTTATTCCGCAACTTCGCCCTCGTGAAAGAATCAAAAATAACCTAGACCTCTTTCCCGAGAGAATTAAGGAAAATTCCTTCTCTATGCGCTTCTATGATATACAAGGTACTGCAGGTCTCTAGCTCAAGTGTATTTTCTGTTTGTCAATCAGTAGATATAGATTAAGTTATGTAAAATATTGTGCGAAAAGTTTAATCTTACATACCCAAACCGCATCCAGGTCCCATCAACACGAAATCAGCTGAGGACGACAACAGGCCGTGCATCACAAAGACGATCGGTCTGTCTACATTGGGGTCGTTGTTCTGGTCGCGACCGTGCGGTATGCGGTGCATGCCCAAGATATATCCGTCGCTGGTCGTGACATGGTGGACTTCCATAGGATACCGATATTTAGTGATCAGCTCAGGCTAAAAAAAACGATGTTTTCACGTAACCTCTAATTTTAATATTTTTTAATTGATTGTAGCTTAGGTAAACTTACCACGTCCATGTTGGCATCTTCAAGGATGTTGTCAGAGATCCTAGCACTGATTTGCCCTGTTTTTATGAGCAGTTCCAGCTCATCCGCGTGCGGTGAACGGCCAGCGGCCGCTACCACCAGCATCACGCATAACAACAATGGAGACACTCTACCCAACATGATGAACATTGAAGAGAGTCAAGACCAGATAGCAAGTCATAGCTTTTATACTATGGCAAAATAAACTGATAATGAAATCAAAATTACAATTATGATAGCAATAATAATTGATAGTTTTATCAGTATTAATCATAGGTTACAGACGTACATGGAGGACATGGGGATATATGAAAATTCACACTAAATAGTGAGTAAATAATTACAACTGAATAGCTAATCATAATTACTATAATCACCGCGGATGCAGCAAATTCGCTTATCTACCATACCCTAATATTGTGTATCTGCATTAGGTACACGTAGTTTTACAGGGAATGGTTTTAACTTCATAACATGAAGTTTTGACAAATAATTGTTTGTTTTATTTTAACGAATTTGGAGTAAAAATTACAAATTGGCTAAATTTGTCAGATCAGATCAGACACGCGGAATCATCCAATGCCAGTTAGGTGGATTTGCGTTATCCCCGGCGATTTTTATATATTTGGACTGCAGCTGAAAACCAGCGCTGTGGTTCCGTACCTCAGCATTGCTGAGCTGCCAACTCTTTCGGCTCCAATAAGTTATTTCTTGTATAACTGTAACTCCCGAGTTTCTTTTTTAATGCCGTATAATCATTTTGTTTCTTTCTTTCTTAATATGAAGTAAGAATATTCAATGGGCAGTAGGTTAGTACGTTGCATGTACTTAGCTACAGTAAAATTACAATAAAGTTTACCACTGACAGATGGTTTGCCTTCATTTCATATTCAACTGTAACGACCTACAAATAAAGCCAATTTTAGAATACTGTTATCCACGTTTGCTGATTTTGTAATAACTACTTTATTTGTATAGTATTAAAGTTGGAAATGAAATGAAGGCAAGCAATCTGTCAGTGGTAAACTAAAAGTAAACGTATTTTATATCTTTGTCATTTTAATTATTTAGGTAAATATCATGTATATTTAATATTAGCATGATTATGTATGTGATGGTATTTCTATTTGAGTTTTGATACGAAAATATCTTTCGACCTTTTTAACGTGCTTTTATTAGGTCTACTTCTACTTGCAACAAAGTAAGTATATAACTAACACTGTAATCGTCAATTTACAACTTTCCCTGAAGGATATAACCTGATTTGGCAAGTATAAGTATACCTACGACGACAATTTAGTAAAACAGTAGGAACTCGTACCATCAGCAAAAAGCGTGGATTGGATTTAGTTAGAAGAAGCTTATTTCAACAGACTCTCGGACTCTTTGGTATAATTTAATTTTAGGTATCAATAAATACAAGGACTCCAAATAAACAATTTTTAATAACAATAACAATTTTAGTATCTAACAAAATAAAAATGTACTTTTTAGACACTTATTCTTTGTACTTTAGGTAAATAGTGGTTAACTATCAAAATTTAGAATTATTTTTTCCGAATATTTAAAATCCCGAATGCTTCATTTATTCGAATGCATTTTTTTCTGAAACTGTAAATATTTCAGGATTTTTATAAAACAAATGACCGACCTAAGCACCCCCCAGTGCCCAGCGGGAGAATGCATGCTCCTCTCCCGGCCTTCCAGCAAATGGCTGAGGCAGGACACTGTGGGTAGATTAAATCCCCTCCCTACCCCTCCCCTCCTCAAAATTTAAAGCACACGTTTTTTGTATTGATAACCAATAGAGAAGGGGACTTGTGACCGGGTTTTTTAGTCCGTGCAAGTCGGACACTGTCTGGGCCCTCCATTCCCAGTTCGTTTGAAGGGATTTTTCCCGAGCACAAGTCACTCTTCCTATCTTAATGTAAATAACAGCAAAGACTTCGCGTCTTTGACCCCTCTGGCGACTCATTCAAAAAAAAAACCTAAAGGTTCTACACGATGTTCCTGAAATAAACCCTGAAATATTGACAGTTTCAGAAAAAAATGCTTTCGGACAAATGAAGTTTTCGGGATTCTAAACCTTCGGCAATAAAATTTTCTAAACATCGATAGGATCCCGTAAATAGTAGATCCGTTGATTATTCGAAGATGCATTAAACTTCTTGGTCTATGCCATGCACATCCATTGATTTTAGGAGGTTTATGACACGATCGTAAACCAAAACCTTAGCGTCAACTCCCCAAATAAAGTCCAAGTGGCCGAAGCTGTCATGAGGAATCCTGAATTTGCCCACTGGCCTGCCCAGCTCTCTGAACAACCTATCAACATCGTTAACATTCGCCAACGGGTCTTGAGGGGAATAGTGCAGGAAAACAGGGGTGGTTATTGCACCCAAATTATAGCGAGGTGCTCTGTAGCTGCCATAAACTCTCCTATTTTTCAACAGGCCGTGATCAAAGCGGCTGAACTGCTTGTCCTTGACGCTCTGGCCATAATGTACGAGCTGCCTCACGGCGGCTCCTGCTGGTGTGTGTCCCAGTTTCACAGGAATCATAGTCTGAAATCATAAATAGGTTAGGTTAGTAATGATGAAACAGGTATATTACTACTTGTTGGTCCAAATCATACCGCATTGTGCTGATCTTCATGCCATCCACCGATGAGGAACAAGATATTACTGCAAATCGGTTGAAACACGACTTCATCCATGCACAGGGCCTGGCCAGCCCATGTCATTATTTGGTTGTTAGGCATGAATTCACCCAAACCGATGAGACGAGCCATAGACTACAAAATATAAAAAAAATATTAAGTAGGTATATATTAAACAATAGATTTAAACACTAATCGTATGTCAATACTATCAAAGTGGGCTTGAAATTGTTTACTAAACTTACGTCAAGTGGATTGGTAAATTCGGCAATAGCTCTCAGGAGAAGGTTCTGACTGTTTGCAAAGTATGCCGACGGAGCCAAAGCGTGCATGGAGATGATCTTCTGGTTATACTCGGGTCGCAGTGAGTTCATAACGAAGAAAGTAGTAGTGCCCTGAGAATGGCCAATGTAGTGGAGTCTGTCATTGCCGGTAAGCTGCAGCGCATAATCAATCATAGCGGGCACATCAATGTTTCCTATTTCATCCCAAGAGAAATCCCAGTAGTCTGTGTTAAAGATTGCATCAGGACGAAGACGGATGTGAGTTCTCGAATAGTAGTTACCGCGAGCATTGCCCATCCACACATCGTAGCCTGCTTCGGCTAGTAAGTAACCTGGAAGAGAAATGATAAAAATGGATGGTAATTTACATTTGGTTACTACAAAGATATTGAGCATTGTTAATAAAAAATCGACCTCTCCGTGTCACAGATGATTTGTGTCATAGATAATGAATGCATAGATATTCCAACCTTTGTAATAACTGTATAAATAATCAAAGATTCCAACCCACCCCTATATTAATTTGAAGAAGATAAAAGGGCGTTTATTCGAGTTTCGAGCTTTTCAACCGTCTCGTTTATCTGGTCACATTATTCAAGAAATGGCAGAATATTCTGATACAGTTTCCAGTTATATGGGAGACGTACAAGACCGAAAGCCACATTTAAATCCACAGCCACTTCTTAAAAAATGTGACCAGATAAATGAGACGATTGAAATGAACGCCCAAAAGCTACCTAGAACCTATATTTTATAATTTTTGATAGGCATGTAGGGGAAACCGGCGCGAGTTGTGTCAGAGGAGAGTTGTGACATCGTCGATTTTTGGGAACTTATTTACTGCTAGCAAGCTCGCAACAGCGCCTGTTTGATAGCTCGAGACTTGAACTTAAAAACGCACGCTATTACGAGCTCGCTAGCAGTTAATAAGTTCTAAAAAATCCTCTGTCACAGCTGTCCTCGGTCTCCCCTATTGCAACAGACTGATCTGTTTGGCGAGCTTTGGGGGAGGCCTGAATTCAGCAGTCTTTTGGCTGAAATAATGATGAATGATGATGTATGCGATACTTACCAAAACCACAACCAGGACCCATTAAGACCCAATCAGCTGAGGAAGAAAGGAGCCCGTGCATCAAGAAAACTATGGGTCTCTTTACGTTTGGGTCACTGTTCGCGTCACGACCGTGCGGGATGCGATGGAAGCCGAGAATGTATCCATCGGTGGTTGTGAGCGTGTGTACTTCGAGGGGGTAGTTATACTTCCTGACCAACTCAGGCTGAAACAACCAATATCTGATTCAATTCCGAGTTGTCTGTTTTTTTTTATACAGTATAGGCTTGCGTTTGACCACAATCACGCCTGATGGATAGTAAAGATGAGGCCTAAGATGGAGCACGCTTGCCTAGTAAATGCTCATTCACCCTAGACTTGAATTTAGGGGAATAAGCAGGAAGAAAGCAGTTGAGTGCGGTGTTGCGGCTCGGTGAGCCTATTTAAGAGTATTGTGTCATCATCAGCATCATCCCAGCCTAAATACGTCCCACTGCTGAGCACAGGCCTCCTCTCAGAATGAGAGGGCTTGGAATGTAGTTCCCATGCGGGCCCAGTGCGGATTGGGAGCTCCACACACACCATGGAATTTCTTCTCAGGTGTGTGCGTGTTTCCTTACGATGTTTTCCTACACCGTAAAGCTCATGGTAAATTTCAAATATAATTTCGCAGATAAATTCCGAAAAACTCAGAAGCGGATTCGAACCCACGGCCCTCTGAGAAGCAATAGATCAAACCACTAGGCCACCACGGGTTTAAAGCGTACCTAATTGAATTATAGTAGAACTAAAAGCTTTTCTTAGAAAATATCAAATTGATAGTTTTTTTTTAAGTTTATATTATGTGAATTTATGTGAGGCATCATGTTTGTCTTCTACATATTTTATAACATCCTGATTGCTATTTACCTACATGACTTTACCAATGATTAAATAAATAATTTTATGAATAAAAAACTAATAATTATGTGGTCAGCCAATAAGTACAAAAGCCAGGTTTGTAGGCACATTTATTTTTTATCTAATCAATTGATTTCATTATATCCCTGTTTTAGTGTTGTCAATGTTGTCATTACTACTAAACTAATTTTGACCGAGCATTATAATTCTTCAATGTTTAAACAAGGAAACGTACAAATTTAGAACTTGAAAGCCTAATTTTAGTTATTAGTTCGCAATCCTCATATATTTTCACCTAAACTTACCACGTCCAGGCTAGCATCTTCAATGATATTGTCGGAGATCCTGGCATTGACCTGGCCTGATTTTAAGAGCAGCTCTAATTCTTCGGCATGCGCTGAACGGCCTGCTGCCGCCGTCACCAGCGCTGCACACACACACAGCACGAAGATTCTATCCCACATTGCGATTGAAGAGTATCAAGCTCAAACAAGAAATCACTGCTTTTATACATCGACAAAAATACTGATAAGGCATATTAAATACACCTCACAAACAAGATAGCAGAA